>JAUPFT010000014.1:32708637-33106137 GCA_036936625.1 Parnassius smintheus behrii | reverse complement strand
ATTGATATAATTTAAAGGATGGAGGTAATTTAAAAATATCGACATCTATGATGTTTAATGTCAATAAATTGTTCTTACAATAGAAAGCTATAAAAAAGTTATAAGCGGGTCTATTAAAGAAAACGATCTTAGATCAAAATATACTTTAGTTTCCAAAAAAATGTTTTTTGATCCTTGGAGACGCTTTTTATTGAGATGACTGCTACAGCAGTGTATAATATAATGTATTGCAGTTAGAGTCATCGTTACACATGTAACTGTGTGTTTGAATTGCTTGAATTCACTTTTTACAGCCCGTGGCCTTTTAGGCCGCGGTCCCTGAGTCCTACGATGCTGTAAGAGCCGCATAGGCTCTACCAGCATTAACATCATCGAAACCAGATCATTTCAGTAATAATTTTCAGCTTCAGAGACTCATTATTTTATTAGTAGTAACATGAATTTCGTAACTTTACCATTTCTTAAATCACTGAAATATTTTCTTTGGATTGGGATTAAATATTCGGTGCTTTCGGTCCAGAAAGTTCCAATGTTAATAAATTTCCAAACCTTTAAACTAATTGTTTCGCCTGTCATTAACGATATATCTAACTTATTTCCTTTACCTGTTTAGAAATTTTTCATTTCTCTTCCATTTTCTTCATTTTAAAACAAAATGTTTAAACTTAGCAAAGTATTTAATATATAAGTAGTTATTGAAACTAAGTATAAAATCGCGTGAAATGGCAATTGTGCATAAATTAAAAAAACATTGTGTCATAATCGTATCTAATAAATCAGGCAGGTTGATAACTTTCATTTATTTTTCTGAAAATATATAATTATCATTTTCATGTGTACTAAAAATAGTAGTTGTAAAGTAGTTAAATGTATATAGTCGTTGGGGGTAAATTTATATGCTTGTATTAATTGCCTTTCACTGTACCTCAATTGAAAATACAGTATGTACAGTTTGTAAAGGAATCGTGTATCAAGTAGTTGCTGGGCAGGTCGGACGCGAGTATTAATTACTGCAATAAATAAGCACCCTCTCTTCCATACCGCTAACTAAATGTTAAAAGCCGTCTTAGACCGTGGCACTGCCTCAGAGATTTCCATGTACTTGATAAGTCTGCGCAAGTGATTACGGATTACATGGACAAGTGGTACAGAAATAAGTTCACTTGGTGGGTGGCTGTGGAAATTGTTTACGATAAAAAGTATTATAATTAAATGCGTGATTGAACGTTGTCACGCTAAAAGGAATAAAACTTTTAGCGTGATTTTTTTATAGAATAAGCAAGACAAACGAGCACACAGTCCACCTGATGGTAAGTGGGTGCTGTAGCCCATAGATATCTAATTTATCTTCGATTAAAAATCAAAATGCAGATGCGTTGTCACCCCCTGACTAAGATTGAATGCCTCGTTTCCAGTAAAAAGGGTCTCCGGTTCTCTACACTCACCACACGAAACACAGCAGCTATAAGCTGCTATTTTATCGCATTTATCGCATCTATCACGGGGAGTGCTCTAAGGAATTGTTCGGATTAATTCCAGCCGCCAAATTTCGTGAACGCACTACACGGCAAACGTCTCGATACCATCCACACCATCTGGATGCTTGGCGGTCCACCACTGTACGTTTCACAAGGAGTTTTCTTCCACGTACAACCTCTCTGTGGAATAGTTTACCACCGGCGATTTTTCCGGACCGATACGACCTGGGGACCTTCAAGAAAAGAGCTTACTCCTTTCTAAAGGGCCGGCAACGCACCCGCAATTCTCCTGGTGTTGCGGTTGATCATGGGCGGTGGTAGTCACTTAACATCAGGTGAGCCGCATGCTCGTTTGCCCCCTCTTCTATAAAAAAAAAAAAAAAAATTTACGCTGGTATTCTGTGAGAGTGTGGTACTACCCCGGTCGAGCCGACCCATTCGTGCTACAACCATAATATAGCTATAGCGTGGCTCTACCACGTAAAAATAATAAATGATAATAGCTATAAAGTGATTAATCGTGTAGTGGTGCCCTAATATCTGTGGTGTCTGGGAGAAACCTGATAACTCCATTTTCGTTATTTTTTAGTTTGGTACTATGTTGTTATTAAAAAAAATCATATTTTATTTTGGTCTATTGCCGATAAGTGTAACTATCATAGGAGTGGGAGAATCGTAGCGGTCAAAACGTGACTATTCATGATTTTTTATTAATGGTTTGGTACAAATTCGATAACTAAACTAGTCATGATATTATCAAACGCAAAAAATTCAAAATTTAGATCTTATTTCTGATAACTCCCACATATCAGCTCTGTATCAAATATTTAAAAATATTTTTACGATTTTCTAATAAAAACATGATAAGTCCAACTTGTCATGTTTGTACCACTTATAAATTAAATAAAGCCTTGCTTGATCATCATCATCAACATCATTACAGCCCTTCACAAGTACTTTCAGCTCGATATACCTAGCTCTCAGACTCAAAAGAACAATGAAGACAGGACACCAGAAAATATTGATGAACGTCTGGACGATACTGTTTTACCCCAAATTGTTTGTGAAACTTCTAATCAAGTAAGAACTTCAGTTTAAAAACCAAATTTTATTTTTGCAATATTATACTCTATGGTATTTACTATGAGTTTAATACTTTCTTCTTTAGAGTAATATTATTCAAAACAATGAAATTGAACCAGGATCATCAGATTTTTCTGCAGAAAAATCAAGAGATGTTTTACAAGATAATACAGAATGTGATGTTGAGATGGTAGATTTTTTGATTTTTTATTTAAATTATTTTCTAAGATTGTTCTGTGATTACTTACGTAAAAATTATTCTTAGGGAATACCGACAAAACAAAAGTTGTTGTTAGTACCTACTTATAAAACGGTTTTTTTTACTTTTTTAACAGGGTCAGGATTTTAGCTCTGGCTCTGATGATGAATGGCAACCTGTCAGTCATGATTTGATAACATCTGTTGAAAACGAAGAATCTACAAGTAAATCTGACTAAGACGATGATGATGGTGACGATAATATCCCATTGGCTTTATTATATAGAAAGAGGAAGTAAGGTTATGGTCCTTATCAAAGAAAGCTACGAAAGGAGCGTACGGAAAAACGTCGAAAAGGCGAGGAATATGTAACTGCAAAAGGAAAATGTATACCCAAGCGTTTTTCGGGTGGATTTTCAGATAATTGTAGGGCAAAATGTCAACAAAAGCTTGAGAAAATTAATTTGAACCAGCTTTACATTGACTGGGAATTACCGTCTAGAAAAGCACAAAAGAGATATTTGAGTGGATTGATTAAAATTAAACCAAAAGAGCGTACAAGAAGAAATTCATTTATGAAAAACAGAGAGGTAACAGTTGTTTACAATATAGATGGAACTGAAGGAAATATTTGCAAAAAATGTTTCATGAAAACATTTGGTGAAGGCAGAGGTTTTATAGACGAAATCGTTAAGAAGAAAAAGAACAGCTCATCAGCATCTGTTATTGTAAAAGCTGATCAAAGAGGTTTACGGGATCCTGGAAATAAACGTTCTGACCATGACATCCAATATGTCAAAAACTTCTTCGACAAATTTCCAGCTTATGAAAGTCACTACTCCCGACGCCATACGAATAAAAAATACCTTCATCAGGATTTAAACATGAAGATATTGTACAAAGATGAATACGTGAAAGACAATGGAGAAGAAGGATTACCGCCAGTAAGCATTACGCTGTTTCGTAGCATTTTTAAAACAATCAATTTGAAATTCAAAAAACCTTCAAACGATACTTCGCAAAACTTGCGATTCGCTTACGCTTCAAATTAAAACTTGTGAGGAAGCTAATGAAAAACAAAATTTAGAAGAGAAGAAGACTATTCATCAAAGTAAAGCTGAATCACATTATAATTGGAAAAGAGAGGACAAGGAATTGAGTAAGCAAAGTGATGGAAAAATTGTTGTTGCTGCATTCGATCTACAAAAATGTTTAGCGACTCCTTATCTATCAGCTGGAATATCGTTTTATAAAAGGAAGCTATGGATTTTTAATTTAACTGTACGTAACATCACAGAAAAACGAACGCACTGTTTTGTTTGGTACGAAAGTATCGCACAAAGAGGTGCGGATGAGATTGCATCATGTTTGTTTCGATTTATTATGGAGCTACCAGATACTGTAGAGCAGATAATCTTCTACTCAGATACCTGCCCAGGACAAAACAGAAATAATATTTTACCATTAATGTTTGCATTAGCTGTCAATCAAAAAACCAGTTTAAATGAAATTCATCACAAATTTTTAGTGCCCGGACATACGCATTTGGAATGGCACAGCGATCGTGCAGCGATAGAAAGATTTATAAAACATCATAGAGCTTCAATTTCTGTTCCACAAGATTAAGCAAACATTATCCAAAAGACTAGTCGCAGATACACAGTCCAAATGATGACACAAGAAGAGTTTTTAGGATTTTCTCAACTTTTTAAAACAATGTTTATGAAAAGAAACATTCATACCGATAAAATCCTTTTATTTGGAACAATATTTTTTGGATAATGTGTTCTAAAGACTCTAATGATGTGGCGTTCAAAGAGTCTTTAGACTCAAGTGAACCTTTTAGATACTACTCATTTGTTAAAAGGGGACGGGTATCATCGGTTGCTACTTTGAGCATACCAAGAGCATATTCGAGTCCTTTACCTATATGCTCAAAAAGTACCATGATATTATAAGTTTGCTACCTTTTATAGATCGTGTTTATCATATTTTTTTAAAAATTTGAAAACCTCAAACACGAATCCTGACCCTGTAAGCGACAGTGACAAAAATTACGAATAAATTAAAACACTCACACTCCATTGTTATCGATTTAATTAGTTAATGTTAATTTGGTTAAAAAATGATAAGTGCCATTTAAAATGAAACGGCTGTGTTTTTAGTTTTAGTTAATATATTTAAAAAAAACTGATTAATAAATAGTTACTGCAGCAGTGGTTAACTTTTTCTACTTTACCTAACTGATTTATAAATTAAACTTGAACCTTAAAAGTCTTATACTGAAAAATTACGTTTTTGGACTTAACAGGTTTCTCCCAGACACCACAGATATAATTCACTAATCCATATCATCCCGTGGGTGTCGTAAGAGACGCAGAGGAAAATAAGAATAAAAATAAAAAAACTGCGGTTCCCAACACGCTTGCCAAGCGTGGCAACTATGGCAAATATCCCTCCTTTGAGGCAATCCACGGGTGGGCCTGTGTTCAGCTGTGGACTTCAATAGACTGTAGCAATAACGGTAATCTATGAACAAATGGGTGAATGATGACAACAGCTTGTTTCGATTTGTTTGTAATTTTACTCTTTATCGACTCATTTCTGAGAGGGTTTTATAAATAATAATAAATAATAATTGCTTATTTCCAAGCATTATTCTGTGGCCAGAGTCGCCCAGGATGCATGTAGCAATGCTTGTGTTGGGTGACTCAGCTCTTCCATTGGACCGAGTATACAATATTTATTGTTGGTTATTTGAATAGCTAAGCTATAAATTTTACAATATTTCAAGCGCTAGAATAATAAATGTTGATAAATTTCAGACTTTACACTGTGTTAAAACTGTGATTTCCTATTAATCATATTCATCTAGATTTTAGGGTAAGGCAATTGTACTCTGAGCGGCTCCAATGCACGTAGATAGAATTCGCAATATTCACTCTTAGACATTTATCCATCAAAAGTGGTATATAAACACTTAAACTGAAATTAATAATGTTGTTGATGCCATTAGGTTCGAACTTTGCTTATTCGCGCATTATAATGAAATTTGAAAACGTGCGCTTATCTCGTGTGCTAACAGCTCTAAACTTCCATTCGCAATGAGTATTGGAAAATACAATTCGTTTAACTTATAAGAGATTTAACGACCATAGGTATTTTTCCGTTATGCAAAAGCTTTTAGAGGCTGAAGAAAACATAAATCTCCTACCCTCAGATCGCTCAATGTGAATATGCCTTTAAAGGACTCCTCCACAATAGAGTACCATTGTGAATAGAAGTTTATTCATCTGTAAATGGAGAAAACGTTTTGCGCTTTGTTCCCGGGACCAAAGTGTACCGGAGTCTTTTTATATTGCCCTTTGCCTCCTGTTTTATATTACTTTGCTATTGTGACTCCGTAAAGATTCCTTACATTTATTTTTATTTACTACATATATGTATTCATATAAATATAGGAAAAAGTAGTATTCAATTTTTTAATAAATTATATTATGGTTGCAGCACGAATGGGTCGGCTCGACCGGGGAAGGACCACGCTCTCATAGAATACCAGTGTAAAATAGCAGCTTAATGCTGCTGTGTTTTGTATGGTGAGTGTAGAGATTCGGAGACCCTTTTTACTGGAAACGAGGCGTTCCATCTTAGTTCTCAGGGGTGACAACGCATCTGCGTTTTGATTTTCAAGCGATGATAAATGTGGATGTCTATGAACCACAGCATACACTTCATCTTCTTCATCAGGTGGACTATGTGCTCGCTTGTCCCCCTTATTCTATAAAAAAATTGTACTGGTTAAATTAGTAAAGTAGAATTAAATTTTATTGACAAAAAAATTACCGCCATTAAAAATATTGAGTGTTAAAATATAAAATGTTATTAAGTCTGATTGACACGCTTATTTTATTCACGGTTGAATAGAAAAACCGACCCCAGACGAACACCATGTAGAAAAAATCCTTTTACCACCTGGTAATTAAGTTATGTTTTAATTGGTTATAAATAATTGAATTCTTTATTCAAACTTTGAACTAACGATATAATTTATAAAATGGATATGTAAAGTAAAGTTGAAAATAAACCTGTTTGTCAGTGCTTAGTAATAATGACATAAGTAATTAATAGGGCCCGGATTAATATGTAAATCCATATTTTTAATTGAAATGGTTTTTGTTCTTGAATATGTTTTCTACATAAATTATGATATTTTGATCAAGAAAATGCAATTTCTATTTTCCATATTTTTCCATATTTCAAGTATAAATCCATATTCCACAAGAAATTAAATAAATTTATCCATATCTTCATTATTTTATGTTAGGTTGATGAGAAGGTCTGTGAAATGACTAAAAATTAGTTTTAGATGACGAAAATGCCAGCAAATCCTTTTTATTGGCGTGTGAAGAACTTCTTTAATGCAACCACCAAACGTCAGTAAAGCTTTTTAATGATGCAATGAGAGTTTTGTGGCCTTATGGAGTTAAACATGACCAAGTTGTCTTGCTACTTAGTGATGCTGCTCCTTGTATGGTAAAAGCTGTAGATTCCCTACAAGTTTTGTATCCAAAAATTATTCATATGAAGTGCTTGGCTCATGGTATGAATAGATTTGCTGAATGAATAAGGTCTCAGTTTAAAAAGGCTGACAGTTTAGTATGAAACGTAAAGAAAAAGTTTTTGAAAGCAGCAAGCAGGATCTTAAAATTTAAAGAGTTGGTATCCCGACATTTCTTTACCGCTAGAGCCAGTGCTGAACCGCTGGGGAACTTAGCTGAGAGCAAATGAATACTATGCCCAGTATTACACTGAAATCAAAATGATTATCTTTGAATTGGAGAATAAAGCTGCTGATATTTCAATCTCAAAAGAACTTCTCCAAGATTACCCTACGTAACTATTTGCTTTATGTACATAAACACTAATTATTGCTTTTTATCATACCATATAAAGGCACTCGAAAATTCTTCCACTTCTCTAAATGATAATTTGATCACTATCGAAAATATTTTTAGAATCAGAAGGTCCCGTTGCTGAAGTAGCGAGGCAAAAATTACTCTATGTACTGAAAAAAAAACAAAGGATTTCCACACAGCATGCTGTTGATTTTCTTTAGGAAAGGATCCTAAAGAAAATCAACAGCATGCTGTGTGGAACATTAGAAGGCACCATAGATGTGCCCTACTCATTTGCAGAATTATGCAAAATTTAAATAAGCTCCAATCACATCCTATGATGAAAAATCATTCAGCTAGAATAAAGCATTATTTCGTCCAAACAGAAAATTTAAGGAAACACGTAATTATATACTGTAATTTAAATAATAATGAACCTAAGCTAAGTAAAATCGTATTTTTTTTGTTTTTTCTTAATAGGAAATCGTTTTAATGTACAATGTCGTTATCTTTTATTACACATATTTTTTCCATATTTTAGGATTTTAAGTCCATATTAAATGTACATATTTTGATATTATATATACATATTAATCCGGGCCCTAGTAATTAAGCTTATAGCATGCAGCTTTCTAATTACGAACGAGTTACGAACATTTGTTTAGAAAAAAAAATTATATAACGTACAAAACGAGATGCAGGGTACAAGTACTTACAGATTCATGTATTCATTACAGTCCATCAAAGGTTTACTGGTGAACATTGGCCGCCTCCATAGACTGCCTCATAGGCAGATATTAGCCACAGTTGCCACGCTTAGAATGTGGGTTTGCAAATTTTTTTTAAAAGATGTGGTGACAAACGAGCACACGGTCCACCTGATCGTAAGTGGTTGCTGTGGCCCACAGACACCTACATTTATCTTCGATTACGAATTAAAATGCAGATGCGTTGTCACCCATGAGGATTAAGATGGAATTTCTCATTTCCAGTAAAAAGGGTCTCCGGATCTCTACACTCACCATACGAAACACAGCAGCATTAAGCTACTATTTTACGCTGGTATTCTATGAGAGCGTGGTCCTTCACCGGTCGAGCCGACCCACTCTTGCTATAACTATACTACTAATATAACTGCAGCATGGCTCTACTACGTATAAATACATATTAATATCTGTGGGATGTTATCAATAAATAATAAGATGTTATGCTTTTCATGTCCTATTTCAGTTACCCTCTGTCACTTCTTGCGACACCTACGTTATAATTCTCTTAATCCTTTTTTATTTATTTAAAAAAATGTTAGCTCCACACTAGGATATTGCCTTGTTTCGTAGGAGCGTGGAACAATCATGCAGACTAAGATCAATTATTTGGAGGTCATATAAATACTTGTTCCATGCGGTATTCGAACCCGCGGACCTTAGCGCTGTAACTCATTGCTAAGCCACTGCGCTATGAAAACGGTTCTCTAAATGCTTTAGATTTTGTATAAAGAATTTTTTCTGTTTTTTCAGTTGGTAAAAATGATAGGCATTCAGAGGTATATGTAAGTAAACTAAAGTAAACTTACAGCCTATATACGTCCCACTGCTGGGCACAGGCCTCCTCTCATTTCTGAAAGGGTTTTAGGGCAAGGAATAGTCCGCCGCGCTGCCCCAATGTGTGTTGGTGAACTTCACATGTCTTCGAATTTTTTTCTTATTTTTCAGAAATGCTGGTTTCCTCACGATGTTTTCCTTCACCGCCGAGCACTTGGTAAATCAGAACTTGAAATTGCAATTAACAATTTCATTGGTGCCGGCAGGGATCGAACCCGGTTTGCTCGCGTATTGTGAAATCTACGGCGTACTACCATCTCAGCTACCACGACTCTGGAGAGAGGTATATATGTAGAAACTTAATACTATGTAAAAGTAAAGTTCCAACGTAATACATGCGTCCTCCTCTCTCGCAAGTCCTTCACTGTTTTCTGAGAGAGTTATGGTGCAATTAGTCCGCTGCGATGCTCCAGCGTGTGTTCGAGGACTTCACATGTCCACGAAACATGTTAGTTCCTCAGACATGTAGGTTTTCTTTCACCGCCGGGCACGTACCGCATGCTCAACGCTTAACGTTGCAATCAAATATTTTATTGGTGTCGGCGGGAATCCCTTGCTCGTGTACTGTAAAATTTACGGTTATAGCTTTGCCACTGAACTAACACAGCTCTAAGAGTGAGGATATATATTTTAACCACCTTAAGAATTTATGAGCCGTGGTAGCTCAGATGGTTAACGCTCGCTGTAAATACGATAGCACGCGAGTAAGAGTAAGTTCGATCCCCGCCGGCACCAATGAAATTGTTAAATTCAATTTTAGGTGCTGATTTACCACGTGATCGGCGGTGAAAGAAAACATCGTGAGTAAACCCGCATAGCTGAGGAATAAGAAAAAAAATAAGGGGGCTGCGCGTCGGACACTTCCTTGCCCTAATACCCTCTCAGAAATGAGGTGAAGCCTGTGCCCAGCAGTGGGACGTATGCAGGCTGTAACTTTCCTTTTTTACTTTAAGAATTTATAACTGGACTTATACCTTTCTAAGAATGCACCTCGTGAAGCACTTCTTAAAAGTTTTGCTGACGCTTCTTACTCTGCTGAAGCGAGTTAGTGAGCGCAGAACCGATAATCTCTTAAATAATCTTCATCATCATCATCACCACCATCACTACAGCCTATCAAATATCCACTGCTACTAATGATGTTAATCCGCATTACCATGTTACTTTACATTGTTATAGAGGAATTTGAAGCATAATATTCGAACGGATTTTACGCTATCAGTTACCAACCGTATGCACTCGTAGATAAGGTTGACTTTTTGTAATGACAAATAGTGGAGTAGAAAATCTTCTGTAACAGTCGAACGTAATACACGTCATAAATTGTCCGTTATGCCAATTTAAGCACAGAACACTTATTCGACGAGAGGATCTTTCGAGTACAATAAGAAAGAGTATCAAAGTATATTTTTACATTACCGACATTAACCACTCCATGTTGAAGATACTCGTGAAAGCGGTGAAATGTTTAACGACAATGGTCGATTAGCGGATTCAAATCCACGACTATTTAGTTCAGCAGTCCACTCCATCAAGACTACAATTCATCAAAATACCCTCAAAATACATCAGACATTTGCACAACAATGAGTTCTATTGAACTTATTTTGTTGATCAATCGCTAATCGTTTATTCACAGTCTGTTTACTAAATGTTTAAATCAACATTTATTAAAATTATCGTCCTTCAGTCTCAGCGAACAAAGATAAAAAATGCTTGCAAAATTGATCGCAGTTTCGTCGGTTATTGCGGCTTAGCCCGAATTTTCTAAGTTTTTGCTAACAAATGTGATTTAGAACAGGTCGTGTCTGTCGTAACCGCCGCGCCGCGACATTATAGTTCGTGGCACGCCAAAAAGTAACGTCTGACCTCGCGGTTAGAACGCACACCCGCTAATCGGACACCAGAGACTGAACCTTTGAACGTAGAATAATATATTTTTTGTTTTGCAATTTGAGGCATTTTATTCACTCGATCGTTATCATTAAACACAGTCTATTAAGAGCCTATACTAGCTCAAATGGCTTAGCATGATCCTCCGTTATGCCGAAAGTATTGCAGCATTAATTTTGAACTAAATAAATGGTAAAATTGACGATTAATGTTAGACGAAAACACGATTCTGTAAATTTTTCTCGATAGAAAAAATCCAAAGTTACCTCCAAACCGAACAATAAACCGCTGGTATTCATAAGATACTTTAAATTAGATCATGAAACTTTGCGTATTAACTGAACTAACAATAAAGCAAGTCTTTTAATTACCATTTTTTTCATTTAGTTTTTTTAATTACCATTATTTTTACCGTAAAAAAAATAACGTAAACTATAAGTGTCCTGAAAGTTGTTCCCTTCCGCCCGATACCCCGATCCTCCGCACAGTCTCGCTTCGGCTTTCGAATGGGAAAGTTATGTTGCTTACGCTCAGAATACCTACATATTACGCAACAGGACGACGTAAAATTAAAATGGAAAATAACCGTAATAAAAATAAGAAGCGACTGGCTTGGCGTAAAGTAACAGGCAAAAATATGATAAATCTAATGAAATAAGTATCTACCCACCTATCTACTATCTTATCTATATAGATAGCATACGACGCGCGGGAAAGTGGGAGCGAAATTAGAATTTGAGCTGAGGTTGTAGGTATAGGCTGTTAAAGTACACTGCTGAATATAGGCCTCCACATTGATTGCCTCATGGGGAGAATATTTGCCATAGATTCTTGCCAAGTGAGTTGGCGGCGGGAAAATTAATCTAACAGAACCAAAATCTAAAATTAATTCAGGTGCTACATGTTGTGCACAATTAGTATTCACAGTTTTACTATTAGTAACTTGGAAATCTTCATAAGTCTGTCCGTTACCCATTCCATTACAGTCTATCCTAGTCTACCGCTGTAAATTGGCCTCGTCGGCTTATAGTGAATATACACAATATTTGCAACAGTAGTCAGGCGTGTAGCAATAGCATCTTAATAGCTTCCTATAAATATCTTTAAAAAAACTCTGCCGCCCATCTCCTGGTTTGTTGGCCGCTGTCGCCTCTTACGACCATGGGTCGATATGGGGTATGAATATTTACGTGTATAATATATACGTAAGTCCTTATTTGTTGATCGAAGAATATAACGAACTCTGCGTCTGGATGCACTTCAAGCAACTATCATACTATTTTTTATGGTCGTTGTATCGGTATTATAAACATAAAATGTTTGACATTTCGAGGAATAATGTTTAGTAGGTATATAACTAAACCTTCAACTTCTAAATTCGTCAAGACAATCTTTTTGGCTTACGGAGGTCACAAAATAACAGACAAACATATATACTATACTTACATTCAGCAGAAGAATATGTTTTTTTTTTAATTTTATTTGTTTAGACGTACGAATAAGATAATATTAAAATTATCTTACAAAATTTCTATTCTAAAGTTAATTAAAAACTAAATGATTTAATTGTTGTTTACCGAGGCACTAATAACGGAAGAACTTTTGGCGGTGGAAGGAAAAGGGGAGCTCTCCCGCCGGGCAAGGTGTTTTGCTCGGGGAGTGGCCAACACTCCGTGTGATAGTTAGGAGATGTTCTATGAATACTGTTTATGATTCGGAACTATTGATAGCGTGATTTAGGCTTCAGTATGTTCCGCCTGTGGCGCAACGTCAGCGCCGCCACAATCTAATCGTGTTACTGCTTCTAGGGTGTAGTCAGGTAAAAAAACAAAATTGTTGATGCAACTAAACGTTATTTGCAAACTACTAAATACTGATTGAACATGCTTAATGTAATTTGTGTAATCAGTAATTTGAATAAAACCGACAGCGTAAAAAAAGTTTACTGAAAAGTGAAAATTTTTATACCTTAAGTTACTTTCGCAACTAAGACGAATTTAAACAAACGCCATGTTAAAATCAAGCAATTACCGGCTTGCTTGATTTTCAGGCTTCAAGAGCTTGCCAAATAAATAAATATGCATAAACATAAATAACTCCTTTTGCGGCAGTCAGTTAAAAAGATACTAAAGGACCTTCAATTATTTTTCCAATTTTCATACAGATAAAAGCTAATTTACATGTGATTATTGATTATGATTTATTTGTGCGTAAGCTCTGCGAATGAGGTGCCTCCTATGACTGTTATATTCCTTATTACGTTTAAAATGTCAGAAAAACATCTAATAAGACTGCCTTTAAAAGATTGGTACATAAGCATTTTATGAAAATATTAGATGATAGTTAATATGGTTAATTTTGGTTACCTTTGTTGTTATTTTATTTATAGGTTTATATTATATATCTATTTGTATTTAAAATATGTATATATTTATGTATCTATGAATATGTATGTATATATTATATATTACCTGTATTATATTTTGGTGTATATAAGTTTATTGTATTTGTATATATAATATTAGTTTGTTTTTAAGTTTATCAGTAGTTTTTTTCCTTGATTTACTCTGTTGTACATTTTATTTTGTCACCTATCACATAATTTCCACACGTCCTGGGTTGACTGGGAGAGAATGCCTAATGGCATTAAGTCCGCCCTTTGTAACCTTTTTATGGTGCAATAAAGTGTAAATAATAAATAATAATAAAAGCACAGGACACAGTCAGTAATTGCGTAACTCATTACACGCCCATATTCCAAATAGATCGCATAAATAGCAACTGTAAACAATTTAATCTTCGTGCACCGAAATCGGTTCACCGGGCGACCACTTACGATTTCGTTTGATAGTGATTACGATCGGTATCATTACCGTCCGTATTCCACGTGAATGGCTATCTCGTTTGCTCAGTATTTATAGCGCCACTAAAATGGAAATCTGCTGCGTTTGATATTCAATGACTGGGTTATGATATGGAGACGCCCCGTTAGATAGTAGTTTATACGAAATGAACGCTAGATTGAGGTAAGCTACATACACGGTTCTATTTTGAGATTACATTATAGCATTTCTATTCAATAGAAGAAAGAATTCAAAGAAAACAATCCATTCTATTAGTATTATCTATATATCTATCTATTTAAATACATAAATATATGCGATATATGCCACTTCTTATCACGAGATCTCCAAAACTATACGCTTTATATTTCGCATACATAGGTATACCCCTTGAACGAATTATCGTTCAAGGTAATACCTATACCCCTTATAGTTAAGTAATACCTATACCTATACCCCCTCGAAGTAGACACCCACTAAGCAAGGATTTTTGAAAATTCAACCCCTGAGTGTGTAAAATAGCACTCTTACGTGTATATATTAAAGTTTTGATGCAAATCTATTCTTAAATTTTTTTCATTCATTAACATTTTACAACAAAACTATGAGAGTAAAAGTATAAGGTGCTTACATCTCTCACGTGAAATATATAGAATTTATATTTTAGTTTTGATAATTTGACTATATTGTATGTAGTTTTCGAGATGATAGTAAAAACTGAGTTTAAAGTAATTTTTCCATAATTAAAATTAGCTCAAAAACCATATAGATCTGCGATCTGAGTACTGGTATAATAATATACCCGTTAAACCATAGTTTCCTTAATTACTTAAGTTTCATTCTATTATTAAGTTAACTTATAAAGCTAATGTTTCCGGTGTTGTGTTCATTCGCCACGCGGCGGTTAAAGCGAACTCGTTGTGAGCTCTAAAGATAAGTAAAATTCGCATCGTGAGTTTGCTGTGTTTGTTTCCACTGCCTTTGTTTTTACTTGTATTTTTTATTTATTTTTTATAAATATAAAATGAAAACGAACTTACATGTTCATTTTTATTATCGGCCTATAAATATATCCCTTATCTTTTAATAATTGGAGCATGGTGACTACGTTATAGGTATTAAATATCGTAAGTGTTTTAAAGGATTAGTCATTTTCAAAATAGGTATTACGCTGTCTATTGAAAACTACAAAATATTTAAGCCGTTTAAAAAAACATCTTAAAAATTAGATTGTTTAGAAGCTACAAAAATAAACGTAGTCAAATACGTTACTTCTCTCGTAACACTAACGAGCTAGCCTTAAAGCTATATCCACATAATTTCACTTCGCACAGCGTTCACAAAATCATTATGACCATGGGTGTAATGGACCGTTTCATCGTCGATTGAAAGTTTGCACTTAAAGCGCATACATCGCCTTATTCGTAGGTGTTTACAATTTATTATTGACGAAGCATCATTAACGTTTAAGAATGAGCATGCAGATGTGTTAGAATGTTCTCTTGCGGCTATCGTTTGCGTAATATTTGCAGCACAGCCATTGATATTGCTTGAAGTATTTAGCGTTCTTATGAAATCCTGGTACTAGTCATTACATTTATTTTAGTAACGGGACTGAAAAAATATATATTATAATTCATATTTTTTTATTAAAAATTGTTGTTTTTGGCTAATCATATTAAACATTTACGATTTTATAAAAGATTTCATCGCCGTAGCGCGGGCACTGTAATCATAAGAAGTGACTAAGAGAAATTTTAGATCGACCTCATGTCTTTTGATAGAGTTATACCAATAAAACAGTACCAGTACATAGGCGATAAGAAGCTCCTTCATATATGTGACAGGTCTGGTACGGTTTGTCAACCTGTAGGTGGCATTTTCGTGCTTATTACGAGAAATAATAATCACCATTAACATTTACAAACTATTGATATATATATATATATATATATATATATATATATATATATATATATATATATATATATATATATATATATATATCATCATCATTACAGCCCTTTACAAGTCCACTGCCGAACATAGGCCTCCCCCAAGGTATGCCACAAAGCACAGTCCTGAGCCACCTGCATCCATCGACTTCCTGCATGTCTGACCAGGTCGTCACTCCATCTAGTGGGGGGTCGCCCTACACTTCGGCTACCGGTACGAGGCTGCCACTCGAGAACCTTTTTTCCCCAACGGTTGTCGGTTCTTCGAGCTATATGGCCGGCCCATTGCCACTTCAGCTTACTAATCGGTTGGGCTACGTCGCTCACTCTGGTTCTACTGCAGATATCCTCATTTCTAAGTTTGTCACGCAGAGAAACTCCGAGCATAGCCCTCTCCATAGCTCGCTGAGCGACTTTGAGCGTCCTCATACGGCCAGCAGTGAAGGACCACGTCTCAGTTCCATATGTCATCACTGGCAAGACGCACTGGTTGTACAACTTAGTTTTCAGGTTTTGAGGTATACCTGACGAGAAGATGCGTTGTAATTTACCGAACGCTGCCCAGCCGAGTTGAATCCGTCGATTGACCTCTCGGTCGAAGTTTGACTTACCTAGCCGGACTATTTGTCCCAGGTGAACGTACTCGTCAACAACTTCGAGCTTAGTGCTCCCAACAATTACCGGCATAGGTGTGACATGGACATTAAACATGATCTTTGTTTTGTCCATGTTCATCTTAAAACCTATCTGTTGGGAGGCACTATTGAGGTCATTGAGCATAGTGCTTAAGTCCTCCAGCGATTCTGCCATAAGGACTATATCGTCGGCAAATCGAAGGTGAGTGATGTACTCACCATTGATGTTAATACCGTATCCTTTCCAGTCCAGTAGCTTGAAAACGTCTTCTAGTGCAGCGGTGAAGAGTTTCGGGGAAATAACGTCACCCTGTCTTACACCTCTCTGCAGTTGGATAGATTTCGTACTCTGGTTCGGTACTCGGATAGCCATCAGTAGGCTATACTGCAGACAGCAGACAGTAGGGCTATACTGTACAAACACTTCAGCACTTCGATATACCGACAGTCAACTTGGCACCGCTGAAGAGACTGTAGCACCGCCCAAATTTACGCAAATTTAATACTGCTCGTATTGAAGAAGCGATTGAGCGGAACCAGGGCTCCAAAGTCTTTGCCAGAGATCTGTCTGCCAGTAAGAGCCAACTGGCAAAGCTGAAGACTGAGTGTGGCAGCATCGTTTCCGGGACACCTGAGATTCTGAGTGAGATTGAGAGGTTCTATGGGCAGCTGTACACATCATCGTTGGAACCACACGCAAGTGTGAGTAACGATCCAAGAGCGGGTCTTATCCGACACTATTCCGATGATATCCCGGACGTCAGTCTGAGCGAGATTAGAATGGCTCTCCAGCACCTTAAAAACGGCAAGTCCCCGGGCGAGGATGGAATTACAGCGGAGCTTCTGAAAGCGGGTGGAAAACCGCTACTTGAAGTCCTTCAGAGGCTCTTTAATTCCGTCCTCCATAGTGGCACTACTCCGGAGGCGTGGAGCAGAAGTGCGGTGGTATTGTTCTTCAAGAAAGGTGACAACGCCCTCTTGAAGAACTACAGACCGATATCCCTTCTGAGCCGCGTCTACGTGCTGTTTTCGAGAGTCACTACTTACTCGTATATATATATATATATATATATATATATATATATATATATATATATATATATATATATATATATATATATACGAGGATTAATGATCATATCGTTCCTTGAATTGTACCATAAAACTATTTAATTTTTCTTTGAATATTACAAATTGGCGATGCTTTTTATCAATCGAACAATGAAGATAACTAACTGGGTTCGCAGTTTCATAGTGTGATAAGACGACGATCAGACGCGACTTTATGTGATTTTTTTCATACGGTGAGTGTAGAGAACCGTAGACCCATTTTACTGGAATCGAGGCATTCCATCTTAGTCCCCAGGGGTGGCAACGCATTTGCATTTTGATTCTTAATTAAGGATTAATGTGAATGTCTATGGGCCACTGCATCCACTATATATCGGGTGGACTTTGTTGCCCAATGCTATATAAAAAAAACTCATTATTAATTGATTTTTTAAATTGAATTTACCTAATAATTTCTTAAATTTACGCGAACGCTACACATTGAATAAAACTGTATTTACGGATTTTATCGCGTTTTATTAATTATTTAACTTATTTTTAATTCCCACCATTACATCAGATTTGATAAACTACAAATCCTCGCAAAAGAACACCGATTCCTACTGAGGATGATACGCGAGGCTATTGAAATCTAAAAACGTCCTAATTTCAATAAAGAAGATGGATGGGTGCTGCCATCTGCTTGGGAAACCTAAGCATACCACTGCAAGACCTCAAGATACTGTAAGCTCGTTCTGGGACATCAGACCAAAAGTTAATATTCAAAAACTGAAGGTAGCCGTGCTATGACATTGGGACGTCTCAGTTGTAAAGCATCCGAAAAGTCGGGACTTAAAAATAAGTTAAATAATCAACTAAACACGATAAAATCCGTAAATAGAGTTTTATTCAATTGAATTTACCTTTTATTTCCACAATATGCTTTTGATTTGATTGCTACTGTGATACTTATTTCAAAATAAAAATGTAGGTATTACCTATCCATATTTTAAAGAATTATCTATTATCGATGATGACTTAACAGTAAAGCAAGTGCTTATCTAATGCAAGTGAAGTTTCATTTGTATAGAGTAACAATATCCATCTATCCACTACTACCCACGCGTGGCCGGACATATGTTTCCAGTGCTAAACGTATCCATTATTCATTGCGAAACACAAGTACGAGAGTGGTATGACATTATTTAAATGGGGGCAGTTCGTAACTATTGTTGATAAAGTATTTTCCTTATTTTATGATAATTTTTAATTTATATTTAGTAGTGTCAAGCTGCAGCTATCGTTCGTGACCCGAAGGATCGACTTGACCGGGGAAGACCACACTCTTACAGAATACCAGCCTAAAATAGCAACTTAATACAATTCTTTTTCGTATGGTAAGTGTTAGAGAAGCTGAGACCGTTTTTACTAGATACGACTAATTCCATATTATTCCTCAGGGGTGACAACGCATCAGCGTCTTGATTCTTAGTCGAGGATAGATGCTAGTGTCTATGGGCCACAGTATCCAATTACTATCAAGTGGACTGCAAGCTCGTGTGTCACCATTTATCTATAAAATAATTCTATTTAAGTTATCATACACACCCGTGAGGACATCTTAGTCCTCACGGGTGACAACGCATCTGCATTTGAATTCGTAATCGAGGATAGATGTCTATGAGCCACAGTAACCACTTACCATCAGGTGGACTGTGTGCTCGTTTGTCACCCTATCCTGTAAAAAAAATCATAAATTACAATCACTATAAATTAAAAAAAGGTAAATAAATTTAAGCGTGATTCGTGTTTTGGTATAATACGCATATATTCTTAATGAAATGAAATATTTATTTGCGTTTGGTTAAGGTACACTGAAGATGGTCATAATAATTAAACATCCGCTTAATCAGCCATTATTAATGGCATGCAAATCTTATTATAAACGTAATAATTTAGGGGCGAGAAAGAGTTTGAATGGTGGAAACCGTGCCTAATGATTTACCCCACCTTATCATTTTCTTATCACATCGAACAAATCCTGTTGTTAATAAATAAATAAATAAAAACAATGGAAACTGTCGAACCGTGCTGGAGCTGTAGTCCAGTAACGCCCCATCTCGTGACGCTGTTGTTCCGATAACGGCATCTTTGGGACCTTGACTTGAACTTTTGGAGAACTGTGCATCAACCCACCTTTCCCCTCATTTTATATAGGACATCCAGCTTTTATTCAGTAAACTGTTTTCAATTTGCTGTTAATATCGTACCATAGATATAAATATTTGTTAGTTTAATTTTCAAAATTAAATTAAATTTCAAAGTTGTTAAGTGCAAATCATTTTATTATAGTTGTTTTATGAAGTCGGTTTGTACTTTTTATTAAAAGTTTAATTATTTTTAATGGACTAAGGAATTTACAAGTTCATGGTCGTCTAAGAAGTTACATTAAAACTGTATCTCCTATTCTCCATCTTAGTAATGGAATCTTTTCTTAAAATTTGTTTGGGACCACCCATAACCTATTTAATAAAAAAAAGCATGTAATCAGTTTACACACGGAGGAAGTGAAACCCTCAGAAAACTACTTGTTAAAGTATAAGTTGCGAGTAAAATTGCTTTGTAATAGTGCCATCCACTTCATTCTCCAGTTTACGTCATTTTATCGAACAAAATTGATTGACTCTAAAATAGACGCTAAATGGCCTAAACACGGCTATTTTGATAAAAACGTGGATTGAATTTGATAATTTCATTAAATATGGTTAATTTTATTTATTTAATAAATCTGTTAATGTTTACTGTAACAGTTAAAAGTTATATTAGCCATCTTTAAAACGCCGCAAAAAGAGGAGACTAAGATATTAGGAAACACTGTATTCCATCTCGTTCTCTCGCAGGCTAAATCCTATAGATGTGTGTTTGTCTCTTTCTAGCGCCGCTTCTTCGTTTCATCAAGTTTCAAATCACAAAAGAAGTTTTCACTTCAAAAAGAGTCATTTACCTAAATCGTTACGTCGCTTCCGAGAAACCGGTGAAAATACATAAAAGTGTCAGCCGTGATAGCTCAGATGGTTAGTGCTCGCTGTAAATTTCACAGTACGCGAGCCAACCGGGTTCGATCCCGGCCGGCACCAATGAAATTGTTCATTGCAATTTTAAGTGCTGATTTACCACGTGCTCGGCGGTAAAGGAAAACATCGTGAGGAAACCTGCATGTCTGAGAAATAAGAAAAAAATATTTCGAAGACATCTGAAGTTCGCCAACACGCATTGGGGCAGCGCGGTGGACATTTCCTTGCCCTAAACCCCGCTCAGTAATGAGCGGAGGCCTATGCCCAGGAGTGGGAAGTATATAGGCTGTAACTAACATAAAAGTATACGCATCGATAATAGAACCTCCGCCTTTTTTGAACTCGGTTAAAAATCTTTATTCGTGATTGCAAATAATGCATTCTGAATGATGCCCCAAGGGAGAGCTTAAGTTACGTGTAAAGTAAAAAGAACTTCTTTAGTGCCGATAATGGAGTCCACAGAGTTAGCGCGAATTTCTGAACCAACCTCCATTCCTTTTAAATGTCAGTGAGGCAGGTCACGCCGACTATCGACGTCGTCGTGAGAGATCCTCCCCTTACCTTTGTTTTATACTTCTTATATAAGTACATGGTGTTTACATTTCTCAGCCTCATCCGAACTACATATACACTCTAAATTGAAAGTACAGTTTTGATGTACAGTTCAATTATTCTTATAAATTATAAAATATTCTAGAAGTACTTAAAATATCTTGATAAATTGTTGTGTTTTCTTCTAAAAATCCACCCTTCTATTATCGGACAACCAGGACACTCCGTCAGTCTAGCGTCAAATAGCAGCTTAATGCTGCTGTGTTTCGTATGGTGAGTGTAGAGAACCGGAGACCCCTTTTACTGGAAACGAGGTATTCCAATTTAGTCCTCACGGGTGATAACGCATCTGCATTTTGATTCGTAATCGAGGATAGATGTAGATGTCTATGGGCCACAGCAACCACTTACCATCAGGTGGACTAAACTAAACTAAGATGAAATACACCTCGATTCCAGTAAAATGGGTCTCCGGTTCTCTACACTCTCCATACGAAACACTGCAGCGTTAAGCTGCTGTTTTACGCTGGTATTATGTGAGAGCGTGGGCGTGCCCCGGTCGAGCCGACCCATTCGTGCTACAACTATAATACGGCTGCAGCGTGGCTATACCATGTATAATTTTTAGTTACTGTTTTAACTATTGGTGTTTTTTTCGTTATTCTGTACTAAACACAGCAGCGTTATGTTACTATTTTACGCTGATAGTTATAAGAACTCTAACGGTACGTGTACACCAAAACCGATTTTGGCGGACAGAACTAACCGGACGAGTAACTCGGACCTGTATGTGCTTACACTGCAACAGTGTACCACTTGTGCCGACATTGGACGTTGCCGGTATTCTTTTCTATTTTTCTATTTTCAATATCCATAGTCGTTTAGGGAGATAACAACACTGACAGAAGCAACAGAACAAAACAAAAAAAACAGAAAAAAAAAGACTAAATTAAACAATAAATACACTCAATTTGCACTGTAGACGCCGGCAGTCGGGCGAGAAATACTATCAAGTTCGGATTCGACGGTTGATCGGCCGTTTTCGTGCATTATCGGACGATGACGGTCGCGTTTGTGTACGCGATCTCTTTGTTTTACAAGTGTTTGGGTGCGTTTGGCAGAAAAAAGCGCTAGCAAGCGCTTGTAAGCAAAATGGCGATCGTAAGCGGTAAGCGCTGTCAAATCGTAAGTAGCTATTTTCCTCCAGGACACGATGTTAGTTTTAACCAGGGAATCTAACCTAATTTAAATATATTTTTGTGAAGTATTCATATTAAAAACTTACCAATCATGAATTTTTAATAACATGTATATGTCTATTCATGTCATTATATTACTTAAAACTAATATTGCAAAAAAACAATTTATAAACTCTACTTCAAAACAAACAAATTAAATAAGCAAAATGGCGGATTGTGTCAGCGCTACTGAAGTAGCAATCGTGTCCTGGCCGAAAACTATTTTAGCGCTAGTAAGCGCTTGCTAGCGCTTTTTTCTGCCAAACGCACCCTTTGATTCGATCGTCCGAGTTCGGCTGTCATCGCCCGAGCAAACTTCGGCCGATGACGGATTTGGTGTTGCGTATTCTGACACATTCGTGTTGCAGCATACCCTACAGCGTGGCTCTACAAGCTGGTATCCTGATATGAAAGCCAGGGTGTTTAAGTCTATATGTTAAAGAAACCACTTACGGTAAGAGCTTGTGTGGTTCTTGCCAACGTTAAATAAAATAATAAAAAATTATATTAATAAGCCGTGGTAGCTCAGTGGTTAACGCTCGCTGTAAATATAACAGAACGCGAGTAACCCGGGTTCGATCCCCGCCGGCACCAATGAAATTGTTAATTGCAATTTTAAGTGCTGATTTACCACGTACTCGGCGGTGAAGGAAAACATCGTGAGGAAACCTGCATGTCTGAGGAATAAGAAAAAAAATATTTCGAGGACATGTGAAGTTCGTCAACACGCATTTGGGCAGCGCGGCGGACACTTCCTTGCCCTAAACACTCTCAGAAATGAGGGGAGGCCTGAGCCCAGTCGTGGGACGTATTTAGGCTGTAACTTTACTTTACTTTAACTTACATAATTATTACGCGTTGGCGGACTTTACATGTCTACGAAATATTTTGGCGACATGCATTGAGGCTGCACGGAAGACATTTGCTCGCCCTTAAACCTTCGATCTTGTTAATCGAAGGCCTGTACTTAGCACATGGCTTGAGCAAAAAGTGAGCGGGTTGAAAGCGAACAAGTTTTTTCCTCAATATTTTTTTTTTGTTTTCAATTCAGTGAAGCCATAATTCGAAACGCTTACGCAACTTCTGGACATTTACAAACCGGTTCCTTGGTACAATCCCTATCTGTACCGTTAACTTATAATAATTCGCTCTGTAAGATACGGCGCTTTCAAAATTGTTTGTTGCTTTAATCTATTTAATTTCGCACCAGCCGTGGCTGAGACTGTGTGTGAATGGACCATACATAACATAGCCTGAAAAGTGTTGTTCTCATTTACTGCGCTGGCTAAACTAAGTTTTTATAGAATCGGGTTGACAAACGAGCGTGCAGTCGATCTGATTGTGAGTTCTGAGTCCTAAATACACCTATTTATATGTATCCTCGATTAAGTATCAAATTGATATAGGGTTTGCGATTGTATGGTAGATGTGCTAGCCTTTTATAACATTTTAAAAGTCAGTAAAGTCCAACTTCTTTCGCTTCGCGTTCGAGTTGTGCAGTATTTTCAAGACATGTGAAGTGCGTTAATACGCACTGGAACAGCTCGGACTAATAACACAAAATATTCACAGATATTACCTCCATGGACCTGGAAAAAAGAGATTAACCCTTAAAACTCTCACTAGCTGCTTAAAGTCAGTGAAATCCAATTTTGCTGCAATCACTTTACCGGACGTCTTGCATCTGTGACCCCGCTAAAATGACTTTTTTTTAATTTATAAACTATAAATAAAAGCATTGTTGAAATCAAAAATTGAGGGAATATATCGTTAGATTGTTAAGACTTAGCGACAACAGAATGGCGCGATAAAATGCCTTTAGAAGCGTGATCCTGTTTGCTTTTACTTATTTCCAATTTCATTATTTTACGGCGTCGGTTGCTCGTTCTCGTTATGTTTGTTACGACGTAAATTGAGGTATTCAATACAAGGTTTATTCGTTGATTTTGTCAAGCAATCTTGCTTTAGAAACTAAAGGTGTAAAACTTCGAGTTGATAATGAAAGTTGCGCAATGTTTTTGTCTTAAGGGGAAATATAATCTCAAATGGCTTAGCAAGATCCTTCATAAGTAAAGTTAAACGTAACGTAAAGTTGAGGATATATGGATTTTTTTTCTATGGACAAAATTTTACGAAATCGTGTTTTCGTCTAACATCATCCTTAACATTAATCCTCAACCTTATCATATATTTATTTCGAAATTAATGCTGCAATATTTTCGGCATATCGAAGGATCTTGCTAAGCCATTTGAGATTATATTTCCCCTTAAAATATAGTTTTATATTTATTGAGCCATGTAAATCTATGCAGGGAGTTGATGGATCTAGGTGGTTTGTCGTCGACTTTATGGTATGTGGAGAATCTCTTTGTCCCGCTGTCGACTTGTGGTTTGTAATCATGACGATGATCGTAATATTTCTTTTATACAATAATGGTAAGGCGCCAGTTCTCTTGTAGCGTGATTCTTCCAAGCCAATTTTTTTATATGTATAAGAACTTACATGTCACACCAAAGTTACTAAAATGTAACTTTGGTGAAAACACCAGTGGACTTGTTCTTTCTCTCCTAGTTTTTTAAATAAAATAAATGTGTCTTATGTTTAAACTTACTTAAAATTATATATCAATAGATGCAGTGTTTCATTGGTGTTCGAGTGGTTAAGTCATTCAGTGTTTTCATGTTAAGCTGTAAAGATTTTACAGCCAACAAGTCCACTGTTGAACATTGGTTTTAAAGCCGGTCAGAGCCATCTTTTTTTTTGAACAAATATAGTTTTTGTTTTCAAAAAAGATGTAAAAATATATTTACTTTTGAGAAATTCAGGAGAAAAAAGAACACATTTATTTTTAATGTATTTTATTTTTATGTATTTTTCAATATACATACTTGTTATATCTCTTTGCTATGCCCATCAATGATATATCCACCTTACCTTCTACCTTACTTTTAAAAGAGTTATAGGAGTCTGAGCAATTTAGATTCATATTAAAATAATTTAACAATTAACTTTTAATTAAATTGAATTTAGTGATTATTTATTAAATTGAAAATGCTATTTTTTTTCTTCTTTCAATTTCACATTCATGATAGAAAAATACTATACGTAAAACATACTGGTTCCAAATTTCCCATCAGTTAATATAAAAAGCGCGACAGTTGAATTAGGGATAAAAATATAGTATTTTTCGTACTGTATTATTTTTCTATAATTTATAGTACAATTGACTTAAATATACGATACTATATATTATAGTACGGGTGGCAACTCTAGCCAGGACAGATTGGTACCGATGTGACATCCCCTAACTCTCCATGTTTTATCAGAGCGTCACTCCATCTAGTATGTCTCCTCTCAAGAAGCTGTCTTCCTTATCGGTGAGATTTGCCAGTCCTTCGTGCCTGGCGGTTTTCCGATAGATGATATAGCCGGCCTATTGCCACTTCAGCCTACTGATCTGTAACTCTATGTCATTGGCTTTTCTTCTTTTTTTGTAGATATTATGCAGAGAAAGTACGAAAGAAAGAAAGAAAATATTTACTTCGCCACATAAGCTCAACACCATATTTGTACATAATTTTTTGTTATTTTGAACGTTATTAATAATAAAGTATTAAACTTTGCCGAAGGTGACGAAAAGGGTTTGCACTTAGCATTTGGCGTGGCGAACCACAGCCGCTGTGTTTCAGTGTGAGCCGTTTCGTCTTTTTCAAGTAGTTCGAGCAGTGGTCTATCTTAAAAATATAAAGAAATAAATACCAACAGTGAATAAAAAAAAATTAACAATAAATAACACGAGACTAAACCAGACTACATAACCTGTAACTAATCTAAACTCTAAACCGTCTAAACGTTGCCCCTTCTATAGCTTTAAATATTGTCCTAAAAAAACTGATAACTTTTTTATATTATTGGAAAATTTTCGTTTCTATTTTTTGCAACAATTAAATAAGAACTACATCATTCATTTATTCTGTCGAAACTGACTCATTCGAATAATAACGTTTGAAAACACATTTATAAATACAGGTGTTTAACAATAAGCAAGACACATGTAACCTGACTGTAGTTACGTTAACTTGGTTCAGACGTTTTACACGCAAATATTTTCGGCATTTCTGAATACAACTGAATTTGTAACGCGTACGAATGAGAAATAGTTTAATATTAATTCATAGCAATATTAATGCTTACATGTGAGTTTTGAAAACCTGATCCAGAAACAAATTTGCGTAATGTCAACGACTTTCCTTAACGTGATCGTGTTTTTAAGGTGTTAATATCTTGAGTAAATTAAATTGCGGTCGATTCTTGTTTTTAATTATGAGTATTTCAGTTTGGTTTTGTTTTTTGTTTACGATAGACGTAAAATATAATTTGCAAATAATTTTAATACATACTTTAACTTAGTTTTCTGACAGTGTACGTTGAGTTATTGTTGTATGCAGACTGTACATTGAATTACTATTTGTATTGGTAAAATCATTGTGTGGTGAAGTGTGTCTATTTTGCAGAGGATTTTCGTCGGATAGATTCCCGTTTCTTATTTATTCGGTCTTATATCATCAGTGCATTTTCTATTGATGTCTGTGAGGTACTCCATCTTCGACATAAAAGGTAACACACAGTGCTCTTGTAGTTTGCTTTGTGTGAAGTGAACAGTGGTGTTCATGGATTGCGGTAGTCTCAGGTAGATTGTTAACTGTATTACCAATTTCATGTTATTATGAAGTGTGAAGTTTTTTATCTGAACGGTTTTCATCATTTTGCATACAGTACATATTACACATACACATATACACATATTACAGTGCGTAAAGTGTACGAATGGGAAAAGTTCATAAGCTTGAAATTCTGTAAATTTATGTATCTTTTTTAAACTGACATAAAACCTCATTAAATCCTAATTATAAATAAGAAAATCAGATTTCTGTCTGTTTAATTCTTTTCACTCTTATTTATTTATCGTGACCTAAGGCTCCTTTAGGGTAGGTTTTGCCTCATCATTACGCTTGGCAAGCAATGGCAGTGCCAGCCGTCACTCACCTTTGAATCTGCTGCTCGTCTCCGCTCTGCGTATATAAAGTCTGACGTAAACGAGATTTTTGTACTGCCATCTATCGGAAACCATAAGAATTTTTTTGAATTTCCAATAGTCGCCTCTTACGACATCCATGGGATGAAAGGGAGTAATGGATTCCCTTACGTCGCCACCATACGGTAACTGAACTGTCCACTTAAATTAATCTTGCTTCAATAATACGTGTTTCTCACCTCAAGGTAATTATGCATTCAACCTGTTCATATCAGCCCGCGCGATTCTAGACTCTGTCACACCCATCAGCCTACGCATTAATAGCGAAAGTTGAATGCAAATAATTTAAAGTGTCTGACTATTACTCATTGTTCCATCACCAAACATACGCTCTGCGGTCATGACTCTCGATTCGCCACGTCTACTCATAAATCGATTTCATATACAGTTACACGAATTTCGATGTCGAAAGATCGAATCGATTGTTCTGTTTCTCAGAATGCTACACTTGTTGAGGTCAATTGAATGAGACAAATAAAAGTGATTCGATATCGCAATCACTCGCGTTATATACGGCAGCATTTTGCAAACGTTAATAAAAAAATTGCTTCCAAAAATGCTCTATATATTACGTAAAAAATATCTTTCGTGAAATATACGGTACTTACGATTTATAGATATTTGATAATGACATGAAATTACATTTGAATGCCATTTTAAGTGGATCGAGGATGCAAACTGTTTAAGTAGTTTAAGTTTCAGCCGGAAGGAAGATCTTGGCAAGGGAGACCTAACTGCAGAGTGTTATATACGGTTATACCGTCAGTATTTCACGACGTTCAGTATTTCGTCAGTTCAGTCCGGTACTCTGGTTAGAATGACCGCACAATTATCGTCTAACCCATGGACTGACGGACTGATGGTCAGGACTGATAAAAATTAAATATTTTAGATAGTCATGAGTACACTCTTGGTACTATAATATTTTCTGCCCCGTTTAAACTAATATACATAAAGTCAAAGTATAGTTACAGTCTTTATACGTCCCACTGCTGAGCACAGGCCTGCCTCCTCTCTTCGCCGCGCTGCCCCAATGCGTGTTGGCGAACTTCACATGTCTTCGAAATATTTTTTTCCTTATTTCTTAGACATGCAGGTTTCCCCACAATGTTTTCAATTAACAATTTCATTGGTACCGGCGGGGATCGAACCCGGGCTACTCGCATTCGGTTATATTTGCAGCGAGCGTTAACCATCTGAGCTACCACGGCTATAAACTAATATACATATACATACATAAATAATAAACTTCCGATTCTTCTCAAGTGATATCTGCGTACAAAAATTATATCTGTTTCTGTCTAGAATTCCACCTGGATTAGTACCACCATTTTTGAAGTAATAAGCAAAATCACAGCCTGTGTACTGGCCACTGTTGGGCACAAGATTTCTCATTTTTCAAAAGGTTAGAAAGTGACAAATTCACCGCGTTGCTTCCGTGCGTGTTATGCACTTCGTATATCTTCAAAATATTTTTTATTCGTCACACACGCTGGATTCCTAGCGATGTTTTCTTTCACTGTCTAATAAGTGGTAAATCAGTGCTTAAAATTGAAATTAAGATCTCATCGGTGCTGGCGAAGATCGAATCCGGCTTATCGGATGAAATTTACGGCGAGCTCTTAGCCTATACTAGCTGTACCTATACCATCATTTTATTTGTAGCTACATCTGACACCAATAAGTAGTTCGCCCGTTGACGTGTTCTGATTTGAAGGTCAAGAGGTCCAGATTACAGGAAATTGTTTATCTTCTCTCGTTTTGAGGGATTATAATGCGTTAATGGCGTTGTTTAAAGTGAGTTACAGGTTTCCACTGGGCGCAGTAGCCGTATCGGTAGAACAGTCTAAAATCACCTACTTACGTAAATTTTAAGCTATATTATGGTTGAATCATGAATGAGTCAGTTCGGAAAGGACCACGCTCTCAAAGAATACCAGCGTAAAATAGCAGATATTCACAATGGTGAGTATGGAGATCCGGAGACCCTTTTTACTGAAAACGAGTCTTTTCATCTTAGTCCTCAGGGGCGACAACGCATCTGCATTTTGATTCTTAATCGATGATAAATGTAGATGTCTATGAGCCACAGCATCCACTTACTATTGGGTGGACTGTGTGCTGGTTTGTCACCTTTATTCTATAAAAAATATCATTATTTCACTAAAATTGAAAAGGAGCATAAGTTTTTGTCAGTTAATTGACACAGATTGAAAATCTTTTTTGCTACCATCTTTTTTCCAGTTTCACGTTTAGTCAAACAAATCTTGCTGTGTCGCAACGCCTGACCATCAAAATTATGTTTTTACTGAGTCATGTAAGAGACCGGTTCCCACACCTATTTTCTCTGCCCACACGCTTTCAGATCGTTCTAGTTAAAGTTGACATCGTTTTACGTAAGGGTTGTTTGTTTTGTCTTTTTTGTTTAAGTTACAAGCGTATTTATAGTTATTTATTGATTGTCTCTGTAAAAACTATTGTCAGTTTATTTTCTCTTTGATTTCTTCCCAGGCGTTTTGTGTCGTATACGGAAAACACTAGTATATCACAGACGCTAGTGGCGAACAGGTGATAGTGTAATTCAGAAAGTATATAAAGTACGATAAGTGTTTGTTTTCGAGTTGTGCTCGTCATTTGCTTGGAGCCTATGTGAGAATAGAAGGTAGTTTACGGCCTGATGATGATGGTGACAACGGAAAGATATTTTACTCCAATCTCTTTAGAATTGCCAAATTATTTTAAGGAGGAAGAATATAAATTAAAAACGGAAACAAATTATTAGTATTTTCATAAATAAATTAATATTTAAAAGATATCTATATGTACTCAAATATAAGCATTTTTAAATCTACTGCTGGACGTAAACCTTTTCGAGAATGTGGCACTTGGTATTCGTAGGTGAAAGCCAAGCCAATATCTTGACAGTAAACTATAAAAAATAGAGTTGATTCGATGAAGATTATAATCATAACTTTTTAAAAAAATTATTAGCTGTTTGTACTTCAAGAAATCCACTTTCTTTTTTTGTGTTCTTGATTTATTTTTTATTCTTATTAACTCTTATAGATTACTTGTCCTGTTTCTTCCTCACTACTTTTGTAAATAGATTATACTAAATTATCTATGGTAACTTAAGCGATGCTACTGATCACATATGGAATAGGTCAGTTGTCTTCCTCGCGAAATGAACAATGCACTAACGACCTTAAACAAATATTTTAATTGGGATCGCTAATTGCTGAGTTAACTCCATTGTATTGTTTGCGATTCCTTCTCACAATCGCCATTGTCATTAGACAATATTGGGAGTCGACCTTACACAGCCAAGATCTAACGTCCTTTGTCCGAGGTTATTTAGAAAGTCAGTCATTCTTTCGTTCCAGCGGCTTGTGACTCTTTTCACCTCTTCTTACAGTAGTATTAAATAATCTCTTTCCTAGTATACGATTAAGTTTTTTTTTTACTTTTTATTTGTTACGCCATTTCTAGCTGCCGCATTTTAACGTGCCGGCACCATTTGCCTTAACATTTTTTTATGATTAATTAATTTATCAGTCGCGTACGTTACATTACCTTCACTTGTTAGCATTACGTACGACCGTTAATCATTACGTCGATAATATCGATTATTACATGCTTTGTTGCGTAACTCTACGATAATAATCTATTTTTCTTCTTTTTACAGATGGCCAGTTGGTACAGATAGTGTAAGGAATGAGAATACATCGGAGAGATCATCGCTGCGTAAGTATTCTCATTTTATTACAAATATTTATTGTATGATAATCTAAATTATCGTTATGTTTGTATGTTGCCCGGGATACGAAATAATATCTGATGTCGGTAAAGCAAACAGTTGAACAAATTTTGATAGACTAATTAATGAGTTTTCTTAGAACTTAGGCTTAGATCAGTTAAAGCACTAAATAAAGAGATCATCTATTACGTAACCAATTTAAAAGCCGCAAAAAGTGCAGCAAATTTGGTCTTTGGTACGCCACTGCGGTTTGCGAACAGGACATATTTTGATTTTGTTTACAAATAATAATTGTTCCTAGTGTGGAACTGCAATTTATTTCAGTGTAGTAGGGGTACCATTTTTTTAAAGAAAAGTATAAAGTAAATAAAAATACCCACACCGGTGACAGGTAGTAGCGAAAGGTGCGAAATGTCTGATATTGCGATCGTCTATCCACTTGCCAAGAATAAGGATAAGGTAAATCCTCCCTATACAGCGAGAAGCTGATGTCTAGCAGTGGAATTTCACGAGCAGATGAAGAATAAGCAAATGCCGCCGTTTATAAGCTATCCAGGACACATTCGGATCGTGTCATTTAAAAACAGGGGGCCCTGGCATTTAAATGGTGAAATAGTTAATTAATTACCCTTCTACTTTTTTATGTTAAATTACTTAGAATATTTCTTTTGTTATAACTTATTCAATGTATAAAATATTCAACGTTTATTTAGACATTGAATATTATGTAAATTCAATTCACTTTGTTAAAACTTTGACGATAACGATTTGTCGTCGAAGTCGTCGTTGAAGTTTGAAAAAAAAAACATACGAAATGCGTCCATAAAATTGAGAACTTATGTAAATTTCTTTAAAATTAGGCGTGAGTGTTACGTATACATGTATAAATATTAAATCCAGTTTGACGACTTTGTAACCTAATAAATTCAGTCGTTTCCTACACAACAAATCTTAGTGTAACCTTATTTCAACTTAACTAAGTTGTTTAAGTATCTTATGCAAATTATATTACTTACCCGTAATAAAAGTTATCTGTTATGCAATACTGTTTATGGATTGAACACTTACAATAATGTATGAAAGAAAAAAACTTAATAAATAGTGTAGAGATCCGGAGATTCTTTTTTACTGGAAACGAGGCATTACATCTTAGTCATCAGGGGTGACAACGCATCTGAGTACATTTATCCTTGATCCTTAATCGAGGATAAATGTAGATGTCTATGGGTCACGGCATCGACTTAATATCAGGTGGTCTGTGTGCTTTTTTGTCGCCCTTATTCTAGTGCCAAGATATATTTTATTTATTATTTATTCATTTTATTCTTTATTGCATCCTTAACCAAAAGAATACAAAGGGCGGACTTAATGCCTTGAGGCATTCTCTACCAGTCAACCCATGGAGTGGTGAAAATTTGATGTAGGTGTGGCAATATAGAATAAGAGAACACAATACAAATGATAATTAACTACATAATATATACAAACGACTAATAAATAAACTATACATATATGATCTATCCTTACATATATATACAAATATATAAATAAATGGATATACATACAAGTATACATATTTAAATACATACATAATTATACAAGATATATGATATAGAATAATTCGAAACCGACTTTCAAATGTGAAATTATTTTATTCTCTTTAGTCCCTTAAAGTCGGCTTTTACTATTGTAGTAGCTCAATAGCCAGAACTCTTAAATCTCCTTACTTTTTGCCGTTCCAGGTTACTAAAGTCCACAGCTGAACGTGGGCCTACCCTATAGATTGCCTCATAGGGGCATGTTTGTTTGTTTCCCTCTGTCGCCTCTTATCCTATACCTTTAAAGCAATTCTCGATTTTCATAAAATTTAGTGTCCAGGGAGTTTCGGGGGCAATAAATCGATCTAGCTAGGATTTATTTTTAGAAAATGTCCTTTTGTCCGTGTTTTCAGGCAATAAAAAAAACTGCTACAATATAAGAAGGTAAATTTCGACAGATCACTAACGATCGTTATAGTTCAGGCGGGATGTCGGTTGGGCGTGATATCGGAGTTCCGTGGTTCGCGTCCTGTCTCTGGTCTAGCTTTTTTCCTATTTTTTTCAAGTTCCCTTCTTTTGTGAGAAAATCTATTATTTCACTCCCTTTTTTTAGTAATGTTTAAAAATACGAAAATTTTAATAAAACTAATTGCACTCATGATTTTTTATTCAAATAATCAGTTCAGTTTTTCTACTCTGTCAATAAGATCAAAAAATATTATTTAAGTTTCATCTCATAATTTATAAATGTCATCCGGGTACTAACACCTATGGGATGATTTGGGGTAAATATTCTCACGCCGCCACTACACTTGTGTGAAATACGTGTTATATTTTCCGTCTCGCCCGTTTTTAGCACCAATTTCAACGAAATGTCCTACAACCTTGTCTTACGTAGTTTTATTACCTTAAATAGGTAATTTGTATTCATTATTACTTAATAAAAACATTTTTAAAGTACATAAATGATAATCATTCAATCGAATGCGTCTTTTAATTTAGAAATAGCTTGGTAGCGATCACCTTTCCCAGGGGTTATTAAATTCTAAATATTTAAATTCCTTAATATTATAATAACCATTTTTATACAAACTTAGTTAAATAACATTTTTGAACTTTGTGCAGGTCTAATTTTGTATATTTTCTAGAATTTTGTTGTAAAAGCGTAATAAAGAAATGAAGAAATGAGTGAATGACCCAAGAATGAATTATTGACTCGGTGGAGTCGAGTAACTGGTATTACTAGGTTGTGTGTGTTCCTAGTATTTACAGAATGAATATCACTTACTTTTATTTTTGTGTACGTACATTAACATTTTGACAAATGTATTGAGAGGCTTAACTCAATATATTAATTTCCTTAAAATTTAGCCTGAACGACTCTTTGGTAGTCATAGATTATTCTTATGATCCTCTTGTGTAAAACATATATAATTTCAGTGTGATAAGCATTCCCCATAGCAAAATACCATACGATATAATACTGTGGAAATAGCTAAAGTAAACTTGTCTAGCTGTTCCAATACTGGTAAGAATAAGAAGAATCCATAATAAAGATATCCGCAATAGAACCAGAGTTACTTCAGACCAGAGATAAGGAATGGTACTTAAAAATCTTACATGATTATGTGTATTATACATAAGTATCAAAAGATTTTGTAAGACCCTTAATTACAGTCATTAAATTGGCTCACAATTGCAGATATCACGTAACATATTACATACATACGAAAAACATACAGTCGAATTGATAATATCCTACTTTTTTGAAGCATATAAAGTCACTAAATGTATACATATTTAGTAAATGATTGTAAAATAACAAAGAAGCGTACAAAGTTTAATATTTAAATGATACTATGAATACAATTTTAAACAAAATGAACAATAAAATACACTTACTGCAAATGGCGGATCAAGAAACATTAAATATTCTTATTTAGTAACTGGTTGTTTAAAACGATCTCATTATACATACCGTAAATTGAAGTTCACATCCAATCAACAACTCTATTTTACGAGAAATAATATATTAAAGTCGTTTTTAGTCCAGACATTAAAAAAAACTCACCATAGTTGACACAATAACATGTCTTAATTGACTGGACTTTTATTGTTTTTGTGTGAAATACGTGTTATATTTTTTGTCTCGGCCGTTTTAGATCCATATCTCACCGAAATAATTGAGAAAGTTTTGTCCTATAACCTTGTCTTACGTAGTTTTATTATCTTAAATAAGCAATTTATATTCATAATTATTTAGTAAAAATATTTTCAAAATACGTAAATGGTAATCATTCAGTCTGATGCGTCTTTTAATTTAAAATGTCACTTGTGCTGTACCTTGATTATAATGTACAAAATCCGATCGGCCGTGCTTTGTAGCAGTGTAGTTGTGAAGGGCCGTAATAATGATGGTGATAAAAAATGATACACATTTATATCTGATGGGAAGTTGATGAAAATACACTGAGAATATTCATAACATCTGAACCAAATAACGAAAAGTTTGTGCAATCAATATTTATTTACTTAGAAACTATTATTTTGCATCGGCACGGCATCGTGATTGTCGCGTGAACACTCCATTGTTTTCGTTAGTCTAATTTTGGAAAAATTTATTTTGGAAAAATTTATTAACATTTGTCCGCGGCGAAGATATTTTAAAAATGTAAGGGAATGAGACAGAATAGTTGATTTCTTTATCGCGCTATCACACGGTTAGGGTTTTATAATGACTTACGTAATTCTGCCGCCAAGCAGGAATGAACCCTCTGCTGTGTTCCGGTCTGAAGGATAAGGCAGTCAGTATAATTACTGGGTGTTAACTTTCTGTTAAAAGTGACAATGAACGGGAGCTTTGTTTGCAGTTCGCTGCAGTAGGTATTGACCATCATGTAGATTGTTAATCATCATCAAAATTCATTCAGTAATGAACTTCCACAACTGGCCTTTCGCAAGGTGCGCCAATAAGACCGATTCTTAGCTTCACACGTCCAGTTGCTTTCAGGTCTGTTCAGGACTGTTTAGTACGGTTTCATTCTTTAAATTTTTTTAACTGCCATATGTATGACTGTTCGGTGTGTGCCTCCTCTCATTTCTGGAAGGGCTTGGCCAAGGAAAAGCCGCCCTGCTGCTCAAATACCTGTTGATGTCTGTAAATAATGATCTTAATCTAAGTCATGTAGGTTTTTTGTATGATGTTTTACTTTACCACGTTTCATGCAAATCGGGACACAAAATTGTAAATAAAAAATTTGTTTCGAACATTTCTGGCGAACTACATTTTTTTAATGTCAGTTCTTATTTAAAAAAATATTGTAACTTCTTAAATAAAACCCCAGTAAAGAAATAAAATTCAAAAGTGCGTACTCTATAAAAGTAAATAGACCCGACTGACTTATTTTGCCTTGGCTTTCAAGCCTTATTAGTACAAAGCCGCCTTCCATATGCAAAGGAAATGGCACACCTGTCTGTCCTGCGCCATCGTACATGCAAGCAACACCATGAGTCGTAAGGCCGTATAAAAAAATATATATATTTCTTGAGCTTCCTTTACATATATAGATAAGAAATACGTCTAAAAGGGAATAAAACGGTTTTCTATTGTTTGTGATAAAAAGATTAAGACGTATTTGCAGATCATAATGAAGTCGTTAGTCGAATGCATTTTGAGTGTAATAAATAAACAAATATGGACTTTAGGTAATTGAATAAGACTACAGCACCTGTTACACCATGAGTAACGTGTACACGATTATAAATTTTACGACACCATTCCATAGTCTCTAATTTCCTCAGAACGAATCGACCTGGACTACATTCCATACATTGTGTCCGACTTGAGGAAAGATATCTCGACGTTGATTTTAATTAGCCGTACTGCATTAGTAATTTAGCAACTTGACCGAGCCCCATTAATAATTCTATACTGTAATAATTTTCCATTGAAATGTCCAAATTGATTTAATGTTTAATTGATTCGTATTTTATAGATATCTGTGGCTGGGAATTATATCAGCAAACACGCTTCGATATTCTTGTGTCCAGTCGTCGTCTACTATATGAGGCTACGTCTCAAAACCATTTATAAAGCTTTAATGTTTTGAATTTATTCGATAATAAATCCTGCGTTGTGTTAAATAAAACTGACAGATACAAAATGCATCACTATTTTGGATATCTTATATTCCTTTATTACTTTTTTCTGACTTACAACTAAATGAATTAAAAATGTTAAGTACTTTTCTATATCCTTTCAAAATGAGTGTTTCTTGTGTGTAATCAATGTGTAGCTCTTATTATTATACGTGATAGTGTTACGCTACAGCGATATTGTGGTTGTAGCACGAATGGGTTGGCTCGACCGCGGAAGGACCACGCTCTCACAGAATACCAGCGAAAAATATTAGCTTAATACTGCTGTGTTTCGTATAGTGAGTGTAGAGATCCGGAGGCTCCTTTTTACTGGAAACGAGGCATTCCATCTTAGTCCTCAGGGGTGACAACCGATCTGCGTTTTGATTCTTAATCGAGGATAAATGTAGATATCTATGGGCCACAGCATCCACTAAACATCAGGTGGACCGTGTGCTCGTTTGTCACCCTTATTTTGTAAAAAAATAAATAAAGCGTCACTAAAAAGAAACAAATATACATCTATAGGATTAAGCCTTAAGAATACAGTGTAGTAAACGACAGTAGCCTAACGGCAGAGTGCGGACCGCGAACTCAAAAGGTTATGGGTTCGAATCCGCCATTCGACTACTGTCGTGAAAACACAGGCATTTTCAGCTCACCAGTAGTGGTTAAAGGGAATATTGGTAATGTAAATATCAATGCAAATATTTAAAAAAATACAATGTTTCCAATTATCTCGGTCTCCTCTTTGTTTTGCGGTGCTTTAAAGATGGTTATTATAAATTTTTTAAATACATAAAATTAACCATAATGAATAAAGTTATCATGTCCAATCCATTCATTACAATTCACGATTTCGTAACTAACCGATGTATATTAAATTAGTCGTGTTTAGGCCATCTAGCGTCTAATTTTACCAATACCACCTATTGTGTCATTAATATTTGTTGGTTAGAATGACTTTATCTATAAAATGATGTAGATGGCGCAATTTGTTATAAAAAAGCAATTTTACTCGCGATTTTCTGAAGTTTCACTTCTACCGCGTGTGAACAGCACACATGTTTTATTTTTTTATTTCTAAAGGCTTTGAGGTTTTATTAGATCGTGTGGAATATTTAAAAATGATGGAATTTATCATTGAAGATTTCTTAATACGTTCAATGATAATCCAAATAAGACAAATTCTTCTAATTAAAATATTAAATTAAACAAATTAAAAGAAAGAAAAAGAAATTACATTATTACCTCATAACTACAAAGCTTAACTTAAGTAAAAAATACTCGCAAAATAGCCGCTGTCTGTTGATTGCGTGCCCAGAAGACTGGCTGAGTTGCCTATTCTATTTCTGTATTATTGATCAATACCTCTGAATACCATTCTACAGTGCATATAATATAGTTATTATCTTGAGCGCAACAAACTAAAACAATCTGTTACGTGCAAACTATGTCTGAAATTACGAACAAAATGCAATGAAAATCGAATGGTCTCATTTCTCGATTGCAAAAAAAATTTGCTCCATTTTAAAATCGATTCCATTCGAACGCTAAAATCGAATTTTGTTTGCGGTCGGCCAATGATTGACCTCCTGACCATTATACGAGTTATGGTTTATAGGTCCATTATTGTTTTGTTGGGCTTTAATAGATTTATGAGTAAATTACTACTACACTGTATCCACCATGTTTTCATATATTTGGTTGGTGGTTGGTGGTTTGGAGTTGTACAAGTCGATATTTCATTATGTTCTAAATATATTTACATAGGTCTGTATGTTATGATTGTTGTCTTAAACAGATGAGTGTAGTATGAAAATTATTTCTGTTACTAGATGAAGAAAGTTCTAGTATGGAATTTCCTAGAAAGCTCTCCTAGTTCTGCTATTCGATACAAGATGGCGCTAGTGGCATTAATTACGGCGAGAAACATTATCTTTCAATTGTATTCTGTATCCGTCACAGCCTATATTAGTTCAATGCTGAACATAGGCCTCCCTCATAGATTGTCTCAAAGGGGGAGCCATAGCTGCCACGCTTTGTTGGCAGGAAGGCTTACAACTGCAGTTTTTTTAGTTTGTTATTAGGCAGATGCTGCTGCGCATATCCTGTTTCGGTTTCCATCTGTCGCCTCTTACGACACCCGCGGGACGATATGGGATAGTGGATATTCTTTAACCAGCACTACAAGTTTGGAGTATTCAATATATATATATATATAGTACCCGGTTGACCGAGCTTTGCTCGGTATTTTTCGCTCGATTTTTTTAATTCGTGTGTTTTGGAAATTATATTTAGATACAAATTACATACTGATGAATTATAAATAATATTTTTTGATCTTAGCGACATAACAGAAAAAACTGAACTGGTTATTTGAATAAAAAATCATGAGTGCAATTATTTTTATTTAAATTTTCGTGTTTTTAAAAAATACTAAAAAAAGGGCTCGAAAAAAATATATTTTCTCAAAAAAGAAAGGAACTTGAAAAATAAAATTTAAAAAAGTCGGTCGGTCGGTCTGGGTTCGAACCCAGGTTTTACGATTTTGTGACCGCCCATTATACCAATAAGCTATTTATAATCATTACCCAACTGTCAAAATTTACCTTCTTATTCTAACTATATTGTAGCAGTTTTTAATTGCCTAAAAACACGGACAAAAAGACATTTTCTAAAAATAAATCTTAGCTAGATCGATTTATTATCCCCGAAACTCCCTGGACACTAAATTTTATGAAAATCGTTGGAGCCGTTTCCGAGATCCCGATTATATATATATATATATACATATATACAAGAATTGCTCGTTTAATAGTATAGGATATATATATATATATATATATATATATATATATATTTATAATACTTTTGTAACAAATATTTGTATGCATCTCGCTTACTCTAACTTGTTAGTGTGAAATAGGTTTGTGGGTTTGCTCAACATCCGCTTAAACTTGCAGTGAATGAATTATTGTTATTTTTCGAAGCTGCAGGTAAGCTTTGTCTTAGAATATGCTTTTTGACACTTTACATATTATAAGGAAAGTATGACTTGTGAACATTCACGATTCGCGCGTACACTTGTAGCCCTATAATATGTCTACATAGCATTTAAATACTTCCAATTGTAATCACATTATATCACCAGGTCTTCCAAAAATGCATGCGAGCTATCGTGTTCGTATCATATAGCATATCGCTATGTTGACGGCTCCGTGGCGCAGTGGCTTAGCATTAAATTGCGGCGATGAGGATCGAATAATTAAAAAATATTTTAAAAAAGGAACAAATAACAAACAAATACGAAAATATGGTTGAAGCAATAATGGGTCTGTTCGACCGGAGCAGGACCACGCTCTCACAAAATACCAGCGTAAAATAGCAGTTTAATGCTGCCACAGAACACTTAATATAGCTAGTAGAAATGTTATAGGAGCCGGGAACGCGCGCCGTGTATATGGCTTAAAAGCCAACTACTAGAATTTCTTGGCTCAGTTCGAAACAAACCGTCGTCACGTGTTAGTCGTGGTGCACGTGGTTAAAAATGGTCTATTGCAGTGTTTCGAATTGTTCAAACTGTTCAGGAAAGGGTTATTGTTCTTCTAAAGGAATTTTTTATCATTGGTGAGTAAAATAATACATTTTTAAGTCGATTTTATTGAATGATACTTTGCCCTTCAACGCATCGTAGCGTAGTATGGCCGCTGGTCCCAGATGCCAATTAAGGATGTGCATAGATTTTAGTTTATCGACGCTATCGATATTCTATGCCTTGTAGAATCAATTCTAGCAGGTTATTTTTAGAAATAAATTTTGTTGTTAAATAAAAAGCGTAAGTTTTTATTTAACAATAAATATTTTTTCTTATTCAATCAATATTCTTATATTTTTTTAGTTTTCCGATAAACCCAGAAGTTAAGGAAAAATGGATTTTGGCGGCAGGGAAAAAATTGGTTTTCTTCTAAACATAGCAAAATATGTTCAGCAGATTTTCAAGAAAAGGATTTTAATCCTACAAGAAAACGCCGTGTTCTTTTGGATCCTGCTTATCCGACTATTAACGTTTGGACAACTTCTGAAAATTTAAGTATCTTCTAAATAAATAAAGTATTTTAGTAAAATACAAACCATCCCGTGGCTATATTATGCAAAACACTAAAGAAATTATGTGGCGCCATTAGTAGATTTTTTGATACTTTATAATTCGGAAACGAAACGCTTTACGACATTCTGTGTAATTATACTGAAATGAAGTCAGTCTTGCTGTCGCACGGATGGGCCGGCTCGAACCGGGGTGGTACCACGACCTCACAGAAAACCAGCAGGATTGGTGCGTGAGTGGTTTACTTCTGCGTTTCGCTTGGTGAGTGCAGGTGGCCGGAGGCCCTTTTTACTGGAAATGAGGCATTCATCCGTCGCCATATTTATTTCTACAACCAAAAAATGAAAGTTAAGCTGGCGACACAACCGATGAGCAGAAGTGTGGCTAGAGCTTTAATTTTTTGTTCCAAAACTAACCAACCGGGGTTTAAGGCACCGTAGATTTTTTGCAAAATTTTAATGACTTGTCAAAATTTTAATGACTTTTTAAATTCACGAAATATTAATCAGTTAAACTATAAGAAACCCATAAATTTCAAAAACAAAGATAAGGTGTTTATTTTTTTAAACAATATGGAAGCATATATAAAAAAACCTAAAAATGTATAACGAAACGAAAATAATTAAATCACCTAAAAAACCGGGTTTTTAGGTCTTTTGTATTATAGAAAGGTATACAGATCTTGCTGTTGCTGTTGCTGTATAAGCCTTCACCATTTAATGAAAACCTCAGCACTAAAAGTATCAAAAAGACAACTTTTAAATAAATATTTGCATTTTACAGGACAGTAAATAAATATATATTTCAATAAATATTTTGTTTTTGAAATGATGAAAATGTCTTATTTTTTTTTCTATTTTACTGTATAAGTTTTGCTCCTTGTAATTAATTATTTTTTCTACTTAACGTTTTTTTTATAGCATTAAGTTTATTTCATTAAATTTACGTTTCATATTATATCATTATACTGTTTTATTTTATCACATATCTATTACCTACATTATTCCGTGTCGATATTTTATCGATAGTTTTTTGTCAAGCACTAGCGTATATGAGTTGAGTGTGTTAACTACCTGCAAGGAGTGGGGAGACTAGCGGCGGCAGTGGTACCGCAAGTAAATTGAAACAAAGGCATTTCTATTCACTATATTAGGTGTTCTGTGAATGCTGCTGTGTTTCGTATGGTAAGTGTAGAGTAACGGAAACCCTTTTTACTAGAAACGAGGTATTCCACCTTAGTCCTCAGGTGTGATAACGCATCTGCACTTTGATTCTTAATTGAGGATATATGTATATGTCTTTAGGCCACAGCATCCACTTACCATCAGGTGGATTGTGTGCTCGTTTGACACACTTATTCTATAAAAAATTGACTTTAATATTCATACGATTTAATTTCTATTTATACGTTTCAATTTATAAGCTTTTTTGACTAAAGTAAAAATATACTTTTACTTATTTAATTCACCGTTGCTTCATAGTAGTATTGCAGTACGATACAAAGGCGCAAGAATGAGGTCAGTAATATTAACACTTTTTATGACTAGACCAACGCTTCCTGAAGAAAGTCTGCAAACATTATAAAGTAAATACAAGCTCTCCGCTAATGAAGCCATCTGTGATAATACTTTGCTTAAACAATACTAAAATTTATTGAGTTGCGGGACGCTGCCGAGATTAACTACGGACTTTTATTTATTATAATTGGCCGAGAAGTCGGTCGGACAAAGGTTAGGGCGACGAATAAATTTATTAGTGATATTATCGAGTGAATGGGGCACTCAAGGAAGTGGGTGTAGCAGCGTTTAAGTTGTCTTTGAACAATGTAATGTAAATTTTAATTCGAGTTTTTATAAACTTTTACACTAAATAATTTTACTTTTAATGCAATTACCAATGTAAATTAACAACGGTTCAACATAAGTAATACATATTCGTATCTACTAGAAGGCATCTTCGTTGTTCTGTTAATGAGCATTGCAAAAGCGTAGGACGCATATAAACAAATGTAAAGAACGATTAAAATTCCGAAATGCTACGAGTACCTACTATTTTGCATATAAGCATTCATGCGCGATATATCCACCAGTTTAAACTGAGTACTGATTCAGTACAATTAAATTACTATGTCAAGGATATCGACTCAGTTGCTCTTCATCATCATATTCATTATTATATAGACCATAGTACAGGTCCCTGACGCACCATTGACTCTCCTTTTTTATGAGGACGTCTCATCATAAAATATGAGGATCACAGAAATAGAAACTTTTTTTTATTCAATGTAGATTATAAACAATACTTTCATAATATTATATACCATAAATTCCTTAATATTATAATAACCCTTTTTATACAAACTTAGTTTAATAAAATTTTTGAACTTCGAATGACGAATTTTGTATATTTCAACACAATTCTCACTTGACAGTCTGAGGTTGCCGGTGGAGGAAAAAGACATAAACCTATAGTAATCAAAGCATGTTATTTAACAAAATTTCACAACGGTAAAAAATATGCAAAATTAAAGCTAATATGTAAGTTACATACCCGGACGACTCGATAAGGGGCACCTGTTCGCAAGTACGATTCATACATGTGACAACCAACGCAACGCTCTCCTCGAACATATTAGAGGTGGTTATAAACTTGTAAAGCTTAGACCATTCAACCTATTGAATGGTCTAAGTTGTAAAGTGAACAATCTGCCACACGCCGCCGCCGCCTACTAATTAAAAAAAACATATATTATAAATAATAATAATATAATATATATTATAAATATATATTATAAGTCTCGGAGTTGGCTAAAATATTTGTAATTTAGTTGAAGTTATAATTCCTCACTGTCAAAACTACTTTGGGAAAATTAAAAATTGTTTGATAGTAGTTGCTACTTCTTGTGCTTATCTACCCAGTCATGGTCACGTAATTATAAAGTTTGATTTTACTCTCACCTTTTTTATTGAAAGTTTTTGTCACAGTTTGTAAAGCCTATAACTTGTTCGTGCCAAAAAATAAATACATCAAGGGTGAATTAGCACGGAAGTTTAGCTTAAAAGGCTGAAATGTGTTAGAGAATAATATGCAAAGTGGCAGTACCTACGACAACTATCTGTGAAATCGCAAATTGCACTAATTAGTCTTGTAATTTGTGCTGCCCGTGATAACAAATTTATGCTGCTGTTGTGCTCCACAGGTCAGTTCCGTGTATAGAACTGAAATTGATTTATCAGTACGGTAATAAAATTGTTAGCCTCTTATCCTGAGTTTGAATGCAAATGTTAATTTGAGCAAAATCAAAAATTGTTGCAAATATTTGCGGTCGTTGTCTCTCGGTTGAATTCTATTGACTTTATAATATTTTTTTTTAATTTGTAACCCGATCGGTTTCACATCTAAAGGGACCTTGTTAAAGGTTGGAGAACATTTGAAAAAAAGTTTTTTTTGGATTTGTTTACCTCTTACATTGCTTCCTAGCCTACCTCGGATTGCTCTGCGTAAACTTTTAACTTATTCTAAATTTGTCACTGTAGACGAAATTGACTAGAAAAATCATTCATCAATACAATTATATTTACATGAATGTATGTTAAGTGGCCCTAAAAATTACCACATGTACGTTGTAGCGTCTGGTGCAGCGTATAACAATTAGAACTCGAATGGGTTGGTAAGTCCACAGGAAGGACCACGCTACGAAATATTAGCATAAAATAAAATAATAATAGGTATTCCATCTTAGTTGTGAGGGGTTAAACGCATCTTTGTTCTGGATTCTAATTCGGGGTCAGATATACATGAGTGTAGAATCTAAACTCATGTACCTGATATATATGGGCCACTGCACCCACTTACCATATGATGTGCTTTGTGCCCCATTAAAAAGCTAATAACAAAAACATATTATTGTATATTTTTATTCAGTCATGCATATCAGTCTCTCAAAGTTCACTGTTGTGTTCTGTTCCGTTCTGTTCTGTTCTGTTCTATTCTGTTCAAAATATATTTTCGCATAATAGAAGGCGAGTAGGTTGGCAATCGTAGTTTCTTATTTTTTAGCTTTTATTAAGAAGATGCTGCTGCCCATGTCTGGTTTTGTATCTCTCTGTCACACCCACGGGACGATATGGGATAGTGGATATTCTTACATCGTCAATACACGATCAACAATTATTAACTGCATTGTTAGAGCATAATGCACGTTATTACTGGTAAATAAGATATATGTTTTGATTGTTTTGACTCTTTAACTTACATCACAGTAATTAGAGCTTTTTAAGAATTTCGATAGATATCATTGTTGGACTTACATAAATTTCTTTTATCTTCTTAAAGAGACTGTTATGCGTTTTAAATTGAGTTGTTATTTAGTCTTTAATAGACTGTTTAATGTATCTTTGATCATGGCTTGTTAAAGGATCGTAGTAGGAGAAATTTGTTACATTTGAATTGCTACCTTTCTATAGGCATTACGTTACGACTTATTTGAAAGTGTACTTGTGTTGGCAAAAGAAATATAATGTCTCCCCATAAAATATATAAAGAGTAATAAATGAGTTAAATACGTTAGGATTGATATGATAGCCATAACGCATTGTATTATTGATACTTATTTATATATGTAACAGTATTCTAAATTCGCTGATTAATAATGTTTTGTCTTATTAAATTTACAGAAGACTTCTTGTTTAATATCTTATTTGCAATTAATTTTTATCAGCTAAAGGTGTGCTAAGTTTTAGATTTCTTTTTTTGTTTCCGGTCAGATAAATAATTTAATAAATTGATTAATAGAAAATTTTGTTTAACGATTTTCTACTTCCCGCTTTGAAAATTAATAATTTTCAAAAGGAAGTTATAGATTTGTCCGATTTTGACAATACGAGTTTTCATCAGATCTCTACGTTTTGAGGTCTTAGGAAGTCGCTCTGACGGGACGACCGGCCAAGCGCGCGCATTCGCGCGCATTTGTGTGTGTGTGTGTGTGTGTGTGTGTGTGTGCGTGCGTGCGTGCGCGCGCGTGCGTGCGTGCGTGCGTGTGCGTGAAGGTGTAGGTGTAGGTATGTATTTTTGTATGTATGTATGTATGTAAACAAAAATTAGTCGCACGATATCTTTAGAACGATAGAACCGATCGAGATGAGCGACACGGCGTTCGAAAGTGTTTATTGAGACTTCGAGCTGATTACATTTTCAAGTCAATCGGTCGTTCAAAGATTAAAAAAAAATAAAAACCAAAATAATTTTAAGCTAAAATTGCGTTCAAATCGAACGATGCGTTCAGATTTAATGTCATGTAAATTGTTTTTTTTAGATGACTTTAAAATTCTTCGATCCATTGACTCTAGGCCTTCAAACATTTTTTAAACCGAAAAAACTACGTCAAATGTCGTCAAGCAAGTTAAAGTCTTTTTTTCTTTTCTTTTATACATCTCAAATAATCGTTTCGAACTTAAGTAATTAAAGAGAATTTTGAGCATTGCGCTAGAAAATAAGCGGGAAGTTTCAGGGTTGGCCTGCGGGGTCAACCGTTTTTCAGATTTTGTATATTTAGTTGCTGTATTTTTAGAATTGAAAATATCGAATGACTCACGGCAGTTAAAAGTAATAAAGGTCACACAAGCAATTTATAAGGCTAAATTGCGATTAAGTTCTTATACCGTAAACTTTTCCAAACGATGATAGTATCGTCAAGTGAAGTTATTTAAAACGATGGAACTGGCGTAGGAGCGAGCGTCGCTACAGAAAACATAAATTGACTGCAGAGTAAGCCCGAGATTGTTGATAATTTTGTCATGTCGCTCTTCTTGGTCGCTTATAAATTTAAATTGTTTGACGAACATATCCTATTGTTGTCTTTTTATGTGTATGCTCGATATACAAAAAGATTTAGCAAAAGGGTACATACACATCTTCCAATAAATTGTATAAACGAAAAATAGCTTAGTTAATTATTGGAAATGTCAATCATCAAGTGATTCCTGCTTTTACCATATATAACAATAATTAAAAGAACATTAAGACAGCCAATAGATGATGTAATAATACATCAAGAATCATCAAAATTTAAATTGTGTATTGTAACTCGAAAGTCTAAAGAATTCTAATTTTATTCTTATGCAAATGTTTTCAGAGAACTTGCTTTTATTTTATTTTTTATCTGATCAACATAATTGTGAAGTTATGGTCCTATTATATTTTATTATCAAATCTGACGCGAAAAATCTGACCTTCCAAAAATAATAGAACAAAACTGGAGTTGAATCACATATTATGGCGTTTCTTATGCACCTATTAATGTAAATTTATAAGTTAGTTTATTGTAGACATAATTATTTGTGTAAAAACCTTAAGCAAAAATTATAACGATCAGAAGTCTCCTTTGAAATTCGGACAGATAAAGATTTATAAAACTGACTTTTCGTTAAAAAGTCCGTGTGGCCTAGTGATTAGAACATACGTGTTGTTGTTAGTTCAGTGGCTAAGTGCTTACCATAATTTGACATAATGCAAACAGCCCGAGTTCGATCCCCACCGGCATCAATGAAATGGTTTATTGTAGATTTAAACAATGGTGGAATAAAAAGCGAGGAAACCTGCATGTCTGAGGAATAAAAATAATTCGAGTACACATGAAATCCACCAACAGGCAATGTAGCATCGTGACTGATCGACAGTTGACCATTATTATGCCATAGTTGCCACGCTTGGCAGGGGATTTTGTAAACGCGGTTTTTGCTGCTTTTGGTTGTCATCAGGAAGATGCTGCTGCACATTCTCCTATTTCACATTTCCTCTGACACCTTTTGAGCACAGATCTACTCTCATTTCTGATAGTAGTCTGTAACTTTACGTTGTGCAGAAACAATTTTCACGAGTCTGATTGCATTGTTTTTTTTTAAACTAATACTTTCTGATACCACAGATTTTTTTATAGAATAAGGGTGACAAACGCACATAGTCCACCTGATGGTAAGTGGGATTCTCGCTTAGGAATCAAACTGCAGATGCGTTGTCACCCTAGGACTAAGATGGAATGCCTCGATTCCAGTAAAACGGGTCTCCAATTCGCTACACTCACCATACGAAACACAGCAGGATCAAGCTGCTATTTTACGCTGGTATTCCGTGAGAGTGTGGTTCTTCCCCGCTCGAGCCGACCCTTTCATGCTACAACCATAATAAAGCTGCAGCGTGACTCTACCATTATATATTATCGCATTAACGTTACATCAGGTAGAGCACAGGTAGACAAATGACAAATGACTATTTTAACGGCTCGGTAGCGAAGTGATGAAGCATTAGGCCTTGGAGCTGCGAGCCGCGGGTTCGGATTTCGCACGGTACACATGTTTATATGCATTGGAAATAATTTATTCGGGTCAGGATGTTTGTCCATTTGTAATTTATGTAAAACTCCTACATGATTACATACGAGTATACATAAATATCAATAAAATTTATGTGTGCATCTAGTATATCGAAATAATCGACTTTTATTAAGCACACTCAATAAGTTATTTGCATGCAATTAAAACACAGCACGACAACTAGGCCAAATTTTAACCGAAAAATATTTAGGGTGCTTTGGGGAATCGAAAACTAATAAAATAAATGATTTTCTCAAAAACTATAAGAGAATATAAGATTTTTTGGTTAACAATTTGTCACAAAAAAATCTTTTCACCTACTTTAACTCTAGCTTCTACCTCTCATAGTTTTAAGTTTTGATGCAAAATTGATATTGAAAAATGTACTTCAAAACCGAAATGGGGTGGTAAGACTTTTTTAACGTTAAATTAATATACATATTATAGTCAAATGTTATTTTAAACATTTTCCCATATACCGCACATAGTTATTGAGATAATACTAAGGCCAAAAAGTGTCGATAACTGAAACAACTTGCCCAAAGGCCGCTATTAGATCTACTACTGGTTTTTAATTGGTTTAACTGTTCTGTTTTCTGTTCTTACATTTTTACACCTTATTTATATTGCATTGAATGAGACGTAAACTCTTTCACTTTAACCTAATATACGAGTACATATATAATTTTAATATCAGTTATGAGCTCATACTTTACATTTCCTCAATTGACGACCGCCTTTACGATCTAAACAGGTTTTTGCAAATTATAGCTATCGCTTCACTGTGCCTTCTTTATGTTATGATTCATAGTTTTTTGTAATCATATAGTAGTTCATATTTCTTTGCAAATCTAAGCGCTTATATTATATGGTACAGTTTCTTCATCTAGTAATACTTACAATACACAATTAAGTAGTTATTTTTTTATAGGATAGGGTGACAAATGAGCACACAGTCCACCTGATGGTAAGTGGTTGCTGTGGCTCATAGACATTTACATCTATCCTCGATTACGAATCAAAATGCAGATGCGTTGTCACCCGTGAGGACTTAGATGGAATGCCTCGTTTTTAGTAAAAATGGGGTTCCGGTTCTCTACACTCAATATATGAAACACAGCAGTATTAAGCTACTATTTTATATTTTAGGCTAGTATTCTTTGAGAGTGTGGTCCTTCCCCGATCGAGCCGACCCATTCGTGCTACAACTGTACTACTAATACAACTGCAGCATGGCTCTCCCACGTAAAGAAGTTATTTTTATAAATTTGAATTAAATGGCACTGAACCCAGTACTGAACCACGCGGATCTATTTTATATACTTTTTGATTCTGATTTAACATTCCAAAGTAAAATCAATTCAATCCTACCAAATGTGACAGTTAAAATTTTCTTATAAAATTGCATACTATTCCGTAATTCAACACGTATTAGTTTCATTTGAAAATACTATTGAACCGTTCATTAGAAATAATTTCCGAGTTCATTTAAAACGTGTTGCGCTATCGAAAGTCACTGGTACTGAATGCTCTTAAGTGGCAGGGAGCAAAATTACAGGACACCTTACCTTGCTGTAATGGTATCGCGGGTACGGGCTACCTGTTCCGGGGGATAATGAGGGACTAACTGGATCTTTTTGCTTTGGAATGTTTTAAACCGGGCACTACCGGGAAATTCATTGCCCCATTACGTTTAATAGGAAATTAACTCCAGCTAATGTTGCTTAGTACACATTAATTTCTTTGGAAACGATGAATTTTTATGAATTTACGTTTTCCATGTTCAATTTCATTTGTATAGCATGTTTAATAATACGTCAAATAACATTAACTACATTTTAACATATTTCACACGTTTATGTTTTAGTTGAGAATAAAATTGAAATGACCACGACATTTACGTACTATCAGGTAGACTGTGTGTTTGCTTGTCACTTTGGCAAGGTGTAAAGACCTTGCTAAATATGTATATATATATATATATATATATATATATATATATATATATGTATATATATACATATGTATATATAAATTAAATAAAAATAAATATATAATAGTAATAATAGATTAATAACACCAACGAAACGAAATAATTAATCGGTCACGTCGCATCACCTGGGCTAATCATTACACTTTGCTCTTAGTTACGTAATAACGATGAAATTCCCATGTAAAAGCATGTGACCAGATTGTACGTTGAATATATTACGAGTGAAATGGTAATCAATAGTTTCCTTAAAGGTTAGCTGTTATGCTGGATGTGAAATCAGCTGGTATCGTATCATACATTTCAACTTTGACAGTGCAATTGCCGTTTGTAAATATTCAAGCGGTCCGTCCATTACTTGCCTCTATATCTATAAGATCCTATCATACATGACAACATACGTCTAATGTTTCAATAAGATTTATGTTTTACTGGTTAGTGTTGGCTATAGTAATGCCTGCCTAGAAATTGTTCTGGGCTACAAATATATAGACATATTTTGATGTTAAAGTTGTGGGCTTTTGTCAAAAGCATATAATCATTAATTTCAAATTGCTTTATGTTTTGTTGTTACAAAGCCAACTGACATTAACACTCTCTTATATTTAAGTATTACAGGGATAAATACTTTCTAACCCAGAGCCTTGTTGATTGACATTAACTATAATAATTTGAAAGCATTCTAATCTACTTTCAACTTTATAACCGACAACCGGTGAAGAAAGGTTCTGAAAGAGCCTTGTACTGGCAAGATCAGTGTTAGGCACTAGAAGGAGTGACTACCTGCAAAACATTTCTTCAATTTGAAAAAAAAGAACTAAAAGTAACCGTGGTTAATTATGTCATTGGTATGTCAAACAGCTGTCCTCCCCGTAACTATGGGTGCTGTATAGTGCTCGAAACGTGGGTAATATAAAATAAGTTAATAAACGCGAAAAAAAGAACTAGTTTCATTCAAAGGTTCCATACATACTATTCTATACTAATTCTATACTAATATGCATATTACTAGCGTCCTTAATTATGCCTTCAACAGTGAGACCTTAGCCTGATGTGACGCTGCAGAACGTAGAAGAACGCACCACCGATATCGATGTGTTTATCTTGTGACTTCAGACGAATCATTCTGGTGAATTCTGTTTACAGTTCCAGTGGTCCGGTCGTTGATTTGGCATTTAACAAACCTTCCAACATTAGAAAAATCATTTAAATAGTATTTGTACTACTAGTAGTAGATACTATAGTAGTAGATTCCTATACCTTTAAACGAGCAATTCTTGTATATATATATATATAATCGGGATCTCGGAAACGGCTCCAACGATTTTCATAAAATTTAGTGTCCGGGGAGTTTCGGGGGCAATAAATCGATCTAGCTAGGATTTATTTTTAGAAAATGTCTATTTGTCCATGTTTTTAGGCAATGAAAAACTGCTACAATATCGTTAGAATAAGAAGGTAAATTTTGACGGTTTGTTACAATTAGCTTAATTTTAGAATATATGATGAATGAATTTTAGATTACAATTAGCTTAATTGGTATATTGGGCGGTCACAAAATCATAATACTGTGGTTCGAGCCCAGACCGACCGACCGACTTTTTTAAATTTTTTTCAAGTTCCTTTCTTTTTTGAGAAAATCATTTTTTTCGAGCCCTTTTTAGTATTTTTTAAAAACACGAAAATTGAAATTAAACTAATACTTATGATTTTTTATTCAAATAACCAGTTCAGTTTTTTCTATTATGTCGCTAAGATCAAAAAATATTATTCGTATTTCATCAGTATGTAATTTGTGTCTAAATATAATTTCCAAAACACACGAATTAAAAAAAAAACCGAGCGAAAAATACCGAGCAAAGCTCAGTCAACCGGGTACTACTATTTGATGTGTCAAAATATTAATTTTACTAAATAAATGTGTTCATTCATTTTTTATAGAATATGGATGGAAAACGAGCACAGGTTCTATCTGATGTTAAGTGAATGCTTCTACAGCGTTCCATCTTTCCTCTGAAATCAGATTTAAGACTCGTTGTCACATCTGAGGACTAAGATCCCGTCTCTCGTCTAAGTGTCCGTTTCCCTACACTTATCACATGAAACACAGATGCTATTTTACGTGGTAGATCCATGCTGCAGTTGTATATACCTAGTTATAGTATAGTTGTAGCACGAATGGGTCGGCTCGACCGGGGAAGGACCACGCTTTCACAGAATACCAGCGTAAATTAGTAGCTTAATTAATACTGCTGTGTTTCGTATGGTGAGTGAAGAGAACCGTAAAACCTGTTTAGGAAACGAGGCATTATACCTAAGTCCTCACGGATGACAACGCATCTGCATTTTGATTCGTGATCGAATATAGATGTAGATGTCTATGGGTCACAGCAACCACTTACGATCAGGTGGACTGTGTGCTCGTTTGTCATCCTATTCTATAAAATAAAAAAAACTACATTAGTACTCTGTGAGCGCTGACTACCCCGGTCGGACCGACCCATTCAAACTACAACCATAATATACATAACTGCAGATTTACTGTACCTCAGTTTACTAGGTGCTAAAAACGCATGAAAAAAAAATACACATTCATTTCGTTTACCTGAAAATTTAATACCATTATGTTATTTACGTAATATATTAGAAAATAATAGTTTTTTAATTGATAAGAATAGTTTATTGTGTCACACTTTTCAACAAAAACTTCAATGAAAGGGAAGTTTAATCGGAATATGATTAAAATATAAAAGCCAAATGAATTTATATTAAATTTAAATTTCTACTAAACTGCATACCCATAAGTCCGTCCGTACCGTCTTTCCCCAGCGCTAACTAACTGTGTAATCAATTAGCAGGCTCCCTTGTCAACTTGCTTCCCGTACAATAAATCTCAAGACGCTCCTTCTCGTTATATACTATACACTCATTACTTTTATGATACCTTGTTAACATTTCAAGCATGAATGGTTGTTAGTAATGTTTTAGAAGGGGAAAATGTTTTGGCATGTACGAGTAATATTTCCTGGTTATTATGCGAAGACAAATTAAGTTTTTTGAAGCGACAATAGACAGGGCGCGGACCGCGAACTCAAAAAGGTCGTGGGTTCGAATCCGCCATTCGACTACTGGCGTGAACCACTCGTAACACAAGCAATTTAAGCTTACCACGAGTGGTTAAGGGGAATATTATTAATGTTTATAGCATTGTTAATATTCTTTTTATAAAAAAAGTTTTGTTTCTATTGCTCATGCATCCTTTAATTTTGTTATCGTGTCGCTATTACTTTTAATACCGTTTAGGTTAACATTAAAGCTTTGATTTAAATAAGCCGAGTAGGATCCCTCGATGTAGGAAAAAATGTTTACATTCCTCTGTTGCCGATGTTTATGAATCACTTATTAGGTGATCCGCGTGTTCTTTTCCTTCCTCCTCTATAAAACATAAAACTGTACTGACAAACTCAATTCTCAGAAGTAGAGTTCTATAGCATTTTGCGATTTAAGTTTTTCAATGGCGATGTCTGTGTGATAAAGTTGCGATTGCATCTGGATCGCGTGTCGATGCCATCTCCTCACCCTGGGAATAACAAGGGGCTATGTTGCATGGCGTTTCACACTTAAGTTGAAAATCTTTTCTAAATTGCAAAGATATTAATAAACATAAAACGGTTTCCGTTGATTTATTTAATGATAGTATTTCCATTTAGCGGCGAAAGGTGTGTGTCCTTATGTTTTAAAGCAAGTGCCAACTTCATAAGATGTCATCTTCCTAGACATTCGATTTGATTGATGACACAAATATATCTAAGCAAACTCTTTACAATCTCACACTCGTAACGTAGGACTGTATTTAGAGCGAGAAAGGTAATAGACATGGTGCGTGTGGTTGAAGTTTTCAGGACAGTTTTCAGAAATAGTCAGTTAAAATGATCTACGTACAGCTATTAAAACATAGTTAAAAGTCCTCTTCAATGCAAATAAATAAAAATTGAAGAGTCTGTTCGTAATGTCAAAATGACAGCTTCTTACCTAATGCATATGAAAGTATATACGGTACTTATAACAAAAAAAACAATTATTAAAAGTTTTGTCGGTCTGTCTGTCGATCAGTCTGTCTGCGTGTCTGTTTGTTCCGACTAATCTCCAAAATGGGTGGACTGATTTTGACGGGACTTTCACTTGCAGATAGCTGACGATATAAGTAGTTACTTAGGCTACTTTTATTTTAAAAAAGAATTAGGGCTTCGCGTAAAAAAATTAAAAACCTAAATTACACGCGGGCGACTCAGATCTATATAGTTCTTACTTTTACCACTGTTTAAAAAAAGTCTTGGCCTAGGAAGAACCATCAAGATTCTTTTTTTCTTTAAATTAAGTCGTTGATAGAAAAGAAAAATACTTGTAACTTACCAATTACAAACTATAAACAATTAATAACTTATATTAAATAAAAATTTCTAGGTTACTTTGATGACTTACACTATAGATTAGATATTTTTGCTGGAAGGTCATTTTTTGAGATTAGTTTAAAAAACTTGTTTCTACACAAATTTGCACAAGAGTTTTCTAAGACATATATGTATATTTATGCTGCTAAATTGTATAGATTTGGCTAAAAATTGATTCATACAAGCCTATTTGGGTCTTGTCAGCGCTTTAACTCATTCTCTGTACAGACGGCTGTAAATACGTTGTACGTAACCCAGGACTAACTTGTAATAAACAATTGTTAGTTATTATAACGAATAACATTATTGAGATGTAGTTCCAACATTCTTACTAAATAAAACATGTTCGAAATATCTCAGTTGGAATATATACAGATGAATTGCCTTAATATACCATGTGATTTACCAAATAAGTAGTTGCCAGTGTAGATTCTAGGAATATCTATTGCGTGTCCGAGAGACTCCGACGAGCGTCAAGTAGTACTTTTATTTCGCTACTTAGCACCAAAGTGTTGAGTTGGCATTTTAAATGTCAAATGAAAAAGTTTTTTTCATTATATATCTGCATAACACGGTAGGTAATCGTAAGTCTTGCGATATATCGAAATATATTATGATAAAAGAGAACTACTTTTAGAATTAATTAATAACTAATAATAAAAAGCAGAGATATAAAAGTAAAGTGAAACATACGTCTCACTACTGTCCACAGGTCTCCAATTTGATTTTGGAAGCAGTGTCTCCGCCGCGCTGTTAAAATCAGTTTTAGTGAGCTTCGCACGTCATTAAAATAATTTTTGGTTCTTTAGAAATTCAAGTGTTTTCAGAATATTTTTCTTGACCGTCTAGTTGGTGGAAAAGCAGCACTAAAATATACATTAAATTATTCATTGCTGCCGTCGAAGTTCTAAGTCACCACAAAAGTTATTGCATGTCCTGAAAAAAAAAAGCTTAATGATAAATTTGACACATTTCTACCGCCAAATAGCAGCACTGCTGTGTCCAGAACACAAAAGGAGGGATTTGAAGGGATTAGAGAGTCAGTATAATTAAAAGCTGTGAGGCATTTTATTTATCGTTTGTAATATAAGTTTATAAAAGAATTGTTTCTTGAATTTCACCACAAAAAATTTATATTAAAATAAAATATTTACTTCCCGGTCGTATACTGTCTGTCAGTTTTCAAGAAAAAAAGACATGGTGCGGAATTGATATGCGGTATATAATATACGAGTATATTACTTCTTAATCACCAGCTTATAACGGTTACGTTTATGAATCGTTGTGTAGATGTTTTTCATGTCTACGTGTATAAATATAAGCCATTTCCCAGTTAGTAAAATTTGTGTCAGTGATGCCTACCTTATTACCGAAGGCATTATTGTAAGTAATAACCTATTTTGCTCACGACTTTACCTGCAGTGTTGCCCTCTTGATCTTTAACGGATGAAGTTGTTTCGTAAGTTCATGCAAATAACGAAGATGCACCGCTCGCGATCCTCGCAGGAACACTTTCACATCTTTAAAACTAATTTCAGCGTTTAAGCAATCGTCAGCTCGCGCTACCCAAATTCGTATTTAGAGGCGAGCGTAGGTAGATAGAAAATCCTTTATTGCATTCAAAATAATTGGTACAAAGGCAAACCTATTGCCGAAAAAGTATTTTCTACCTGGTAATCTTTGGTAGTGTAGTGATAGCTTTAGATAGAGCCGCAACAAAAATCGTTAATTACGAAACGTGACAAATACATATTTGACTGATGGCTGCCTTTGAAAAGTGTTTATGACTAACAGCTCGGCGTTTTGACGAGGGTAAGGCACGGTGTGCAATGCTGAGTGCCGCTGAAATTGCGATTCCCCACGCTTGTATCACGATTGAGGCTAATGCTCGTATTAACTTAGTTTAAGGTACAAAGGTACTATCGTTGTTTAGTATGATATGATATGGTAATCGACCTCTATTAATATGGATTTCGATTCGTGATCGAGACATAATGTGTCTTCGCCTTATTGTTCTCTTGTTATGGGAAAAGGGTGACAAACTAGCATACATCCCACCTGGTGGTAAGTGGATGCTGTGGCTCATAGATATCTACATTGGTTCTCGATTAAGAATAAAAATGCAGACGCGTTGTCACTCTTAAGGAGTACGATGGCCTTGTTACCGGTGAAATGATCTCCGGTTCTTTACATTCACCATATGAAACATAATTAATATTGAAAAGGAACCACCGAGGATCTTCTCAATCCGGCCGCGATGGACCAATTGAAAAGGAACCAACGGAATTTGAACGTTCGATTAAGAAACGGAAGGGAGGAATCGAGGCTTCTCTCGATCCGGCCTCCTATAACGCCTACGTTGGGTTCGGGAACAACGTATGTGATCTCCGCAACGGAGTAACACACAAGGGCGATAACCTCTTCCTCTTCAGCAAGTAGGTTCAGACGGGGATTACGGGTCTTCCGAAGTCGTCCCGGTCCCGACGCCTTAATTCTTCGATGTGGACTGTATAACTTGAGGGATGAATTACTTGGGAATAAAACAGCAATTATCTTCAAACCATTCCGTGAGAGAGTAATCACTTTTCCCTATCACTTCCCTATACTTCTTATTGACTGCTGGTTTTTCACTTTTCCCGAAGGATTTTCTTATTTATTTCTTGAACATTTTCCGAACTATTTCCCCGAACGAATTGCAATAAAACCCGTTCACTAAGCTACCCCCAGAGCTATACGCGAAAGTGAACCGCGCCATTCGCGTGCTTGCGCAACTTAATTACATGAATTTGTTCTATTACTCTCTCACGTTTCACTTAATCTCTTTATTCGCATAAGTCATACATAAATACAATTTATCTATATAGATAGCACAAAACAATATCTACACTACGATATACATTATACCTTCGTATCACAAAAAACCTTTTATTTATTAAACAAAATATGCCTATTTTAATCACAAGTTCAAAGTCAAAATTTCTTAAATATTTAACACAGAAAGTTAAGACAATGTTTCCCACTTGAATTTATACATATGTTAACTAATACAATAGTTTAATTTACATTTTCTCTATTTATTTCACTATTTAAAACACTTTTAAATTTCTTATACAAAACTATCATTATTTCACTTATACACAGGAATTTTCACATAAAAATAACACAGAATTCACCTTTTTAGCACGTACAATCAACCTGAAATGTTTTACAAGTCATTTTTACATAAATTGCTGAAATTACAAACATTTTAAATTTTTACATATTCGGCCTCCTAAGGGCGTGGCCAGCGTGCTTCCGTGAACTCACACTATTTGAACAACTAACTTTGCACGGCTCTCGGCTTATCAGAAAAAATGAAAGTCTGAAATACACTAATTTTAACAATATTAGGTAAATAAGTGCTTCTACATAATTTTCGAACTGTAGGAAGCTATCTCTGATAGGATTCTTATCAGTTATCATGTTTCTTATCAGATAACAATACAAGTGAATGTTCTCATTAATCAATCATAACAAATAGGCATTTGTTTTCGTACAAAACATATCAAACTTATACAAGACAATACTTATGCAATTAATTTCCGTTAATTCTGTTTATGCACAGAGTGATCATCTCGACCGGGGAACAAATCCGATCTCTAACTTCACTTTAATATTCCTTTGAATTTACATCGTTGGAAAGACGATTTCAACCGGGGAACAAATCCGGTAACATAATTTATATCATAAAATTCCCTATATGAATTTATTGAAAGATATTACTTAGAAAACAGTAAACTAGTCCGGCCTGGGAGTCGAACCCAAGACGTTCATATCATTAATTCGACATTTCTTTAAGATTTAACTAAGCATTTTCTTATCAGAACATTTCTATTGGACAATGAGTCTTTGAAAAGTTATTCGTCATCGGTTGACTTAATAAACTGAAATATTCTTATAGGCGCGTCGCCAACAATCTCCCCCCGTGCGTTAGCACCATCATTTGGGAGGCGTTGCGGGTACCAGGACTATTATTCTGGATGTAGGTCTCCTCAAGATACCTGTGCTAGTAATGACGTCAACCACTCTGGTGTGACCGTCTGGTCCCGGTAACGTTCTACTAATTTTGCCTTTCGGCCACGTATTTCGTGGCAACGAATGATCTATTATCAAAACAATATCGCCCTCTTTAGGTTCCATGAACTTTCCGTTATTACCTGTTCGAGGTATTAAGGTAGGCATGTATTCTTTCAGCCACCTTGTCCAAAAATGGTCGGCTAACCTCTGTGCAGCTTTCCAATTGAGTTGACCCGTCAGATGCTGCTCTAGAAATAATCCAGGTGGTCGATCACGACATGAGCGTCCCAGAAGAAAATGATTGGGTGTCAAACCCTCTTCAGGACTATCCATACTGAATGTTACCAGAGGCCTGGAATTTACTGTATGCTCTGCTTCTAAAAGTAGCGTATGTAGAACCTCCTCTCGTGGGCTCCTTTTTCTGAGCGTAGCGGTCAACGCAATTTTAATCGATCTTACTAACCTCTCCCAGGCGCCACCCATGTGCGGTGCTCCCGGAGGTATAAATTTCCATTTAATATATTTCTTAAATGACTCATTTTTCATGCCCTCATGGCATTCTTCGCATGCTTTCAATAATTCTTTATTCGCAGCTTTGAAATTTGTCCCGTTATCGCTGTATATAACGGCCGGTTTTCCTCTTCTGGCGATAAATCGCCTTAACGCCATTATCATTGACGCTGGTGTCAACGAGGCTGCTAATTCCAGATGTACTGCTCTGGTAGTCAGACACGTGAATATAACACCCCAACGTTTTTCGTGTCGCCTTCCTATAGTCACACTCATAGGACCGAAATAATCCACAGCTGAGCATGTAAAAGGTGGTTCATGATTGAGCTATTCTCTCCAGAGGAATATTTCCTTTTGGCACGTTCTGCGGTTTTGACCTGTATGTCCTGCACCACTGACAATGATGTGACACACTTCGTACTACATTACGTAAGTTCAAGACATAAAATTTCTGGTTCACCTCATTCATCACCGTCTGGTGATTGGCATGTCCAAAATGATGATGAACTTCTCTAATCATCATTTTAACGATTTCGTGTTTACCGTCCAATATGACAGGTTTTCTACTTTCCTCGGTCAAATTAGACTTGAAAGGTAAACGTCCATTTAAACGGTGTAAGTTATCTTCTCCTGTTTCCATAGATAATTTACTTAAGCGTGAACTTCTTTCAACACTTTTGCCTGCTTTCAAGCATTTTATTTCCGAATAAAAACACTCGTCTTGAACGAACTTCCAAATTAATAATTCCGCTTTTTTCAAGAGCGCTATGTCCAACGCGCCATCGGGTCCTTTAACCGACTTTGCTAAAACTTTGTTGGAACACATAACCGACTTTTCGGCTGCGTCGTCGGGTCCTTTAACCGACTTTCTTAAACTCTTGAATTTTTCTACCGCTTGTAAGGTGCGTGTAGTTGCCCCAAGGAATTTCTTAAAGCTGCTAAATCGTCCGTAGTCGGGTAGACTTAACGGTTCTTGCTTTCTCAACGCATTTACGCCCTTTGGCGATTTTTCTTCACCTGTTTCTAAGCTTTTTATGGTGTCCACTTGTTTGGGCCATAAATCAGGACTTTTCCTGAGGAATTCAGGTCCTTGAAACCAGCGATGACTTACATCGAAGGTGGAAGGAAAATTTCTAGTGGCGTCGTCTGCCACATTTTGTGACGTTGGAACCCATCGCCATTCACATGGCTTACTGTGATCTTCGATCTCAGCCAATCGATGAGCAACGAATGGTTTAAAAGCGCGAGGATCTGACTTAATCCACGCTAACACTGTACGTGAGTCTGTCCAAAATACTCTCTCGGACAACTCGTACTTGCTCTCTTCACTAACCGATGCAGCCAGTCTGCTGCCCATAAGAGCTGCTTGCAATTCAAGCCTTGGAATTGAAATTGGTTTCAATGGCGCTACTCTTGCCTTTGCGGCGATCAGCGTAATCCGCCTTATTCCTAGCTCGTCCGTGGTGACGTAATACACCGCGGCAGCGTATGCTTTTTCACTAGCATCCGTGAAAGTGTGTAACTCTCCCTTGCCGACGCCTTCAGCAACGGGTCTAGGTACTTCTAAATGACCTAATTTCTTCACTTCCGATATCCATTTACAGAATAACACGTGTAATTCGTGTGAAACTTCTTCATCCCAAGAGATGCCTGTCCTCCATACTTGCTGGATCAGCGACTTTCCTTGAATCGTTATGGGTGATGCGAGTCCCAAAGGATCGAAGACTGACATCACAGCGCTAGTTATCTCCCTCTTCGTAGGCGGTCGTAAACCTTCCATCACCTCTTCCGGTGTGTTACGAAGACTTGTGGAGAAACTTATTATATCCCGTTTGATATTCCAAATCAAACCTAACGTGCGCTCTGTGTGCTCTTTATCTCCCAGCGAAGCACTGTCGCTCTTATATTTATTTTCCATTTTACTTAAAACTTCGGGTCGGTTGCTAGCCCATCCCCTCAGTTGGAAAGAAGCATGTTTATGTAATTCATACATATCGTTTACTATCCTTTCGGCCGTCGTCACGTCGGGAAATGCCTGTAGATAGTCATCCATATAAAAATTGCTTTCCGTAGCGGAAGCTGCTTCTGGATAGATATGTGCGTTGTCCTGCGCATTCCTATTCTTTACATATATAGCGATGCATGGTGATGATGCCGCTCCAAATATGAGTGACGTCATTCTATACTCTTCCGGTGGCGCGTCACGATTGTGCCGCCATAAGAATCGAAGGCTATCCCTGTCTTCATCCCGGATTTTCACTTGCAGGAACATTTCTTTAATGTCTGCCATTACTGCCACGCTTCCTTCTCTGAATCGTAGCAGAACTCCGAACAACGACTTCAATAAGTCCGGTCCGGTTAACAATGCATCATTGAGACAACGTCCGCCCGTCCTTGCGGCGGCGTCGAAAACTATCCTTATTTTCTTTTTTTGTGGGTGAGTCACTGCGAAGTGAGGAAGGTACCACGTACGTGGGGAAATGGGAATATGGTTCGCTTTCTCTGCGTAACCATTAACGATGAGATTTTAAATTTGCTTCTCATATTCCTTTTTCAACTCGCTATTTTTGTCGAGCTTTTTTTCAATATTCAACAGGCGACTTTCAACCTGCGCTCTATTCGACGGCATGCACTCATTGTCTGTGCGCCATAACAAAGCAGTCTCGTACCTATTATTAGGTATACGACGTCTTCTGGGTCGTTCGCGGGCTTTCTAGCCGACACTCCCAGAGATTCCAAACTAAAATAATCCTTGATCAATTTATCCATATCTTCCACCTTCTTGGTGGAAATGTGGTTAATGATCTTGATTGGTTTAATACCACCCGATATGTGACCATGTAAAACCCATCCAAGTTTGGTGAGCGATGCTACAGGTAGGTTCTTGAAATTAATTCACGAGTAACTATGAGATGCCAATTGTCCTGACCAATTAATATGGTAGGTTTGGACCTCTCATACATCAACTCATCCTTGATCGGTGTCAAATGAGAACACCGTTGCAATAATTCTCGGCTTCCCGACTGAGGAGAAAGGTTAAGTGACTTAATTGTTTGTGCACTTATCTCTTCTAAGTCGCTCGAGTAAATGCCTTTTATCTTAACGTTTAAGCGATACGAACTGTCGTCGTTAATTCGCTTACCTCCCACGGCTTCGATACGTAATCCCTCTTTACGTCCGCGAGGCGCTAATTTATGAGCCATCCACTCCTCTATGAGTGTCATGGTCGATCCTTCATCCAGAAGAGCTGTTGTCTTAACCTTTCCTTTAGGTCCATACAACTCGACCGGTATAATCTTTAAGTATGCACATGCCAGTGCCCTCACTGTACTAACAGTTGTAATCTGAGCATCTTTACCCCCCTCGTCCCCTTGTGGCGAGGTATTTTCATTGGGGTATCGGTGTAGCATTCGATGATGTGACATTCTACATCCCTCTACACCACATTTTTTCGCTTTGCACTCTAACCTCCTATGGTTAGGTGACAAACATTGGAAACATACTTTCGCTTTTTTGACTGCTTCCCATTTCTCGCGAATATTCATGTCCTTAAACTTGTAACAACTCACTATAGAGTGCTCCTTGTTGCATATAACACACTTATGTGTTACCCGACTTACAGGCTTGTCCTGGGTTGTCATAACCACTTGTCGGTTGTGCCGTTTATTATTTCGGCGTTCTAGACGCTCGCTCGTATTACTTCGGCGCATATAGCGCTCGCTCACGGCACAGCTGCGTACACCTCCCTTTGCAGTGTGTACAGTTTGCTTCCTGAATTCAGGACGCTTCCTTTTTTCAGGCGCATTTTCATTGCTTAAGGACGTTCCAAATTGTTCACTCAATAAATTTAAAAACTTGGCCATCTTCTGTAACTCTGGCTCCAAAGGATACTGAGCTCGATATTCAAACCATTTAAATTTAATCATAGTTCCGAGTTTCTCCACTATGCGGCTCACTAACTCCGGTGAGTATAAATACTGTGGTTGATCCAACGCTTGTATCGTGGCAACCACGTTCGTAATACGACTTGCAAAAGATCCTATATTCCGGCAATCTTCTGCCAATCTTGGCATACGCTTTACATTCTCGATTTCGGCTAGAATGAGCATCTCAACCCTACCGAATCTTCTTTCGAGAGCGTTCATTATTTCTTCCGGTTCACACAAAGTAAATAACAGCGACTTTACCGCCTCTTTAGCGGTGCCCTTTAATGCCCTCCTAAGGCGTGCAACATTTTGCACCCCTGAAAATTGGCTTTTCGTGTCTTCAAACACCGTTTTGAAAATTATCCATTCACCCGGGTCTCCATCGAACACCGGTAATTCCTGGAGGAAATGAAGCTGGGAAGACTTATCTTTACCCGCTATTTTTATTGCACTCACAATCGCTTCGGTCAGTTCTGACACCTCACTCGCGTGTGTTTTCTGTACATTTCCTTGGTTGCGCTCGATCTCCGCCCCTTTGCGGCGTGATCCTTTACACGCTTCCTTATCAGTAATATCGGGTTGTGCTACACTAACCGGCGCGCTCATTATGGTCTGCTGAACCCAACTCCTTACTAAAGGTTCCACCTGAGTATTCCGCTCTTCATCATCCTCACTCGAGTCGATCTCCTCTTCTCGGTTGAGTCGTGCCAACTCCTATTGAGACTTGGCTAAGGCAGCAGCTGCCTGTGCTCGTTCGAGCTCTGAGCGTTCGAATTTAATCCGCGCCTCTAATTCGGCTTTCAGCTTCGCCGATCGCGATGACCTACTACCTCTCTGTGACCCTTTATCACTAGTGTGCCCGATTACTGTCCTTGACGATGCCGCTTCTTCGGTCCTTTGACCTACTTTTTCGACCACCGTTTCACTCCTGGATATAACGGATTGTTGTGCGGTGCTGGCCTGAAACCACAGGTGTCCGTCCTGTTGCTTGTCGTTGCCATGGACGTCCCTGAGTCCCACGTGCATGTGGACGTGTCGGTGGTGGCTCCACTTGAAGGAGTTGCTCCATTTGACGCAGTAGCTGTGGTCGCTCCAGATGGTTCCGCTTCTTTAGCTTTTCTTGAGAGCCCTGTCCTTGTCCTGCTCCCTTCGCTTCTCCCTGTCTGGTCTTGTGCCTTCTTCATCTTGCAGGAAGGTGATTGTTGGCCTACGGTCCCTAAATGTCCCTACGGTCCCTACAACCCCTTACCTACAACCCTTCTACACCCCAACCTAACACTACTACCCCTCCCCCCCCCTTATCTCCCAACCCTACAACCCTACTACCACCCTAACGGCCCTATCAGCCCTATCAATCCTGGACGGGGCCTACCGAGGTGAGCCGTCCAGGGATGGAGTCGTGCAGGAATGGAATGGAGGAAAGGTTTAGGAACTGTCCCGCCAAGGAATATGACGAAACAGTCGAGCGGTAGTGCAAGCGCAGTCTTGCTCGAGAGAACTGCTCCACCCGAAGGTGTTGTGCCAGAGCCCGACCGTTTGGCACCGTTAGGTGGTCGGGATGTATGCTGTGCTCGCCGCCCAGTTGCCGGTGACACCTCGTCCGAGCGCCTTCCTCCGGCCGCAATGCAGTCAGGTGCCCGCGCGCACCCTCGTCTGGCAGCAGCAGCGGTGGATGCTTCTTCTTGCACCCTGATGACCCGACAGGAAAATGCTGGACACGGTCGTCCGACAGGAAATGCCGAGCACGCTTGCCCGACAGGAAAAAATGCCAAGCCCTGCTTGGCCACGATGAGTGCCTTCACAAGACACCTGCGCCCGGCTGCGATACGTGCCCCATGCGAGCACACGCTCCAGGCCGCAATCCCGGTTTTCTTTCTTCCGGTAGTTCCAGGTCCAGTCCTTCAGCGCTGACGTCCTGGTCTTCTGGCCTTTGGTCCTATTGCTTCAGCTCAAACCTCCGGCTTCCTTCGGTTGCTGATCTTCACTCGGCTCCGAAGGTCTTCTTTTTCCACAACCAGCAGTCCACAGCTGGTTCCTTGATCTAGCTGGCGGGGTTCGGGTGGTCTTTGATCCGGCTCCGAAGGTCCAATTGAAAAGGAACCACCGAGGATCTTCTCAATCCGGCCGCGATGGACCAATTGAAAAGGAACCAACGGAATTTGAACGTTCGATTAAGAAACAGAAGGGAGGAATCGAGGCTTCTCTCGATCCGGCCTCCTATAACGCCTACGTTGGGTTCGGGAACAACGTATGTGATCTCCGCAACGGTGTAACACACAAGGGCGATAACCTCTTCCTTTTCAGCAAGTAGGTTCAGACGGGGACTACGGGTCTTCCGAAGTCGTCCCGGTCCCGACGCCTTAATTCTTCGATGTGGACTGTATAACTTGAGGGATGAATTACTTGGGAATAAAACAGCAATTATCTTCAAACCGTTCCGTGAGAGAGTAATCACTTTTCCCTATCACTTCCCTATACTTCTTATTGACTGCTGGTTTTTCACTTTTCCCGAAGGATTTTCTTATTTATTTCTTGAACATTTTCCGAACTATTTCCCCGAACGAATTGCAATAAAACCCGTTCACTAAGCTACCCCCAGAGCTATACCGATCAGGCACCTTCCCTGTTGGACCTTCTGCTGACCTCTCACCCGGACGGATATCAGATTTCCGTCGACGCCCCTTTAGGCTCCTCGGACCATTGTCTGGTCCGGAGTGTTGTGCCACTCACGCTGAAATCGCGGTTGCATTCTGCAGGCTGCCGCCGTGTTTGGCACTATAGGTCAGCCGATTGGGATGGGATGCGGTCTTTCTTTGCATCCTACCCTTGGGGGCGGGTTTGCTTCTCGCCGGATGATCCCAACGTTGTTGCGGATTCTGTTACTGATGTGGTACTTCAGGGTATGGAACTTTTTATTCCTTCTTCTGTGGTGCCCATTGGAGGCAAATCTCAGCCATGGTTTGGTCGCTCCTGTAAAATAGCATCATGCTATAAGCAGGAGTGCTATCAAGCCTGGGTTGATGCATCAGCGTCCCGGGATGTAAACACCAGCGCTCTAAAAAAGAAGTATAATTCCGCCTCTAGGTCCTTCAAAAGAGTCATTGCCAAGGCAAAGTCAGAGCACATAGGCAGAATTGGCGAGAAACTAGTTCGCCTTCCTTCTGGAACCCGTGCATTCTGGTCTCTCGCCAAGGCTGTCCAGGGGAATTTCTGTCAGCCATCTCTTCCATCTCTGCACAGGGAGGACGACTCACTGGCCCATACTGCAAAGGAGAAAGCCGATCTTCTAGGCTCCTTCTTTGCGTCTAACTCGACTCTCGATGACGGGGGGAGTACGCCGCCGACCATCCCGCGGTGTGAGTGCTCCATGCCGGAAGTGCAGTTCACACAGCGCTCGGTTCGCAAAGCACTCCTCTCCCTGGACATCCACAAGTCGAGTGGGCCTGACGGAATCCCCCCAATTGTGCTGAGGACGTGTGCTCCAGAGTTGGCACCGGTTTTAACGCGTCTTTTCCGGTACTCCTACTCCCTAGGCGTAGTCCATAAATCATGGAAGACGGCTTACGTCCACCCGATCCCTAAAAAAGGCGACCGCTCAGACCCGTCCAACTACCGGCCAATCGCCATCACCTCCTTGTTCTCCAAAACAATGGAGTCCATTGTAAACTGCCAGCTCATGAGGTACCTTGAGGATCACCAGCTGATTAGTGACCGCCAATACGGTTTTCGCCGTGGTCGGTCAGCTGGTGATCTTCTGGTCTACCTCACTCACAGATGGGCGGAGGCAGTAGAGTTCAAGGGGGAGGCATTGGCCGTTAGTTTGGACATTGCGAAGGCCTTCGATCGGGTTTGGCACAAAGCGCTTCTTTCGAAGCTCCCTTCCTATGGGCTTCCCGAGAAATTGTGCGATTGGATCACCAGCTTTCTTGCAGATCGGAGCATCAAGGTCGTTGTAGACGGTGCAAGCTCCGATTGCAAGCCTATTAATGCTGGTGTTCCACAGGGCTGCGTGCTATCGCCAACACTGTTTCTTCTGCATATCAATGATATGTTGCATACCCGTAACATTCATTGCTATGCAGATGACAGCACTGGTGATGCTCTTTACACCGGCCGAGCCAATATTTCTCGGGAAAACGTCTCCGAGTGCCGGGACAAACTTGTGTCTGAAGTCGAGTCTTTGCTGTACAGAGTCTCGGATTGGGGACGACTAAATCTAGTCCAGTTTAACCCCCAGAAGACACAAGTTTGCCCGTTAACCGCTAAAAAGAACCCCTTTGTCGTATCCCCTCAGTTTCAAGGCACTCCCCTTGTTGCCTCAGCCAGTATCGGAATCCTCGGCGTCGACATATCGAGTGACGTGCAGTTTCGTGGTCACTTGGAAGGGAAGGCCAAATTGGCCTCTAAAAAGCTTGGCGTGCTCAGCAGAGCGGGACAGTATTTCATGCCGGCACACCGCCTGCAACTTTACAAGGCGCAGGTTCGGCCGCACATGGAATACTGTTCCCATCTCTGGGCTGGGGCTCCCCAGTACCTGCTCCTTCCACTTGACCGCATCCAGCGCAGAGCGGCTCGAATCGTCGACGACTGAGTGCTTTCCGATCGGCTCGATTCACTGGCGTTGCGAAGAGATGTTGCATCTCTTTGCGTATTTTATCGCATCTATCACGGGGAGTGCTCTGAGGAATTATTCGGATTAATCCCAGCCGCCAAATTTCGTGAACGCACGACACGGCAAACGTCCCGATACCATCCACACCATCTGGATGCTTGGCGGTCCACCACTGTACGTTTCACAAGGAGTTTTCTTCCACGTACAACCTCTCTGTGGAATAGTTTATCACCGGCGATTTTTCCGGACCGATACGACCTGGGGACCTTCAAGAAAAGAGCTTACTCCTTTCTAAAGGGCCGGCAACGCACCCGCAAGTCTCCTGGTGTTGCGGTTGATCATGGGCGGCGGTAGTCACTTAACATCAGGTGAGCCGCATGCTCGTTTGCCCCCTCTTCTATTAAAAAAAAAAAATACGCGAAAGTGAACCGCGCCATTCGCGTGCTTGCGCAACTTAATTACGTGAATTTGTTCTATTACTCTCTCACGTTTCACTTAATCTCTTTATTCGCATAAGTCATACATAAATACAATTTATCTATATAGATAGCACAAAACAATATCTACACTACGATATACATTATACCTTCGTATCACAAAAAACCTTTTATTTATTAAACAAAATATGCCTATTTTAATCACAAGTTCAAAGTCAAAATTTCTTAAATATTTAACACAGAAAGTTAAGACAATGTTTCCCACTTGAATTTATACATATGTTAACTAATACAATAGTTTAATTTACATTTTCTCTATTTATTTCACTATTTAAAACACTTTTAAATTTCTTATACAAAACTATCATTATTTCACTTATACACAGGAATTTTCACATAAAAATAACACAGAATTCACCTTTTTAGCACGTACAATCAACCTGAAATGTTTTACAAGTCATTTTTACATAAATTGCTGAAATTACAAACATTTTAAAGTTTTACATATTCGGCCTCCTAAGGGCGTGGCCAGCGTGCTTCCGTGAACTCACACTATTTGAACAACTAACTTTGCACGGCTCTCGGCTTATCAGAAAAAATGAAAGTCTGAAATACACTAATTTTAACAATATTAGGTAAATAAGTGCTTCTACATAATTTTCGAACTGTAGGAAGCTATCTCTGATAGGATTCTTATCAGTTATCATGTTTCTTATCAGATAACAATACAAGTGAATGTTCTCATTAATCAATCATAACAAATAGGCATTTGGTTTCGTACAAAACATATCAAACTTATACAAGACAATACTTATGCAATTAATTCCCGTTAATTCTGTTTATGCACAGAGTGATCATCTCGACCGGGGAACAAATCCGATCTCTAACTTCACTTTAATATTCCTTTGAATTTACATCGTTGGAAAGACGATTTCAACCGGGGAACAAATCCGGTAACATAATTTATATCATAAAGTTCCCTATATGAATTTATTGAAAGATATTACTTAGAAAACAGTAAACTAGTCCGGCCTGGGAGTCGAACCCAAGACCTTCATATCATTAATTCGACATTTCTTTAAGATTTAACTAAGCATTTTCTTATCAGAACATTTCTATTGGACAATGAGTCTTTGAAAAGTTATTCGTCATCGGTTGACTTAATAAACTGAAATATTCTTATAGGCGCGTCGCCAACAAATATAATATTAGTAATATTACTAATATCAACTAAATTAAACAATTACACTGCGTCTTCGTGCTCATTATCACTTCCACATGGCTATAATGATCCTAAACCTGCTGCTGCACCTTTTAACAGTTTTGGTAACTTTGTCGAGGACAGCGACTTTGGAAGCGACAGCACGCTGATAGCTAGGTCAACTAATTCCCGAAAGGCTTTCCTATCCGCATTTTTGTATCTGGAGACTTGAGCCTAAAATTTCACTATATCATGCCATTTGCTACCACTCATATCTATATTTCTGGGTATAAGCCGACTTCCTCGGTTGCACCATCATTTAAAATTTTCAATAAACAAACAAAATGAGCTAAAGACTAACACGTAACTCAACACTAAAACAAAGTGAGATAAAACAGTTCTTCTCAGAATTAAAAGGTTACTGAGAATTTTTTTTGCCCGACCTGGGATTCGAACCCGGGAACTTGTGATTAACAATCGCGTTTATAACCACTAAACCGACGAGGCAGTCCGGTACCGCATAGAAGCAAAACGTATAATATATATTTATATTACATAATATTTATAAAGCAATGATTTATGTTACTCTTGATAAAATAGCCATTATAAATAATAAACTTTCAAATAAAATTGCTTCCACTTTTTGCTCAGAAACACCGTTTACTTATTCATGACTTGGACCGTTGAACTTCGCTTGTGACGAAATCGGACGGGAGTTGGCTAATAAAAGGGAACTTAAGTTATGATATTATTTCCTCACTTGAAAAAGCGTCCTATTACAAAGGTATCTAGACTGAAGATTACTATAACAGTCTAAGAACGGTTTACACCTGTCTCGCGGGATCAAGAAACTTCAATCTGGGTCCTTGAATTGCGAACGATTTTAAACCAAGCATTTTATTCAGAATTCTTGCATAAAGTTTGTTTAAGAATAAATAAATAACAAGTATTTTGTTGAATTATTTAATTAATACAAAAATTAGCTTAAAGAGCTTAACTAGTTTAAATGTGTTCAAAGATGGAATTGGATATTTTTATTTTTGACTATAATTTTCTACTGTAATGTTAATTTCGATCTTAGGATTAAAGGATTTACTTTGTTAGATAAAGGGCTCTGGTTGGCCCAGAAGCCAACGAAGGCGTACTCGTAAATTTCACTAATGTCGAAATAAATCTAAATGCCACATTGTGTTGAACTATTTTCGCGCTATACATTCCCATTTCAGTATCACGACCATAGAAATGTAAAATTTTCGTTTGATCCATGCACACCGCAGTAAAAATTTATTAGATTGTTCATGGATGTGAAAGTTGTAATAATTATATACGTAATTTATCATTATCTTCACAAGGCGTGGCTTCTTAATTTCTAAATCAAAATAAAGCGCTGAAAAAAAATAGCATATTGTCATAATCGTACTCGTTTTATCATAATCGTACTCGTAACACTTAACAGCCATCCTAGACCAATCCGTTAATTCCGGAATTTTAATTAATCTACATTTGCTATGTTCCAAAATAGAACTCCTCTTTCATAATAAGAAGGATTGATTAGTTTAAATTATATATTATACAGACTTATTAAATTCCGCTCAAGACTACAACTGCTCGGGGCAAACGGAGCAACAAGACCAAGGCGACCCCTGCCACGCTGTCCGTGAATTTCTGCAATATCAGGGGACTTCACTCTAACCTAAACGCCGTCCACTACCATCTCGAGACGGCGAGGCCGGCTCTGCTCTTTCTGACCGAGACGCAGGTGTCCTCTCCGGCTGATGTCTCGTATCTCTCCTACCCGGGGTACAAACTGGAACACTCCTTTGTGCCTCGGGCTGGAGTTTGCGTTTACGTCAGAGAGGACATCTGTTCTCGACGCCTCGGCAGACTTGAAGGTTCGGACCTGTCCATCCTTTGGCTACGCGTAGACAGCGACGACCATCCACGCGTCTACGGGTGCCTCTATAGGTCCCATAGCGGTAATGCCGAAACAGACCGACTCTTCGACCACGTCCAAATGGCTGCAGATTCGTTGCTACAGCAGATCCCCTCCGCAGAGATCGTGATCCTCGGCGACTTTAACGCCCATCACGCCGAATGGCTTGGTTCACGTTTAACCGATCATGCGGGGAGATCTGTTCATGATTTTGCCTTGGCATATGGTCTGACACAACTGGTTACTTCGCCTACGCGGATTCCAGATGTGGAGGATCATGCACCTTCCCTGTTGGACCTTCTGCTGACCTCTCACCCGGACGGATATCAGATTTCCGTAGACGCCCCTTTAGGCTCCTCGGACCATTGTCTGGTCCGGAGTGTTGTGCCACTCACGCTGAAATCGCGGTTGCATTCTGCAGGCTGCCGCCGTGTTTGGCACTATAGGTCAGCCGATTGGGATGGGATGCGGACTTTCTTTGCATCCTACCCTTGGGGGCGGGTTTGCTTCTCGCCGGATGATCCCAACGTTGTTGCGGATTCTGTTACTGATGTGGTACTTCAGGGTATGGAACTTTTTATTCCTTCCTCTGTGGTGCCCATTGGAGGCAAATCTCAGCCATGGTTTGGTCGCTCCTGTAAAATAGCATCATGCTATAAGCAGGAGTGCTACCAAGCCTGGGTTGATGCATCAGCGTCCCGGGATGTAAACACCAGCGCTCTAAAAAAGAAGTATAATTCCGCCTCTAGGTCCTTCAAAAGAGTCATTGCCAAGGCAAAGTCAGAGCACATAGGCAGAATTGGCGAAAAACTCGTTCGCCTTCCTTCTGGAACCCGTGCATTCTGGTCTCTCGCCAAGGCTGTCCAGGGGAATTTCTGTCAGCCATCTCTTCCATCTCTGCACAGGGAGGACGACTCACTGGCCCATACTGCAAAGGAGAAAGCCGATCTTCTAGGCTCTTTCTTTGCGTCTAACTCGACTCTCGATGACGGGGGGAGTACGCCGCCGACCATCCCGCGGTGTGAGTGCTCCATGCCGGAAGTGCAGTTCACACAGCGCTCGGTTCGCAAAGCACTCCTCTCCCTGGACATCCACAAGTCGAGTGGGCCTGACGGAATCCCCCCAATTGTGCTGAGGACGTGTGCTCCAGAGTTGGCACCGGTTTTAACGCGTCTTTTCCGGTACTCCTACTCCCTAGGCGTAGTCCCGAAATCATGGAAGACGGCTTTCGTCCACCCAATCCCTAAAAAAGGCGACCGCTCAGACCCATCCAACTACCGGCCAATCGCCATCACCTCCTTGTTCTCCAAAACAATGGAGTCCATTGTAAACTGCCAGCTCATGAGGTACCTTGAGGATCACCAGCTGATTAGTGACCGCCAATACGGTTTTCGCCGTGGTCGGTCAGCTGGTGATCTTCTGGTCTACCTCACTCACAGATGGGCGGAGGCAGTAGAGTTCAAGGGGGAGGCATTGGCCGTTAGTTTGGACATTGCGAAGGCCTTCGATCGGGTTTGGCACAAAGCGCTTCTTTCGAAGCTCCCTTCCTATGGGCTTCCCGAGAAATTGTGCGATTGGATCACCAGCTTTCTTGCAGATCGGAGCATCAAGGTCGTTGTAGACGGTGCAAGCTCCGATTGCAAGCCTATTAATGCTGGTGTTCCACAGGGCTGCGTGCTATCGCCAACGCTGTTTCTTCTGCATATCAATGATATGTTGCATACTCGTAACATTCATTGCTACGCAGATGACAGCACTGGTGATGCTCTTTACACCGGCCGAGCCAATATTTCTCGGGAAAACGTCTCCGAGTGCCGGGACAAACTTGTGTCTGAAGTCGAGTCTTTGCTGAACAGAGTCTCGGATTGGGGACGACTAAATCTAGTCCAGTTTAACCCCCAGAAGACACAAGTTTGCGCGTTAACCGCTAAAAAGAACCCCTTTGTCGTATCCCCTCAGTTTCAAGGCACTCCCCTTGTTGCCTCAGCCAGTATCGGAATCCTCGGCGTCGACATTTCGAGTGACGTGCAGTTTCGTGGTCACTTGGAAGGGAAGGCCAAATTGGCCTCTAAAAAGCTTGGCGTGCTCAGCAGAGCGGGACAGTATTTCATGCCGGCACACCGCCTGCAACTTTACAAGGCGCAGGTTCGGCCGCACATGGAATACTGTTCCCATCTCTGGGCTGGGGCTCCCCAGTACCAGCTCCTACCACTTGACCGCATCCAGCGCAGAGCGGCTCGAATCGTCGACGACCGAGTGCTTTCCGATCGGCTCGATTCACTGGCGCTGCGAAGAGATATTGCATCTCTTTGCGTATTTTATCGCATCTATCACGGGGAGTGCTCTGAGGAATTGTTCGGATTAATCCCAGCCGCCAAATTTCGTGAACGCACTACACGGCAAACGTCTCGATACCATCCACACCATCTGGATGCTTGGCGGTCCACCACTGTACGTTTCACAAGGAGTTTCCTTCCACGTACAACCTCTCTGTGGAATAGTTTACCACCGGCGATTTTTCCGGACCGATACGACCTGGGGACCTTCAAGAAAAGAGCTTACTCCTTTCTAAAGGGCCGGCAACGCACCCGCAATTCTCCTGGTGTTGCGGTTGATCATGGGCGGCGGTAGTCACTTAACATCAGGTGAGCCGCATGCTCGTTTGCCCCCTCTTCTATAAAAAAAAAAAAAAAAAAAAAAAACAACTTAAATTTACGCGAATTTAAATTTGTGAAAACATTTTAACTATAAACAATTTCATGGATTTTATCGCAATTAATTTGACTAATTTTATTTACTGACGTTCTGTGGCTCAGAGCATCTTCCATGAATGACTTCAAGATATTATAAGTATTTTGCGTAGATGAGGTATCTAATCACAATATGAATTTGTTAGGAATTTAAAAAAACATTACAAACAAGATAAAATCCCTAAAATTATCTTTAGTCAATAGTTTTATACTTACTGAGTAACGAACTCAAAACACCGTACTCTTATAAAATGAAAAATCTGTGTCTAAAGTTTTTATATTTTGTATTTAAAATTTACACTTACATAAGAGTTTTTACGAATAAACACTATTCTTTATTACTTCGGTGGGCACGTCTTGTGTTTTAAATTTAAATTCGCACCTTAGGAATTAATTCTAACTCACGCGCCATATTTGAAAGTTACGTCTTCCATTATGTGTGGGCCATTATAATGAAACATCAATTACCTACTACGAAACGCAAGAACAATGATCGCCGTTAGCTTTGTAAATAGCGGGGAGGACGCGGAAGTATGCGCTTCGAGATAACGCGTATTAAACTGTTTTTGATTGTTTTGAAATTATTATAACTAATTATTTATTTATATATATATATATATATATTTTGTGTATAGGTGTTGTTTTAGCATAGGTGTATATTACCTAATGCCAGGAATTAAGGCGTTAGTAGTATAAAAATTTATTGTCCGCCTTTTGATATTACAAAATAAACAAAACTAAAATACGACTCTACTAATAAATAGTCATGACTACTTTTTTGTCCAAATTTTTAATGAATGAGCCGTGGTAGCTCAGATCGTTAACGCTCTGTTATAGATATCCGCTGACACAAAGCACACTGTCGGCACTCCCAGTACTTTCTTATTCCAATGCTAGCAATACCAGTCAGTCCGTCATACACTCTCATCCGAAAGTCCGAAACACTCGCCTCTCAATTTCAATTCTTAATTTGTGTCTTTCTTTAATAAAACCAGTTGTAATTTCTAAATAGTTTTTTTTTTAAAGACATTTCGTGAAGCCCCGTATAAAAGCTCGCTGTAAATATCACAGTAGGTACGCGAGTAACCCGGGTTCGATCCCCGTCGGCACCAATGAAATTGTTAATTGCAATTTTAAGTTCTGATTTACCATGTACTCGGCGGTGAAGGAAAACATCGTGAGGAAACCTGCATGTCTGAGGAATAAGAAACAAAATATTTTGAAGACATGTGAAGTTCGCTAACACGATTTCGGGCAGCGCGGCGGATACTTCCTTGCCATAAAACCAAAATAAATGAGGGGAGGCCTGTGTCCAGCAATGGGACGTGTATAAGCTGTAAATTTACGTTAATTTTACTTTTTTGTCTGTCTTACAGAAAGAGAAGTTAGTTGAAATATTTTCTCTCTTACACTTAAACTCAAGTAGGTTATTTTTAGGGTTCCGTAGTCAACAAGGAACCCTTATAGTTTCGCCATGTCTGTCTGTCCGTCTGTCCGTCCTCGCTTAATCTCTGTGACCGTTAACACTAGAAAGCTGAAATTTGGTACCAATATGTGTATCAATCACGCCGACAAAGTGGTAAAATAAAAATTGGAAAAAAATGTTTTATTAGGGTAGCCCCCCTATATGTAAAGTGGGAAGTGATTTTTTTTTAATTTCAACCCTAACGTGTGATATATTGTTGGAAAGGTATTTAAAAATAAGTAGGTGTTTACTAAAATCATTTTTTTATAATGTCAATAATTTCGGAAATAATCGCTCCAAAAGTAAAAAACAATGTGTCCCCCCCCCCCCCCTCTCTAACTATTGAACCATACGTTTAGAAAATATGAAAAAAATCTGAAAAGTTGAACTTTATAAGGACTTTCTAGGAAAATTATTTTGAACTTGGATGGAAACAACAGTACCCACTACCGGGAGCAGTTGCAGGAGCGCGGAGCGCTGCTGGAGCGCGAACATAATGGATACCCATCTTTAAACTCATAAGTGGGAACACTTATTGTGACGGACGGGAAACTACGGAACCCTACACTGAGCGTGGCCCGACACGCTCTTGGCCGCTTTTTTAATATTCATTTAGATATACATACACGTTTATAAAATCGATGATGAAGAACTTTATTTTTATAAAATAGGAGTTATCCTTTACCATTATCCATCCATTACAGCTCCTAAAGGAACGTTTAGATTAACGTCACGAGCAACTCGCCGAGTTATTCGTGGACGAGTATGACGCGACATATTCGTGTGTATTCATTGAACGTAGATGTTTTAAACATCGATGATGTGCGTCTTGTTGTATGTGTACTTGATATTAATAGACTCACAAATGTTTAATGGGGGGGGGGGGGGTTGGGTTGTGAAGCACCCCCCTCACTAGATGGAGCGATGATCTGGTAAGATATGCAGGAAGTCAATGAGTGCAGATGGCTCAGAACCGTATTTTCTGGCATTACTTTGGGGAGGCCTATGTTCAGCAGAGGACTTGTGAAGGGCTGTAATGACGATTATGGTGATGAAATATTTATTTTCATTAATATTTATTTAAAACTGATTTTTAAGACCCCATATCACGGATTATCTTTGATAAAGTTCTACAAAAATAGTGGATTTGTAACTCCAATCCATCACAGTGGGTAGGTATTTTTATTATTTTTTAATGTATTTATAAGAAAAATAAAGTTTAAAAGTTCATGGGTCAAGGGAATAATGACGAGTGTGTAAACAGTAAACACCGATACGAATGAACATGCTCGTACTCGTGCCTACGCGTACGCTCGGCGAGTATCTAAATGTTAAATAAATGTCCACTGCTGTGCACGTGCCACTAAACATAGGCCTCGCCGCGATAGGCGTAAAGATGAACAGCCAGGTTGGCAACCGCAGCTTTTTATTATTTAGAGTTGTTATCAGGAAGATGCTACTGCCCATTTCCTGGTTTGTTTTTTTTATAGAAGAGGGGGCAAACGAGCATGCGGCTCACCTGATGTTAAGTGACTACCACCGCCCATGATCAACCGCAACACCAGGGGAATTGCAGGTGCGTTGCCGGCCCGTTACAAAGGAGTAAGCTCTTTTCTTGAAGGTCCCCAGGTCGTATCGGTCCGGAAAAATCGCCGGTGGTAAACTATTCCACAGAGAGGTTGTACGCGGAAGAAAACTCCTTTTGAAACGTACTGTGGTGGACCGCCAAGCATCCAGATGGTGTGGATGGTATCGGGACGTTTGCCGCGTAGTGCGTTCACGAAATTTGGCGGCTGGGATTAATCCGAACAATTCCTCAGAGCACTCTCCATGGTATATGCGAAATAAAATGCAAAGAGATGCAACATCTCTTCGCAGTGCCAGTGAATCGAGCCGATCGGAAAGCACTCGGTCGTCGGCGATTCGAGTCGCTCTGCGCTGGATGCGGTCAAGTGGAAGGAGCTAGTACTGGGGAGCCCCACCCAGAGATGGGAACAGTATTCCATGTGCGGCCGAACCTTGTGCCTTGTAAAGTCGCAGGCGGTGTGCCGGCATGAAATACTGTCCCGCTCTGCTGAGCACGCCAAGCTTTTTAGAGGCCAATTTGGCCTTCTCTTCCAAGTGACCACGAAACTGCTCGTCACTCGATATGTCTACGTCGAGGATTCCGATACTGGCTGAGGCAACAAGGGGAGTGCCTTGAAACTGAGGAGATACGACAAAGGGGTTCTTTTTAGCGGTTAACGCGCAAACTTGTGTCTTCTGAGGGTTAAACTGGACTAGATTTAGTCGCCCTCAATCCGAGACTCTGTTCAGCAAAGACTCGACTTCAGACACAAGTTTGTCCCGGCACTCGGAGACGTTTTCCCGAGAAATATTGGCTCGGCCGGTGTAAAGAGCATCACCAGTGCTGTCATCTGCATAGCAATGAACGTTACGGGTTTGCAACATATCATTGATATATATAGAAGAAACAGCGTTGGCGATAGCACGCAGCCTTGTGGAACACCAGCATTAATAGGCTTGCAATCGGAGCTTGCACAGTCTACAACGACCTTGATACTCCGATCTGCAAGAAAGCTGTTGATTCAATCGCACAATTTCTCGGGAAGCCCATAGGAAGGGAGCTTCGAAAGAAGCGCTTTGTGCCAAACCCGGTCGAAGGCCTTCGCAATGTCCAAACTAACGGCCAATGCCTCCCCCTTGGACTCTACTGCCTCCGCCCATCGAATCCGTTTCCATCAGTTTGTTCTTCTCTGTCGCCGTTTACAATACCCACGGCGCGTTATAGGGTAGTGAATATTCTTTCACTGCCACTACACAAGCAATGGTCCAATATATATATGCGATATATATATTGGTTGTAGTAGTACAACTGCTGATCATGAGGTCCTGGGTTCGAATCCCGGGTCGGGCCAAAAAATCAATTATTGAGTTTTTCTAGCAAGAAATTGAAATTGAAGAAGGGAATAGAGAGTGCACCTGTGCTTGCGCATACACTTGGGCACTATAGTCTTGTCCCGCGCCGATGGCTAGCCTCCGTTGAGGCAGGCCGCCGTGGTCGGAATTCGGTCAGGAGGACATTATATGTACATGTATATACAATGAATAGATTTCTTTAAATAAAAAATAATTACCCATTAAAATAAAAAAATAAATCTTATACTATATAAAATCAATGGCTGTCCAGTTAGTCTCGTTAAAATTTGTAAACGGCTCGAATGATTTTAATGATTTTTGTATGCATTTGAATGGGTGGGTCCCTGAATGGTTCAAAACTCAATTGGAACCGGTAGGTGGCGCTGCTGTCGAGATCCAGATATCACCAGTGCGAAGCCGGGGCAGATCGCTAGTTTAAATAATAAGGCCCTTATTTTGCATTTAATGGAATATCTTTTACAAAAGTTGTTATGAAAACAAGTGATGGATACATCTAACGAAATCGAGCACAATGATTTTGGCTAAATAAATTTAATAACATTTAATAACACGCTTTACCATTTTTAGTTCCTTTCCAGGCATTCCGATGGATACATCTAACGAAATCGAGCACAATGATTTCGGCTAAATAAATTTAATAACATTTAATAACACGCTTTACCATTTTTAGTTCCTTTCCAGGCATTCCGAATTTCCGATGGATACATCTAACGAAATCGAGCACAATGATTTCAGCTAAATAAATTTACTAACATTAATTAATAACACGCTTTACCATTTTCAGCTCCTTGCCAGACATTCCATGCCAACTCGTTATCTGTTCCGTATAGTTTTGCCAGATCGGAAGACCAAAATATCGCGACAAATTTTGAAAATGCGAGATTTTTGGGTGTTAATATAGTGTAAATATTTAAAATAAAAAGTTTATTTTTTGAGAGGAGATTACAAAAAGTCTTTAAACAGAACTAATTTAAGTACACTTAATTTTTAAGGTTGCCACATGTATTTGGCATTGGAATTATTTAGTCCACCAATTTTAATCCTTCAGTTATATTCATAAAAAATTTGAAATTCAAGCAATTTACTTTAAAGTTCAGTCTAACTACTAACTCAGCTTTTACTAAATCAAAGGCATATGTTATAAATTTCCGAGACGTTGTTTGTCTACACATTTTGAGTTTCGTCGAGAGTCTGGAGATCTTTAAAAATGTCGGGAGAATCCAGACAAATCCCGACCACCTGGCAACCCTAGTCCCGTAGCAGGTTGGCCTTCATTGATCTTCCCCATTACCTCGGAACGTGCGCAGGAGTTTTCGCTAGCTAAACAATAGCCTATAGTAACGGCTTCATATCACAATACAAATTCCATGCTAAATTATAGTTTTCCATTCCTAGCTATTTTTCGTTTTTCGTAAGACGGCCCTGATAGATGTTCGCTTTAGGTAATCCCTGGACACAATGCGTTTTGTTATTAGTTCGTACCTAATATTTCGTACATAATCACAACTTTTTACTGTTTATTTTTATTCTGATCGTAAAGATTTTGTACTATTATACTTACATGGAGTCTGAATTATGCTATATATCTAAAATGATGCGTTGTCACTCCTGAGGACTAAGATGTAATGCCGCGATTCCAGTAAAACGGGTTTTCGGTTTTCTACACTCACCGTACGAAACACAACAGCGTAAAGCTTCTATTTTACGCTGGTATTCTGTGAGAGCGTGGTCCTTCCCCGGTCGAGCCGACCCATTCGTGCTACAACCATAATATAGCTGCAGTGTGGGTCTACCACGTATAAAAAATAGATGGAGAGAAATAAACGGAGATATAAAAACCTAGATTACATGTTCTACAAAACAAAGGTCTATGTACAATAGAAAGGAAGTGTTTATAAACCTAGTAGTGGTGGAGAATACACTATACGGTATACACCTTAATAAGTTAGCCGAAGGCGTCTGCGTCCATACACTCTGTGTAATGTTCTTAAATCTCAAAAGTCGGATTGTGCACGTCTGCCGTTTAATTAACGGATATTTTTGGCAAAATCAATACTACTATTAGTCCAACGAGACGGTTACCTCTTGCGACATCAACGGAACCAAAAGGAGTGATCTTTTTACCGACACTATAGGGCAAACTTTATTATTTCTTATTTTTCGGTAGCAGAAAAATTGTATAAAATTAATTAAGACCAGTGTGATAGTAAAAGAGTTACTAACGTAGCAAGTAATTAAAATCTGTAGTTTAGCAATTTTACTATGAACTGGTTGCACATCTAAGATGTCTGTCAAATACTTGATGCAAACCATCTTGACCTACTTTTAGGCCTTTAGCAATAAGATATAATTGTATCTTCTTAATAAACTACATTTATAAATTTGTGGTGTCAATATAATGAAAACATAATCTTAGACTATAATTTCGTTGAAGTGTTTTCTTACATAATTTATTTACAATGTAATAACGTATATTGTACAAAATTTGCAATATTCAAAATATTAAGCTGGGCTAAATTCACATGAATTATTGTTTTATTTTATTTTTATAAACATAATGAATAAATAAAAAATAAACGATTGGTGATTCAACTATCATGGTAACTATTTTTAGTAAAACTTAGTAGTATCAGAAACCAACAGATGTACGGTCAGTTACTGCTGACTTCTGATTTCAAAATAAATAAATTTCATTTCATATTTGTGCTTTTGTTGATTAATACCAGTTTCCGTATTAGTCAACAATTGAATTTTAATTTAAAATTGTTACATTCCTAATATTTAATTTGTTTATTATGACCATGGAATCGAATGTTGTAGCGGAAGCTAGGTAACAAATCCGTTTGGACTGAATGAAATGTGAATCCGATCACACGTCATAGGCCACCCTAAGAACTTTCGGATATAGCCTGATATTAAAAATTTAATACGAAAAAAAGAGTTACCAATATTTAATATAAAATATTGACTTAAACCTTTTTAAATTGGTACTTTAAAAGTTTTTTTCGTGATAAAGATGATCTCTATTTGTCAATTTTTTCACACTTGTGTAAAGATAACCACATTTTATAACTTTGCCAATATTTAAGCAACAATTTCAATCATCTGCGTAAAATCGTAAAGAAAACAGTGTGTTTAAAGTATTTTTCTTGATTTGGTACTAAACATTAAAACATTGACATTACTGGAATCTTGCCCTTATTCTATCTTTAATGCTCTTATTTAGTCAATGAGTATGATAATGTACCTAAGTGTTCATAGTAAAGATTGACCGTATAAAAAGCGCCTACAAGTCTAGAGGAATATCTTGAGTTGATGTCAAGAACGATAATCTAGTTCAAAGCTTTTGAAGGCATATGCAGAATTTTCAAGAAATGCTTTGTATATTATATACGGAAAATTGATGGGTAAGAGAATTAGTTTATTTCAAAGATTATTTTTAAATATTTTATAACTAGATGATAGGATTTACTTTTTAGTTCCCGCTAGGAAAATATTGAAAATTTTCAAAAATCGGGAAGTTATTGTTTTTACCCCGTTTTTGGAAAATTGAGTTTTCATCAAATCTTAATGTTTTGAGGTTACAGGAAGCCACCCTGATAATTTTTCGATGGTGTCTGCTTTCCAAAGTGTTTTATTAAACTTAGATTTCCTATGAATTTTAAGTAATTCGGACCGGTAGATTTTGAGAAATCTCAAAAATAAAAGTTTTGAAAAACTGTTTTTTTGGAATAAATTTTAAACGGCTTTACCGATCGATTCCTAAAACTAATCAGCTTTTAATATTGAAAAACCACGTCGATCGCCGCCGGTCCGATCAAAATGGGTTGATTCGTTCGTGAGATATCGTTAACGAAAAATTTTTAAAAAATTGAATTTTTTGAATTACTCCGATATTTCATATTCAACGTCATAATTTGGTGGTGGTCGCACAATAAACAACTGCAACACCAAGGGGATTGCAGATGCACTGACGGCCTTTTAAAAGAGGTGGCTGTTTTCTTTATATCGCGTTCGACACAGTCCAATAACGTGTTAAGCTAGTGTTTAAGTTCTTATAATGATTTATTAAATATACGCGAACACTACACATTGAATAAAACCACTTATACGGATTTTATCGCGTTTAATTAATTTATTTTTAACTTATTATTAATTCACGACACCTTTGACATTTTTGACGTCATAGTTAGCCCGGATACCTTCAGTTTTCAAATATTAATTTTACATATTTATTGGTATTACATATTTATTAAAATAATAGCTGAACGTAAATGTTTAATCTAAAATTATAACTACATTTACTTGAAAAAATCTGTTAATTTCTTTTGCGATTCTGTTTTTAAATTTTGTGTATGTTTTTTAAGTTCATAAGTTTTATCAAATATGATTTGATCAATCGCCGCATATTCATAAAATTTGTGAAGCGTCTCCAATGCCTTTAAAGCTTCTCGTATTGTTGGAATTTTCTTCACTTCTCTATACAAAATGTGTGACGGGTTGGCATCAATTTCACTGTCATTTCCGTTAGTACACGAGCTCAAAAATATAACTGACATTTGCAAGTGTTGCAAGTTCGTATAGGCACATTTTTTTTCGCTTGGTCTTCATTTTCTTGTCAACTTTTTTCAACCAACTCTTTCGAATTCACGGTTCTAACAAAACAATAATACGCACATTTAGTTTGAATTAAATAAAAGTCCCTCGAAATTTTCGAAACCCTTTTTACTGGGAACGAGGCATTCCATCCTAATCCTCACGGGTGCATTTTGATTTGTAATCGAGGATAGTCGTAATAGTGGATGTCTATGGGTCGCAGCAACCACTTACCATCAGGTGAACTGTGTGCTCGTTTGTCACCCTATCCTATAAAAAAAAATATTTAAGAATGAGTCATAACTAGCAGAAATTAAAGCGTTTAATTGCCGCTTATAGACGTAGTATCAATCTCACTTGAAGAGGTTCACGCGTGAAAAATGACTGTTATTTATACAGGTTTTATATCTCACTTATAGAGGTGTTAGGAGGGCAAAATGACAGGACCTGGTAAATACTCTCATGAATAGAGTTTTATTGCTTCCCCAGTTCTCACTTACTCAGGTTTGACTGTATTTGTAAAAAAGTACAAATTTTTAATTATTTTTTTAAATTTAATCATCATTTATATTTCGCGTTAAACAATTCTCTTAGCTATATTTAAAAATTACGTTAAACAAGAACGTTTTGTAAAAAGCGTAATTATCTTATGTTTATGAGGCAATAACATATTCAGTGGTTGGTGAACGAGTCTGCTGAATCATGTTTGAAATTTTTCGTCGTCATCAGTCCATAAATAGTTTATTTTTAGATTTAATTTTAACCTTATCTTCAATTATGAATGTAAATAATAAAATTATCGGTGTTTGTATTTGGTAATATTTTTCTCATATAATCTTAATAATTAATACAAAAACTAGTGTATAAAGTTGCAAAGTAATTGACAATGCTGTGGCCCTTATACATCTACATGTTTCCTCGATTAAGAATCAAAACGCAACTACACTGTCATTCCGGGGAACTAAGATGTGTTGCCTCATTGCCAGTAAAAAGGGTCTTCGGTCCTCTACGCTTACATACGAAACACAGAAACCTTATTCTGATATTTCAGGCTGGTATTCAGTCGACCCATTAGTGCTGCAGTCATTATACAGCTGCAGCGTTGTCCCACCAAGAAAAAAAGATTAAACTAAAGTTAGTGTTAGTTAATATCAGGTTTAAACTAAAATCTGTTTTACGAAAGAAGTCCTGCGGAAATATGTGAACTAAAATGTAATGTATGGAATTTGACAGTAAATGTCAAATTGCGCAGACTGTGGCGCCACGGCCCGAGGCTAAGGAACATCTATAGTTAAGAGTTTTCATAAACAATAGCTTGAAATCGACATTATCAATTAACCACGTTTTCTAGACTGTTTATATTTTTGAAACTGCATAGGCACTATAGGGAGGTATAGACCGTTTCGCGGATCTCACTTAAACATGTCTATATTCTATAATGATTGCTTAAGTAATTAAACGCGATAAAATCCGTAGATAATAGTTTTATTCAATGTCTATATTCTTTTAACATCGCATCGGAAAGGAAAGGACAAGTAAGCATCTACTATTATAGAATAGAATAGAATACAATAATTTTTTATTCATTATAGATTACATGTAATTCTTATTGAAATTCATTTTTTACCTTACCACTTACATTGACTCGGTAGTTTTATTTGTATTAGTTGTTGAACAATTGAAGTAAGAATATATTCTGAAGAAACGACTACCAGTAGAAATCCATTAAAAGAATTAAAAGGGGTCGCTACAGTCTAAATTGAATTTAAGTTGAAGAGTTCAATTAAATTCAAGCTATAAAGGCTGTAATCATTGTTACGTATTTCTTGATTTATACGACTCCTCCCATTTCAACAAAACGTTCTCAACGTTGTTAACTTCCATGCATTTCTATGATTTACTCCATCTGATAATGCCTATAGGTAACCTAGGCCACTTTTTGCTCTAAGTTATGTGGACGACTTTCAACCAGGGAGTGGTGACTCTATAAACGAGCCGATACTAAACGAATGTAGCGTTTATTTTCAAATCTATTCTGATCTTTTTTCCTGCAATTTACGATCTCGACGTGGTTCATTAACACTCGGCAACCGATCGTTTTCTATCGCAACTATATGTTACGTACATATTTAGTACTTTATTAGTATGACCACAGAATAAATATTAATATGCTCTTTTTTTACTACGTATATACTACTCAGGTAGTATATACGTAGTAAAATAATGTAATTCGGGCTGTAATTTTGACCGTGCTTTGTGGCATACCTTGGCCTATGTTCAGCTGTGGACTCGTGAAGGGCTGTAATGATGATACTACTCATTACCGTCTATTAAAGTCCACTGCTGGACATAGGCATCCCCCCATAGGTTGTCTTGGTGGGGGGGGGATATTTGCTATAGTTGCCACGCTTGGCAAGTGGGTTGGCAACCGCAGTTTTCTTAGTCGTTATTAGGAAGATGCTACTGCGCATATCCTGATTTATTTCCCTCTGACGCCTCTTACTACATCCATGGAATGATATGGGGTAGCGGATATTCGTACACCGTCATTACACGATATAATTTTTTATTTTTTTTTATTCATAAAATAGATATTATTATTTTTGGAACTATTAAAATATTTTAAAAAAAATCTTAAATTAAGTTATCTTGAAATAAAAATGTTGTATTATACAATTTTAAATGCTGAGATTGCCAATTTGAAATGGATCAACGTAGAGTTTAAATTGCACCTCCATATGAGAAGGACGCATAACACTATATATTATTTCACTTGTGGTTACGGCTTAAAAGTTTGTTACATTATTGATTATTTAATTTATGCAGTTTTCGTGTAGTGGCGGCGTAATTGTCCGTGCTTTGGTTCAATGTTTTGAAAAATTACAGCCCGAATTACAATATCGTTTTCTGTGCCCAGAAGATACAGTAAGTTGGTTTTGTTCTGTTGGTCTATTTCCGATATCATTATGAATCGTCTCGCATGTAAGATTTAACGACTTACAGCCTCTCGAATAAACCGGTTTCCGAAAAGTACCGTATATTATAGGCGTAACTCTTCTGTATAATTTGCCAAAGAGCAAATCAGAATAGCGTGGTTGTTGTGAACACTAGATCGAGCTCGAAGTTATCAGTATGTTTATCAAGGACAAATTGTTCGTCTTTGAAGTCCAATTTCAGCCTAGACATCGATCAACGAATTCAATGAGGTTGGGCAGCGTTTGCGAAATTCCGAAAAATCTCGTCACGTTTATTTCAAAATTTGAAAATAATTGTGTACAAAGACTGCGTGTTACCTATAATAACTAATAGATCTAAGACGTGGTCTTCACCGCTGGTTGTAAAAGGAAACTCAAAGTTGCTCAGGTAAGTTATGAAGAGGGTTATGCTGAGTGATAGCGTGATAGAATTCGAAATAATGGTGTCCATGGAAGTAATAGTGTGACCAACATAGCCCAACGGATCAGTTAGCTGAAGTGGTAATGGGTCGGTTATATAGCTCAAAGAACCGACAGCCGAAGGTAAGGACAGATTATCGGGTGGCAGACAGTCTCGTACCAGTAGAAAATAAAAGTTAAAAGATCACTAAATTACTATTTTATTTAATTATAACTTAAATAATATTGCAAAATTTGAAAATCGTCTCAGTATCGTGTATATACATTATATAAGCAAAGATGTTCAAATATCTACATATAAGTAGCACACAGGCATTTGAATTATAAAGAACCACTGCACAGCGGGAAGCTTTAGTAAGGATTCGTAACACGGGCCTCATTGGTATAATATCTTATTGCCAATTTTATTTTTTACTCAGTCAACGAGTCAACTTATTTGTCGTAAATATCATAGAGTAATTGATCGTTCAGTTTGTGATTCAGTGTAGTATTTCTAACTGAATTGAGACCACTGACCTTTATTATAAAAGTACACGAACTTTTATCATAAAAAACAGTTTTTAAATATAAAAATATAAACTTGTAAAAGGTCTGGTCTGAAAAATCTCTGTGCCTGCAAAATGTTTGGATTGCAATGTTTTGCAAGTTGTATTTCCAAGTGTTGAACGAAACGTATTGAAATTGATCGATTAAACTTTTACGCTTTTTGAAGGTGGTACCTAAAGGTGTTTCTATGAGCTTGCTTGTAAAATATTTTAGGAGGATTAAAGTGGATTTTAACCGTGTGTTGACGGTGTAAATATGTCCACTAACCCTGGGGTAAACTGAATCAGGAGATAGGCAGCAGCATCTTCCTGATTATGCTAAATAAAAAAAACTAAACACCTCAAACTAAACTAAAACCACGGAACCATTACTACTTTAACTTAGTCGTATAATGGCTAAGCTTGTCTGCGTATGGGAGGCATGGGTTTATTCCCCCACGGAAGAAGTATTTGTACTCCCTACAAATAATTTTCGACCGCTACTCTAGTGAGTATTAGCAGACTTCATATACCTTCGAAATAATATTTCGCTGACTTCGTCGTGATGTTTCCAACGCACGCTGAGTACCTACGTGGTAAATCAAAACTTAAAATGCAATTAATAATTTTATCGGCGTCGGCGTAGATGAAAGAAAGCGGTGTTTTATAAAACAAAAGTTATTTATTCCGTGGGTAAAGTGACAAACAAGCAAACCTAAGTTAATGTACACAGTCGTAGTACTATTATTTATTCTGTGACGCAGCCAACTACAGTGAAACTTGGATATGTGGGACCTGGATATGTGAGAAACCTCTATAGCTGAAACTCATGCTTAGGTCCTGACACTTTAGCACTGAATTACCTCTGTTAGTGGGACAAAACAAACCTGTATATCTGGGATTAGTTCTTTCAATTTTATCGTCATAATTGCCTCTATAATTTAGACAGCGAGTGTATTTTGCCGTTTTTACTGAGACTATATTTTGTTTACAGTTTTGTTTACTAATTCTTATTCTACCCGCAAATTGCGCTCTTGGCTAATTGTGTAAACGTAATCTCCAGTTTTAGTTTGGTTTTGCTATCGTCCGGTGTTTATTTAAAAATGCCCAAGTGAAGACTCAAGTTTTTATTAGTACGTGAAAATCTAAAGTTAATAGCTTAATAATAAAAACTAAAGATTTGTGGCCGTGGAAGGAAAAGGGGAGATCTCCCGCCGGGCAAGGTGTTATGCCCGGGGAGCGGCCAACACTCCATGTATATATATATATATACATACTGTTTATGATTCGGAATTTTGATAGCGTGATTTAGGCTTCGGTTTGTTTCGTTGGCGGCGCGATGACAGCGCCGCCACAGATTTATTATCTTTTGTTTTTAGTATAAGGATATTAATTTACAAAGTACGTTATTTTATTTAATAATCGCAACTCTATAACTGAAATAACTTCTATTCTCACCTCCATTAATGGAACTCTCTGTAAATAAGATTTATACCTGGATATCTGAGACACAGGGTAAGTGACCTCTTTAAGGACAAATTTGCAGGTTCCTTAATGTCCCAGTTATCCAGGTTTCACTGTACAAAAAAGAAAGCTACAGATGCGTCATCTCTTTCAAATCAATTGGAATAGTTTATTTGTGATTCACAGGTTACAAAAAGGTCTTAATTAAATAAAAATAAAGTTCAGTCTGTGATCAGCCACATGGGCAAACAAATGTCAAATATCATTCGTAGTTCATAGATGTCTGAGCTGTTATCTGAGCGTTAAGATGTTATTCCTCACAGCCTGTAACTATTTCGGTTCTACATACCATTCAGACCATAATAACAATAATGTCCTCCAGACCGAATTTCAGCCACGGCGGCCTGCCTCAACGGAGGCTAGCCATCGGCGCAGGATAGGATTATAGTGCCCAAGTGTATGCATAAGCACAGGTGTACTATCTATTCCCTCACTCTGATAATCCGATGGGACGGTAAGCCGACACGACCGGAGAGAGATCAGGCGCAGGACCAACGGCTTTACGTGCTTTTCGTGACACTGGGGTGAGACACCGCCAACTTCCTGACTCCGAGCAGCTACTGAGAATTTCTTGACGGAAAAACTCAATAATAATTTTTTTGGCCCGCCCCGGGATTCGAACCCAGGACCTCATGATCAGCAGTCGCACTACTACAACCACTAGACCAACGAGGCAGTAATAGTCGACCATAATACAGCAGTAGAGGCACTGCTATTTGGCGTCAGAGATAGTAGTTGGGGGGTCCATCTGGGTGTGGTGTGTCTACCCAGATGGACTCCCAAGCAGAAAAGCATTCCTACCATCTGAAAAACGGGTTGCTCGAGCACTGGGATACTTACGGCAATAGTTACTGAGATCGCTTGTAATTGAGAGGACGCCGGTGCCCAGCTGTGGAACGGATATTCGGTAAACGTTCAATTTATATGTAAAACGTCTCTACGATGAGTGATGACACTGTATGACACGAAAAATTCTTAGCGTGTAGAAACAAATTTTAGTTAAATGAAATTAAAACAGTTTATGTATTACATGTCCAGCCAGTTGGACAGAGGGAGGAATTACTTTTCGACATAATAGAATTGTATTTGAAACACCTCAAACTTTTCTCATACTAAGTTAAAGCTTATTAGCGCGCAGACTAGTGATCCGCTCCGGCTTTGCACTGGTGATTTCTGAATCTCGACAACAGCGCCTCAAAAAAATTTCATCAAAATCGGTCGAGTCGATTTGAGTTTTAAATTCGACGTTCTCATACATATATTCACATACATAGATTGGTGGTAGACGACTCTACCGTATACGTATCAGATTTTATCAATCAATTAAAATGCAAGAATCTAAAAACCACACAGAAATTACAATTAACAAGCTATAGACTACTTTGACCTGAATGTATAATATGTCTGTTAATTAATGCATGGATTTTGCTTTTGAGATTTCTTCCATTTTAGACATCTGAATAATCTGCAATTTTGCAGACGTACGATGATAGTAAAATAATTTCGTGACTATGACTTAGAATTTACAATAGCATCATCACACCCCAGTGTGTAGTGTTCGCTTAAATATAATGATTTCTTTTATTTACGCGAATACCTACTACACTTTGATTAAAACTACCTTTACGGATTTTATCGCCTTTGATTTATTTAATTTTTATTTCCGACGTTTCGGGTGCTTTCCCAGCGCCCATGGTCACGGGGAACTGTGTGTCCACCGAAACGTCGGGAATTAAAAATCTAATAAATTAAACGTGATAAAATCCGTAAAAGTAGTTTAAACAATCTCTTATTATTCATTTATGTATCAGTGACCAAGTACGTAATTACAATATTACTTACGAAAAACTTTGTTTGCATGGACGCTACATAATTTGAATCTAATTTCGCTTCGTCGTAAATCTGATCATCTCGAATTCTGCAGCAAGTGCATGTTATATGAAACAATTCCTGTCATCAGAGTCAGAGGTGTTAGTCAGTCGGTGGAACGCTTTGTGTATTGTTTCGTGATCATACATTGATTTAGCATTGTTATTATTTATTGGTTCCTTTTCACCTTTTGTGAACGTACTTCAGGTCGATTGTTAAATCAACCAGTATTGCACAGGTATTTATTTTGTTATGATTATTAACTATTATTTTATTCGAAAATGTGCCCCAAAAGCATGGTAACAGTATATATATATATATATATATATATATATACAATATGTAACGTAATTAACGCACACCCTCAGACACCCCAATTAGTATATTAAGTTATAATCATAATACATACACTGAATTTTTAGTTAAACATTTTTATGCACTGATTATTTATCAAATTAATTATACTAATTCCGGAAGAATGTTATGGTCACAATACAAATCCACGAACGGAAAGACTTTAACATGCTTGAAATAAAGTTCATTTTTCTTTATTTTTATTGAATGACATATTGGTAATAATACATATAAAACTGCCCTCTTAAAAGTCTTATTGCCTTAAGTTAAGGTCCATTTCAGTTTTTTTTGACCGTACAGATTTAGTGTGACTGTAATTTACGTAGTTTTAATTATTTTTGGGATAAAAAATTACCTATATTAAAATTGATACGAATCGATTCAGTAAACGATTCTGAACAAACTACTTTCTCAAAGTGCGTTAATTATGTTACATGTTGTATATATTCGCTGTTTTGTCCATTCATAATCCTAAAACAGTCATGAACTTTAGACCAACTAAATAACTAAAACTCTAAATAATAAAGAAAACAATTTTTTGCTACTTGATTATAATTGGTAGTATCATGAATTATTAATAAGTATCTTGCATGTAAATGACAGCAGCTGGGTTATTAGTTTAGCCGACCCAATCGTGCAGCTTATAGTATAGCTGATAATATCTATCTCTCGTATATTTGTTTTAATAAAACTGTATTGACAAACGAATTTACAGTCGACCTGATGTTAAGGGACTATTGCAGACTAAAGAAGTATAGTTGTAGCACGAATGGGTCGGCTCGACCGGGGAAGGACCACACTCTCAGATAATACCAGCTTAAAATAGTAGCTTAACGCTGCTGTGTTTCGTGTGGTGAGTGTAGAGAACCGGAGACCCTTTTTTACTGGAAACGAGGCATTCCATCTTAGTCCTCACGAGTGACAACACATTTGCATTTGATTCGTAATCGAGGATAGATATAGATTCTATGGGCCACAGCAACCACTTACCATTTGGTGGACTGTGTGCTCGTTTGTCACCCTATCCTATAAAAAAGACATCTTTAGACAACTTCTAAGAAAAGTTTACAGATGTGTTATCACGCCTAAGGATTAAAATGGAATGCTTCACAACCTGAAATCATACTGTCTCTCCATACTCTTCTGATCGGAACATAAGAACAGACGTCCGTCTATGACGCTTAGGGGTCCTCCGAGGCAGAAGAGAAGTCCTAACATCTGGTAAGCTTGCAACTGTTTTTTTTTTAAACGTTACCCCTACACTAGGATTTTCTCCTGTATCGCGGGGGCAGTTTACAAACATAAATTGCACAAGGACAAACATCCAGACCCGGAACAATTATTTGTAGGCTATACAAAATACTTGTTCCGTGCGGGATTCGAACCCGCAACTCCCAGCGCAGCCACTCATTGCTAAGCCACTACGCCACGGAGTCGTCATTGTTATTGTAATTATTGTTGTATTTTCTTTAATACTAGTAAGGGCGGTTGCCCTAGGATAAATGTGGTTTTTGTGCCCACGTGGTAGGGATTTTATTTTATAAATTATAGGATCCCAAGCAGATATTAGCACCCAGTCATCTTCTCTACTGAAGTTAAGTTGATTTTTGATTTTAATAGTCTCGCGAATCATAATTAGAAGGAATTTAAAACAATACGCGGAAAAGAGATTTGGAGGCGATAAGTCAAGACATTTCGTCTATGTTACGTCGAAGTTCAGTCCCGAAATCGAACCCACCCGATGACGAATTTATAGGGTTTGATAACCTGCGCAATAAAGGAAATAAGGGAGGAAGGGAAGACCCGCGCAGATAAGGGAAATGCCGCGGTGGTCATGGAAACGTCAGATTACACTTTTAATTATTATATCCTATTAGAATAAATATGAATTATGTGTGTAAGAATATCTACTACCCCTTATCATCTCGACACTGACAGATGAAGGAAGAGAGAGAAGAAGAAGAAGACAGAGAAGGAGATGGGAATAAAAAAACCGCGGTTGCCAACCCGCTTGCCAAGCGTGGGGGAGGCCTACGTTCAGCATAGGCTGGCGGTAATAACCGGTTATCACCAGGATCTCCGATTCTGGTATATCCTATGATAAATGACGAGATCCCGAACCTAAAATAAATTTCTTTTCAACGTGTAACTAAATTTAAAAAAAAAACTTAAATTTTACTTTTTTATATAGGAGATACGGCGGATATGAGCATACGGCTCACCTGATGGTAAGTGATTACCGCCGCCCATGAGCAACTGCAACACCAGGGGAATCGCAGATGCGTTGCCGGCCTTTTAAAAAGGAGTAGACTCTTTTCTTGGAGGTCCTCTTTAGGCGAATCGTGATAATAAATAGACCTGAAGATCGTAACCTGTTTTCAATTTACTCATATTGCAATGTTTTTGTTACAGTGAGATGGCGCGGTGGTGCGCGCTGACGCAGCAAGGAACAGTCTGGCTTCTCGTGTTTCTGTTACCTTTAGCATGGACCACACCAGGTATGTTTTGTTTATTTTATGCATTCTTGATTAACTGCTAAATAGTACTTTTGTTTATTTAACATAATAATATACAGTAGTAATTATAATAAAAAGAAACTAAGTTATTAAAGAAACTAGAGTTAAAGAAACTATGTTCGTCCTACTTCCCGTTAATATACCGTGCCATGCGTTTTCCCGCTGAATAACTATACTTGCCTTTGAGTGAGATTAGAACCATTAGTTTAGCCCATTAAATATTAGACATTATTAAATAGAAGTACTTTTATACGTGGTAGAGCTATGCTGCAGTTATATTAATAGTGTAGTTGTAGCACGAATGGGTCGGCGCGACCGGGGAAGGACCACACTCTCACAGAATACCAGCGTAAAATAGTAGCATAATGCTGCTGTATTTCGTATGGTGAGTGTGTAGAACCGGAGACCCTTTTTACTGGAAATGAGGCATACCATCTTAGTCCTCACCGGTGATAACGCATCTTAATTTTGATTCGTAATCGAGGATGCATGTAGGTGTCTACGGCCCACAGCAACCACTTACCATCAGGTGGACTGTGTGCTCGTTTGTCACCTTATCCTATTAAAAAAATCTAAAATCTTCTTATCTTGTCTATCGGTCATCACAGTCCTCTACTGTAAATGAGCATCTGCCATTGTCAAGACTTGTAGACTGAATTGTGATCGCAGTACCATAGATGTCCACAACTTGACGAAGTTGACTTGGATTGGTCACACTTTGACGCGATCACTCATCGCCGATTTAGGAATTTTCTAGAATATGAATAATGTATATACCTAATTACTGCTGAATAAACCGTATAGTGGCATGGAGGTGTGAGAATATCCACTACCCTATAATATTGTCCCGTGGGTGTCGTAAGACTTGTTAGAGGAAAACAAACGGAGATTGGCAGCAGCGTCCGCCTAATAACAACTAACCATGGACCTAGAAAAGGAGAGGACGCTGTCTCGTTAAACAATTACTGACGCACCCAGAGTAAGTCAACTCGCTAATAATTACAAGCCGGCACGCACACATGCGCACCATAGTAAGTCTACCGTCCGCCACTACGCTTCAAACCGCGCTCACACATAGTTACACGGTCGCCATTGCGGTGCTTCAATTGTTTCTTAGCGAAACTCTGTCCGCCCTTTTTGTCCATGCTAACTAGGAAATAAAAATGGTTGCCAACCTGTCTGCTAAGCTTGAGAACTATGCCAAATATCTACTTTATTGGAAAATCAATGGGGAGGCCCATGAACAGCAGTTTACGTTGATAGGCTGTAATGGTGTGAAGTTGGCGGCTAATGCCATTTTTATTTTAGTTTAACAAACGTAATACCACTTTAGGAATTTCTCCTGTATTATAATTTTGGCAATAGGTATTATAGGTATGATATGAATTTGTTGGACCATGCCCTGCAGAGCATATCGAAACACTTTTTTTTATAGAATATGGTTGACAAATGTGCACACGGTGCACCTGATGGTAAGTGAATGCTGTGGCCCATAGGCATCTACATTTATCCTCGATTAGGAATCAATATGCAGATCCGTTGTCACCCCTGAGGACTAAGATGGAATGCCTCGATTCCAGTAAAAAAAGGTCTCCTGATCTATATACCCACTATACGAAACACAGCAGTATTACGCTGCTATTTCACGCTGGTATTCTGCCCCGGTCGAGCCGACACGTTCGTGCTACAATCATAATATAACTGCAGCGTGGCTCTACCACGTAGAAAATACTTGCACCGAGCTGTCGAATTTTATTTCATTATTTATCATATTTAAGCCTATCAAAAGTCCCAAACATAGGCCCCCCCCACTAGCAAATAACATATCCCACAGATTGCCCATTATGATATTTTTTATTTTATTTATTTATTTGCTTTATTTACACGCTTTATTGCCTACTTGACAAGGGGGCTATAAAACATGTAAATAAAGCAACATGCTATTTCCCGTCCCTTGTTTTAATTCCCTGTGTTGCCTCGTAAGACACAGGAGGATAAGGGGTTGTGGATTTCTTGCGCCGGCACTACACGGCCTTTTCATTACTTATTATAATTTCATTCTTATTTAAGAAAAAAAGCTTAAATTTTAACAGTGTATTATAGGTTACTTATATAAGAATTCTAGTACCCCATATCGTCTCGTTATTGTCGTTTGAGTACAGAGGGAAACAGAAAATGGGCAGCAGCAACGTCCTGATGAATACTCAAAATTATAAAAAAACTACATTTGCCAACCCGCCTGCCAAGCGTAGAAACCGAGCAAACCCCGCCCCCCTCCATCCGCCCTATGAGCCAATCTATAGAAAGCGCTTGTTATCAGCAGTGGCTTTGATAGATGGATGGATGGATCAAATAATCTTCTACTCCATCTCGTCGCGTATTGTAAAATACAACTAAAGAACAATTTAGAAAATTACTTAACCTCCAATAACCTTTCTTCTTGTTCGCTTTAGGTATTCTTATTTCTAGTCTTAATCATGAGCATGGTGTGCCCATTTTTGGGGTTCCGTAGTTAAATAGAAACCCTTATAGTTTCGCCATGTCTGTGTGGTCCGTCTGTCCGTCCTCGCTTAATCTCTGTGACCGTTAACACTAGAAAGATGAAATTTGGTACCAATATGTGTATCAATCACGCCGACAAAGTGGTAAAATAAAAATTAAATATAAAAGAAAAAATGTTTTATTAGGGTAGCCCCCCATATGTAAAGTGGGAAGTGATTTTTTTTTAATTTCAACCTTAACGTGTGATATATTGTTGGAAAGGTATTTAAAAATGAATAGAGGTTTACTAAAATTATTTTTTGATAATGTCAATAATTTCGGAAATAATCGCTCCAAAAGTAAAAAGCAATGTGTCCCCCCCTCTAACTTTTGAACCATAAGTTTAGAAAAAATGAAAAAAATCTGAAAAGTAGAAGTTTATAAGGACTTTCTAGGAAAATCATTTTGAACTTGGATGGAAACAGTAGTACCCACTAACGGGAGCAGTAGCAGGAGCACGGAGCGCTGCTGGAACGCGAACATAATGGATACCCACCTTTAAACTCAAAGTGGGAACACTTATCGTGACGGACGGGAAACTACGGAACCCTACACTGAGCGTGGCCCGACACGCTCTTGGCCGGTTTTATTACATATCCATCATCATCATAATCATCTTCATCACTACATCCCTTCACACATCCACTGCTAAACACATTATATTATAATAATATCTTTATTTGGCACTTCTATTTCATACATCATTGAGCCCTGACTCCCAAACTACGATACCCTGTATTTCAGGAGTGTGTTATGCGTGCGTGTATGTGTGCGTGTGTGATCGCGCGCGCGTATTTAGTGCTTGCGTGTGCGTGTGCGTGTGTGTGTTGTGTGTATAAGTAGCACCGTGTGTGTTTGTAGCACAGTGATTGTTGCACTGCAAATAAAGTTATTCGTATGGAGCTATTAAATTTTCACATTGATCATAGTCATATTCTTTAAGCCAATTATATAACATACTTTTAAATGTATAATTTGACGATTTATTACAATTTATTTAAAAAAAATTATATATTACAATGTTATATTTAAACAAGTTTATTTACAAATGGTGATTCAATACAGAAGTATTCATTCAATAGTTCATTGAATGGTAATGCCGCAAGTAGCGAGGTACAATGATGTTGTTTGTTTATTCTAAACAAATAGAGGCAAACAAAATCAGATGTTATCGCGACGACGTGTTGGTGAAAGTCATGCTCCTATTATTTGAGCAACGGATGATATTTTGTGTGTACAGGATCCTTTAAGTAGTGATTCTAAAATTTTGTATAATCGAGCATTTTATAGATTTACGTAGTAGAGCCACGGTGTAGCTGAATTATAGTTACAACATGAATTGGTGAGCTCAACCCGCGATAGCTCATGATAGCGCAGATATCAACAAAAATAGTAGTAAAATACGGCTATGTTTCGTATGGTTAGTGAAGAGAACCGGAAAATTTACTTTGCGACTAAGAAGTTTTCATTCTCGCATAATTTCTTTGTGGAATTAGCTATTAACAACTATTTTTCCGACGAAGGGAACTTTAAGAAAAGTGCCTGCTCGTTTCTTAAAGGAGCTCGCACCTGAAATTCTCCTTGTATTGTAGTTGTTTAAGGGCGGCGATACTCGTTTGCGCTATTCTATAAAAAAATACCATCAGGTGATTGTGTGTTTGTTACCCTTACTTATTAGAAATTACTAAGAACTAACAGCTTACACATCTCGCTACCAAGCACAGGGCTTCTCGCGCTTGATTTAGTCATCACAAGCCCTCGAAATATTTTCGAAAACGTACAGGTTTCCTTACGATGTTTTCCTTCACTGCTGAGCACGTTGTAAAGTAGCACTTACAAGTTGCAGTTAATGCTTTCATTGGTGCCTGAGCGATTTTGGTTTTACTACTAACTTTGGAATTTTATTTGACACAGGCAAGTTTATTAGAAATTTCTAAATAATTCATTTGGCATGAACTTTTAAATCAATAAACTTACCATTTCATTGTCAATTTCAAATTTAGCAAACTCTACTAATATCCGACGTATGCGACAGTCTGCAGAGTGAAACGTTATATTTCAGATAGAGTTCGAAATATTGTATCAGTTGCCTTATGTAGGCACATAGCCAATTAACTGTCCGCTTTATTTTCAAATAGATCGCCAGCCTTAAGTCACGAGGACTTAAACTATGTTACTTTATTTCTGTACGGTATACGATAACTATCTTATTGAATAATTATTAAATGCCAATAATTGAATGTAATACGTTTACTTTGTGTATGTGGGCGGTAGATAAGGTGGTTGCTTACAATTCACTTATAATCGCATAGATTACGTAATTTGTAGCAATATTAACTATTGCGACACGTAATATTAGTTTTACTGCGTAGTAATAGTAGCTCAGGGGCTAAGCGCTTAAAGTAAATTTTACAGGACACCAACACAAACAATTTTATTGTTTATTGCATCTTTAAGTGCTGATTTATCACATTGTCGGTGACGCCACCGAAATCGTCGTTGGAGCATATTTAATATAATTGTATCATTAGCCCTAATAAGGGCAAAATCTATCTAATTGCATCCATCAGAATTTGTGTTTCACTCGACACAAAACATAGTTAAGTCTGTTCCATTAATTGGAACAAATCATTCATGTAAGGGCTCAACATTACATTGATTCCAGCCTTTCAAGGAAATCGTTAGAAAAGTATACGTATGACTTACTAAACGTTTATTAATTAAAATGATCGTATAAGGCAGAGTATTTTAAGCAGATGGCCGTAATGAGCACGTTGCTGACAAATAGTTTATTAATTGAAAATTTCTCAGACTTTACTTGAACAACAAGCGCTTTAAATGGTAAAGCGTATGAAAAACTTTATATTTATTGTGTCGAATTGGTTGTGTAACAAGCTCTGAAGTCATCTAATATTGCGCTGGCAAATAACAAAGGAGTAAATTTATAAGTACTTATATTACGATACGACCTCATTTTCAACCGACTTCAAAAACATGAGGTACTCAATTCGATTGAATGTTTTATTGTGTGTCAGAACCACAGAACTTTTTTTTAGGTAAACCGATTTTGATGACCCTTTTTTCATTTGTAGTCTTATATAAATTTGATCAAGATCTACCAGTAGTTTTTGAGTTATCCTTAATAATGCGTATTTAATTGATTTCGAATACATTGATGATGTTCTCATTTTATTTATATTGAAGTCGGTTGAACATTTTTTTTAAATTTTATCACTTATAAAATGATTAATACATAATCGATAGTAGCCTAATAGTTCAGGTCACGGACTGCACTGGTAGCACTAGTATTTTGACCTTCGTTGGAGTGCTTAACTGGAATATTATAAGTTTTAATAGCGTTTATCATTTGTTTTTTCAGAAAATAAAATGTCTCTAGTCAGAGTACTTTTTCCTGGGAAATATAATTAAATCATATTAGCCTTGCGTGGACAGGAACGGATTATGTCAGGCTTGCACAGGTTAAAACTCCACGTCCTTCTAGTTGTCCTCTTCTGAGTAAGAAAAGGACAACTAAAACTCCTCCTAAACTAAAAAGCCGTCCCGAAATGTGTGTCATGACTTATGAGTCATGACTTTATGATATCGAATTATAAGTATTGTGACTAAAATTTGAGCAATACAAATTAGTCGGTATTATATTATTTACATTGCCCGTAAGTTTCTAAAACTGCATATATGTTTTTTAAATTTTAAATAAAATTGTTTGAGTTCAATCACAATTACAAAGTAAAAAGCCGCAGGTTTATAGATCCAAGTCCATATCACATTAAGTAATTAATACAAAACAAGAAACTTCACAACTAATCTATTGAATTTACAACGCCTGTACCGTTATTTAATCTGTTATATTCCATATACAAAAACGATAATAAGCCTCTTGATATCATAATCTAAACTAATGCAAAATGTCATAGCCTCTACCTTGGCCTTCGACACTATTAGCCGGCACCGGCACATACATTAGTTGCGCATCGCTATATTTATTAAAGGAATATCTACTTCTATCTTATTTATTATATGACCTACCTTGTATTTCTTATATGGCAATTTCATAAATATATTTACAAAAATGTCAAATTCTACAAAGAGATAAAGAGCGACTTACAGACTGAGAAATAGAAACCGGATATATAAATCAATGGACAGACCGTTATAAATTTTTAACTTTTAAAAATTAGATACACTATGCCCGTGTGGAGTAAAAGGGGGGGGGGGGGTTATTACGTTCTATGTCAAGCTATAACTTTCATTTGCAATTGTCGTAGTTTGATAAATACAATGTATCATTGTTTACATTGGATTTATCACAAACGATATCGTGATACTTTTAATGACAGCCTCGTATCGTTAAGCGAAGTGTAGGGCGGCCCGCCGCTCAGCGGAGTAACGGCCTGGTGAGAGATGCAGTAAGTTTTTTTGTAATAGAGTAAGGGTGACAAACAAGCACACAGTCCACCTGTTGGTAAGTGGATGCTGTGGCCCATAGACATCTACATCCGTACTCGATTAAGAATCAAAATGCAAATGCGTTGTATTTCCTGTGGACTAAGATGAAATTCCTCGATTTCAGTGAAACGGGTCTCCAGTTTTCTACACTTACCATACGAAACACAGCAGCATCAAGCTGCTATTTAACGTTGGTATTCTGTGAGGGAGTGGTCCTTCCACGGTCGAGCCGACCCATTCGTGATGCAATCCTTGAACGAATTATCCACTAATTTGGTAATTGTGGTTAATTCGTTTAAGCCACAACCATAATATAGCTGCAGCGTGGCTCAACCGCTTATAAAGTCGTTAGATGCGGGTGGCTCAGCGCCGTGCTCTGTGACGTTTCTTGGAGGAGGCCTATGTTCAGTAGTGGACATGTGATGATGATGATTCTTTTTATTATTTAGCGGCCCGTAAAAGTAGTTCTTTGTTCTTTACGCACCATATGCTAATGGTTAAGGGTATGAACTGCAATTTCAGAAGGTCGTAAGTTCAAATCCGCTATTTGACTACTGTCGTGAACTATTCTGGATATAGGCAATTTAAGCTTACTTGGCGTGTTTAATTGGAGTATTAGCAAAGTAAATATTGCTATTATTACTATTATTCTTTCTGACAAAAACACTACTGGACATGGACCCTTCAGTTCCTCGCTTTGTAGACTTAACTCATACCTTCGATGCTGCTACCCGTCGTCGATGTGGGTATTTTAAATTAGACATATGTCAATCATGAATGATTCGTTCGTTTGAGCTGGTACACTTAAACATATTGATGGTTCATTCATCTGTTTTTTAATGTTCCGGTACAACCAATCATAAACAATTGACGGAATCTTTTTAACTCGTGATATTTGTGAATTGTGAATGAGTCGAAAACCGACCGAATCCCGAATGATCTGAATGAGTGGTTTTTAGTGTAGGGTATGAATGTATGAGTGTAGGGAATGATCTATCCGAATGTACCGGTACGCGTGACGAAATGTAATAGAATGATTCGGCCACGAGAAACTAATGACTGACACATTTCTATTTTACATCTGACGTAAAAAAAATCTTTATATTGTCTTTTATCGAAAACCATCTGCTATTTCTCATATCTCTTACATATGAAAAAATGGGGTAATAGGTAGAGATGGGCCGAATATTCTTTACATATTCGGCCGAATATTTAAAGAATACTTTTTATTTTTTACATTAATACATAAATAACTATTTGTAATATTTTTGTTTGTCTGTCTGTCTTCGGAATTGTAGAACTGATTGTGATGAAACTTCACGAACAAATATAGAGAAATGCCAGGAGAATCTAGATTATATTTTATCCTAAAAACTAAAATTTATTTTGAAAAAAAAAAGAAATTCAAACACCCTATTTACGCGAAGCCGTGGTATGTCGCTAGTATCCATTATTCATAAAGTATTTCTCATTTTCATTGTGAGATTCACGTATAGCAGCAGTTAAGCTTCGAATCGATTTTAAATAATGATACTTAAGGAGTGAAAATGGATATTTATTTATTTTAATGAACGTTATATAATAAAATACCATTGAACGTAAAGTATAAAGCCTATAACCTACAAGTTATAGTAGAAATTATGGCACGGAGATACCCGCAGGTGATAAAACTTGCCTCGGGTGATTTAATCCTTTCCAGCTTCCATGAGGTTTATTTATTGCTAGTAAACCTCAAGAGGCCCCGACTTATTATGCATTAGTCTTTACTCAAATTACTAGAAGCCTCAACAGTACCCGATCAACTAGTTTAAAGCTCATTATAATAAATAACCGTTAAGGTATCACTTATACTCACATATTGATTAAATTATTGTTAACTCCAATCTTAATGGCTTACGATTTAATTACGTATCACGTTGTTTGTCCGCGATGGACTCCTAAACTACTTAACCAATTTTAATCAAATTTGCACACCGTGTGCAGTTTGGTCCAACTTGAGAGATAGGAGTTTTTTGCTCATGGGCAAATTTGACCACTCATGACCCACATTTTTTTTGAGAATTTAAGGATTTTAATACGACATGACAAAGGGTCGTCGAAAAGGGGGGAACAACGTCTGCCTGGCAGGCTAGTATGTAGGTATAATATATTTATAGTACGTGAGGGTAATTTGGTCATCCGTTTAATACGGCAACTTATAAGTTATAACTCATAAAGTGCAACCTTGTTTACATAGATGGTTCTGTGATACGATAGCTCTTCATCAGTCTCTCCGTTTAATACGGCAACTTATAAGTTATAACTCATAAAGTGCAACCTTGTTTACATAGATGGTTCTGTGATACGATAGCTCTTCATCAGTCTCTCCGTTTAATACGGCAACTTATAAGTTATAACTCATAAAGTGCAACCTTGTTTACATAGATGGTTCTGTGATACGATAGCTCTTCATCAGTCTCTCCGTTTAATACGGCAACTTATAAGTTATAACTCATAAAGTGCAACCTTGTTTACATAGATGGTTCTGTGATACGATAGCTCTTCATCAGTCTCTCCGTTTAATACGGCAACTTATAAGTTATAACTCATAAAGTGCAACCTTGTTTACATAGATGGTTCTGTGATACGATAGCTCTTCATCAGTCTCTTCGTTTAATACGGCAACTTATAAGTTGTAACTCATAAAGTGCAACCTTGTTTACATAGATGGTTCTGTGATACGATAGCTCTTCATCAGTCTCTCCGTTTAATACGGCAACTTATAAGTTATAACTCATAAAGTGCAACCTTGTTTACATAGATGATTCTGTGATACGATAGCTCTTCATCAGTCTCTCCGTTTAATACGGCAACTTTTAAGTTATAACTCATAAAATGCAACCTTGTTTACATAGATGGTTCTGTGATACGATAGCTCTTCATCAGTCTCTCCGTTTAATACGGCAACTTATAAGTTATAACTCATAAAGTGCAACCTTGTTTACATAGATGGTTCTGTGATACGATAGCTCTTCATCAGTCTCTCCATTTAATACGGCAACTTATAAGTTATAACTCATAAAGTGCAACCTTGTTTACATAGATGGTTCTGTGATACGATAGCACTTCATCAGTCTCTCCGTTTAATACGGCAACTTATAAGTTATAACTCATAAAGTGCAACCTTGTTTACATAGATGGTTCTGTGATACGATAGCTCTTCATCAGTCTCTCCGTTTAATACGGCAACTTATAAGTTATAACTCATAAAGTGCAACCTTGTTTACATAGATGGTTCTGTGATACGATAGCTCTTCATCAGTCTCTCCGTTTAATACGGCAACTTATAAGTTATAACTCATAAAGTGCAACCTTGTTTACATAGATGATTCTTTGATACGATAGCTCTTCATCAGTTTCTCCGTTTAATACGGCAACTTATAAGTTATAACTCATAAAGTGCAACCTTGTTTACATAGATGGTTCTGTGATACGATAGCTCTTCATCAGTCTCTCCGTTTAATACGGCAACTTATAAGTTATAACTCATAAAGTGCAACCTTGTTTACATAGATGGTTCTGTGATACGATAGCTCTTCATCAGTCTCTCCGTTTAATACGGCAACTTATAAGTTTATAACTCATAAAGTGCAACCTTGTTTACATAGATGGTTCTGTGATACGATAGCTCTTCATCAGTCTCTCCGTTTAATACGGCAACTTATAAGTTTATAACTCATAAAGTGCAACCTTGTTTACATAGATGGTTCTGTGATACGATAGCTCTTCATCAGTCTCTCCGTTTAATACGGCAACTTATAAGTTATAACTCATAAAGTGCAACCTTGTTTACATAGATGGTTCTGTGATACGATAGCTCTTCATCAGTCTCTCCGTTTAATACGGCAACTTATAAGTTATAACTCATAAAGTGCAACCTTGTTTACATAGATGGTTCTGTGATACGATAGCTCTTCATCAGTCTCTCCGTTTAATACGGCAACTTATAAGTTATAACTCATAAAGTGCAACCTTGTTTACATAGATGGTTCTGTGATACGATAGCTCTTCATCAGTCTCTCAAATAATGAGGGGTCAAAAGGGCGCTGGTTTATCGACGCCATTTTGACAGTTGACATTATAGTAATTATTTTATTTCATTTTAGTAGTTTAGTATAGTTAGATGTTGTGTTTGTCGAACAAATTGGCGATATATTGAAAATGGGCGAAATTAAGAGTACCCTTAAACGACGAGCATGTATGTGTAGGTTTATGGATGTGGAGGAGGCGAGAGAGGTGTTTCAGGATCGTGCCAAATGGAAGTCTGTAGTATCTGCTTACCCATCTGGGTGACAGGCGTGAGTGATTATGTATATGTTGTAGCACTAATGGGTCAGCTCGACCGGGCAAGGTTCTCAGAGAATACCAGCGTGAAATATCAGCATAATGCTAATATGTCTCATATAGTAGTAGATCTGAAGAACCTTTTTACTAGAAACGAGGCATTCCATCTTAGTACTCAGAGGTGAAAACGCATCTGCATTTTGATACTTTATCAAGGATAGATAGATATACGTAATAAAATGTTTATTTCTATAAGAATGACAGCTTTGTTTTATTACAATCAAAGGTTGGGGCCAAACATTTTAAGTATTAGGTATATATACTTTACATCACATGTGCCACATCATCCACGTGCCATCAGGTGGACTGTATGTACGTTTGTTACCCGTATCGTGCTTTAAAATAAGAGGAAAAAATATTTGTGGTACTCTGTTTTATTACTACACTTAAGTTAAAGTAGCGTATAACGAATCGGATTTCTCGTCAAAATATTTGAGATAGACTGTCTTTGTACCAGGAAGATAAGATGTATCTTTGTATACAGATAACATGCTCATCGGCGTTTCGTATAATCAATTGCTATTCATTATTTCATCCGAAAGTTAGTAGTTAAAGAGTGTATCATTTGTGAGACCCGTGATAGGCGAAAAACTGCCATAAAAATTCTTATAGTTAAAATATTTTTTTCTTTCAATTTTGGATATTTTAACTCTGGCCAGTATTGGTAACACACACAATATAAAAAAAACAATATTAGCATACTATGTCATGTGAAGCTACAGTGCTATTATTACCAGTGGTAATTAAACTAAAATAGAACGGTGAAACAACCGCCAATAAAACAGGTATCGGTGATGCCTTAATTAGCACTATTCCGTCAAAACCCGTACTGCTCAGGGGAGTTCATTTCCGCTGAAGATTTATTGAACGTTGGAATTATTTTCTACGCACCGCTTCCTTATAGGTTTTATAAGTATATTTCGTTATTCTGCAATTGCGCGCTTCAGGTGTTTCTTTTCTCTTGTCTTGTCTTTCCTTTACTCGAAGCGAGAAATACATTTATATACATTTTGTTTGACTGCCTCGTTGATCTAGTGGTTGTAATAGTGCGACTGCGGATCATGAGGTCCTGGATTCGGGTCGGGCCAAAAAAAATTAATTATTGAGTTTTTCCGTCGAGATATTCTAGAGTCAGGAAGTTTGGCGGTGTCTCACCCCCGTGCCTCGGAAAGCACGTAAAGCCGTTGGTCCTGCGCCTGATCTCTCTCCGGTCGTGTCGATTTACCGTCCCATCGGATTATGAGAGTGAGGGAATAGGGAGTGCACCTGTGCTTGTGCATACACTTGGGCATTATAATCCTGGCTTTTGCCGATTGCTAGCCTCCGTTGAGGCGGGCGGCCGTGGCCGGAATTCGGTCTGGAAGACATTATTACATTTATATATGTATATACCATATGTTATTTACAGCCTATTTAAAGCTGCTGGACACAGGCCTGAGAGCTAATGATATAACCTGAAGAGGGATATTTGGCGCAGTTGCCACGCTTGGCAGACGGTTTTTTTAATTTCAGAAGAAGCTGCTGCCCATCTCTTGTTTTCCTTCCGTTGCCGCTTACGACACCCATTGGACGATATGTGGTAGTAAATATTCTTACACCGCCGCTACACCCTGCACACTTTACTTATGTACATGGATATAATATATATCATATGTAATTCATTTATCAGAAACAGCTCCAATAAATTACATGAAATTATGTACTTGTAGCTAGATAACTTTCAACTTTCAAAGTTTATCTAGTTAGGTTTCATTTCTGAGGAAATAATAATATTTTTCTAACACCGAGGAAACTCGGTCGCTCAGGTTCCTACTACGTCAATAATTATTTTGATATAATAACATAATATAACATAAACAATCAAGCCGGTCACTCAGAGGGGTAGGCAGAAACTACAGATTTCCATTTGGCACGATCCTGATACACCTTTCTCGCCTCCTCGGTTAAGGGTAGTCTTGATTTGGCCCATTTTAAATATATCGCCAATTTGGTCGATAAACTTTCGCCTAGGGCGTTCCTTTCCGACTCTTCCGTTCACTTCTGCAACATAAATTTGCTTTGTCACCCTTTTCTCATATAATATTCCTTGGTATAATAGTAAGTCGATTGTTAAAGCATTTTTTTTAAATTAATAAAATGTTTGATCAATTTTCATAAGCGAGCTTGATAAATTTTACGTCTTATGCAAGTGACGGTGACGAACGAATACGCAGTTCATGTGAGTGGATTTTGTGGCTAATAGATCTATGCAATTTAAAGTGCTGATTTACCACATGCTCGGCGGTGAAGAGAAATATCGTGACAAAACCTGTATGTCTAGGGAATAAGAGAAAAAAAAATATTTCGAAGTCATGTGAAGTTGGTCAACACGCATTGGGGCAGCGCGGCGATCACTTCCTTCCAGCAGTGGGACGTATATAGGTTGTAACTTTTAGATCTATACTCAATTAAGAATCGAAACAATAAATTGTAACCCCTAAGATTAATAATCCCATAATAACAGTACAATTGTGGACACCCGACTGAACGAAAATTACGGGCCTTACAGAATAGGATATTGTTGTTATCTATACTTAAAAATAAAATTGAAGAGTTCCTCTGTAATATCTAAATAACTGCCTTATTTAAGCTGAGAGGGTTATTTATGTAGGTATGAATAACCATTTTTAAATATGTCTCAGCCCGGGCTAATCTTTGGATTATTTAAACCGATTGTACGAGTAATAAAACGGACTTGACGGACTGATAGAGATAATGCCAGGCATATTTTAGAGAGAAATTTTTAACTTCCCTCTAAGATTAATTGAAAACTTTCAAAAATCGGGACGTTATTGTTTTTACCCCATTTTTTTTTCAAAAATTGAGTTTTGTCATCAAATGTTGCCGTTTTGAGGTCACATGAAGCCCACCCTGACAATTTTTTGATGGTGTCTGTATGTCTGTATGTATATGTGTGTGTGCGTGTGTGGATGTATGTAAACCTCTTATAACTTTTGAATGTTTTGTTTGATTGAAATGAACTAGGCGGATTTCCAAAGTGTTTCTTCAAACTTACGTTTCCTATGAATTTCAACTGATTCGGACCGTTATATTTTGAGAAATCCCAAAAATAAAATTTTGAAAAACTGTTTTTTTGGAATAACTTTTAAACGGTTTTATCGATCGATTCTAAAAACTAATCAGCTTTAAACTTTGAAAAGCACATCGATCGCCGCCAGTCCGGTCAAAATCGGTGGATTCGTTTGTGAGATATCATTAACGAAATTTTTTGAAAAAATTGATTTTTTTCATATTCAACGTCATAATTTGATAATTTTGGAGCGCCTTGCATTTGAAATAAGCAGGAAGTTCCAGGAATGGCCTGCAGGGTCAACATATTTTTTGTACCTTAAAAAATTGACAAAATAAATGGTCTTTCATAATTATCTTAAATCTTAATTACGACACATTAATAGATCAGGTGAATCCGATCTAACAAACACGGTTGAATGTATTGTAAATCAATAAATCTGAGTAGCTCACTTTGAAGGAAAAGTTGATTGTGCAATTTCACTTGAGTGTCGCGATCTTACCTTAGATGTCCTTTTTATTTCTATGCAAATAATCTTTATTAAATAGTAACTTACAAATATTTATTCTTATTATCATTTTCCTTATGGATTATTATATCCATATTACGATTGTTATATCCATATTACGATTATTATATCCATATTACGATTATTATATCCATATTACGATTATTATATCCATATTACGATTATGTGGTAGAACCTCGTTGCAGCTTTATTGTGGTTTTAGGACGAATGGATCGGCTCGACCGGGATCACGTTCTAGCAGAATACCAGGGTAAAATAACAGCTTGATGCTGTTATGTTTCGTATGTTGAGTGTAGAGAACCGGAGACCCTTTTTACTGGAAATGAGGCGTTCCATCCTAGTCCTCACGGGTCACATCTGCATTTTAACTCTTAATTGAGGATAATTGTAGATGTCTATGGGTCATTGCATCCACTTACCGTCAGGTTCTTTTGTCACCCTATTCTATTAAAAAAATTAAGAGTTTTTTTTAATTTTGCCGCTGGTCATATTATGCCCCAGAAAAAATGAGACGTTTTGTATTCATTATACTGTTTTTTTATAGTATAGGGTACCTACATGTATCGTTGATTACGAATCAAAATGCAGATGCGTTATCACCCATGAGGACTAAGATGGAATGCCTCATTTACAGTAAAAAGGGTCTCCGGTTCTCTACACTCACCATACGAAACACAGCAGCATATTGGTTGGGCTGAAAAGTTCGTATCGTCTCTATGAGATGGCGCCACAAGAATAAAATCCATATCATTTTTAGGTAGTACCAACCTTCAAAAGACACGTGTATAAATTTGACAGCTGTCTGATTATTAGTTTGTGAGATACAGCATTTTGAGTGAAGCAACTTTTGTTATTTTGAAAAAAATGGATAAAGGAATTTCGTGTTTTAATGAAACACTATTTTTTGATGAAAAAAAGTGCTGCTGATACCAAAAAGTGGCTTGATGAGTGTTATCCGGACTCTGCGCCGAGCGAAGCAACCATTCGTAAGTGGTTTGCCAAATTCCGTTTTATTTATTTTTTTTATTTATAGGATAGGGTGACAAACGAGCACACAGTCCACCTGATGGTAAGTGGTTGCTGTGGCCCATAGACATCTACATCTATCCTCGATTACGAATCAAAATGCAGATGCGTTGTCACCCGTGAGGACTAAGATGGTATGCCTCGTTTCCAGCAAAAAGGGTCTCCGGTTCTCTACACTCACCATACGAAATACAGCAGCATTAAGCTACTATTTCACGCTGGTATTCTGTGAGAGCGTGGTCCTTCCCCGGTCGAGCCGACCCATTCGTGCTACAACTATACTATTAATATAAATGCAGCATGGCTCTACCACGTAGAAAACAGGTACATATTCGTATTCCGTACAGGCCATATGAGCACCGAAGACGATGAACGCAGTGGACGTCCAAAAGAGGCTGTTACGGACGAAAACATAAAAAAATCCACAAAATTATTTCGGAAGATCGTAAATTGAGGTTGATTTGTATAGCTGGCACTCTAAAGATATCAAAGGAACGTGTTGGACATATCGTTCATGAATTTTGGGTATGCGAAAGCTATGTGCAAAGTGGGTGCCGCGCGAGCTCACAATCGACCAAAAACAAGAACGTGTCGATGCTTCAGAGCAATGTTTGGAGCTGTTCAACCGCAATAGAAGTGAATTTTGCGTCGATATGTGACAATCGATGAAACATGGATCCACCACTACACTCCGGAGTCCAGTCGGCAGTCATCTGAATGGACTGCACGCGATGAACCGAATCCAAAGCGTGGAAAACTCAACAGTCGGCCGGTAAGGTTATGGCGTCCGTATTTTGGGATGCACATGGAATAATTTTCATCGACTATCTTGGAAAGGGAAAAAACATCAACAGCGACTATTATATAGCGTTATTGGAGCGTTTGAAGGACGAAATCGCGAAAAAACGGCCCCATTTGAAGAAGAAGAAAGTGTTGTTTCATCAAGACAATGCGCCGTGTCACAAATCGATGAAAATGATGGCAAAATTGCATGAATTGGGCTTCGAATTGCTTCCGCATCCACCGTATTCTCCAGATTTGGCCCCCAGCTACTTTTTCCTGTTCTCAGATCTCAAGAGAATGCTCGCTGGAAAGAAATTTAAAGCCGATGAGGAAGTAATCGCCGAAACAGAGGAACGCCTATTTTGAGGCTAAACACAAATCGTAGTACAAAAATGGTATTGAAAAGTTGGAAGATCGCTATAATCGGTGTATCGCCCTCGATGGCAACTATGTTGAATAATAAAATCGAATTTTGCCAAAAAAATGTGTTTTTCTATAAAACGATACGAACTTTTCAGCCCAACTGTTAAACCTACTATTTCACCCTGGTATTCTGTGAGAGCGTGGTCCTTCCCCGGTTGAGCCGACCCATTCGTGCTACACTATACTACTAATATAACTGCAGCATGGCTCTACCACGTAAAAACCCCTATACGAAAATCAATTAATTCAGATTTCATTTAGAGCTCACAATTAATAAACTCTAGCACATTATTAGGTCACATTGTAGGAAGTGCACAGATAGTGGATCTGCGCGAAGGCCTCACTTATCAACCGCCAAATAGCGGTGCTTGCATCGATATATTCCGGTTCGCAGGGTGAGATTGCCGGTATAATTACCGTGTACGGAGATAAGAATATATTATTTAAAGGTCTTCATGGCCTGCAACTTAGGTGTATCTTATAATCTCTCGTAAGTGTACGATATGTCGACACGCGTCAGTTTTTTTATTTATCATTCAAACGCTATGAAACTCCCCTTGCTTCGTGAGTTTTCTAGCAACGTTAAATTTGGTGATTTATTCGTGAATTTGATCTTACCTCTGGGATACTTTCATTATCACTTTGCTTATTTGTCAAGAATACAGAACTATAGTTTCTGAGATCCTGGCTCAAATTACAGCCGGTATTAATAAATTGTTAGTATTTTATGTTTTACACTGCAACTAAGGTCACATAATATAAGCGTCAAATATTGGGTATAACTTACCCGATGATAGTATAAGGAGGTTCCTTAATATTTTCGCATATATTTGCGGCATTGTAAAATACTTGTACAGCAAACAAATTTAAATTTTAATAGAATTATAACGTTTATTAAAACGTTTACTTAAAATAAACATACATTGTGTACTCAACTTTCGATCTTTATTAATTTTAAATGAGTTACGTAGTATCAGTTCTACTAGGTACTTGGAAGATTATCGTTTCTTATGCAGAGAAACTTACCAAGTGAAAATGGTCAAATGCAACAATGGCATAACCTGTTTAGCCAAAGGCGAAATTATTCACACGTCTGCTTCCAAGGCGTTCAGTAAATATAAATAAATGTTCGTGCCTTGTTTACTATTACTACTAATCAAATAAACAATTGCATTTTGTTTACATGCATTGAGAGATTCAGTTGATCATGAACTACATAGTACTATTAATGTTCGTACAATCAAATGTCTAATGTCATCCCATATGGTGCTCGCCCTTACTTGCATATATTTGTATTCTATGACCTTAATGTCGTTAAATTATATCTCATTAATGATTTTAATAAATTATATTAGATTATATTATTTTAACAAGATGAATAGTAAGTGTTTAGTGTTAATATGATTTCGCTTTAATGTTTTGTAAAAATAATTTATGACATTTGTTATAGGACCGTGCGAAGTAGAGACTGGCCAGTCCAGTATTATCGTGGACATAGAAGAAAGCAGAGGTGACCGTAAGTAGATTTCTTTAATATGTCAATTTACAATACTGAATATCAGCAACAAAATATTCTATGTTATTACCATGAATGTATATATGTAGCTGACGAATATTTTGTCACATCTGATATCGTTTTGTATATTATTTTCGTAATTGCTATTTTTTATCATAACACGTTATAATTTAAAAAAAAAGAATTGTTCTGTATACTCTGCATGTCATATGTCGTATTTTATTAGATGCATTATTATCGTAAGTGTGATTGGTTTGAATTTCTAAAAAAATTAAAATTAGTTGAGCTCTCCAATCGACGATTATTTCAAAACATTGACTCGTATAATAGCTAACTAGTAAAGTAAAGAAAAATAAAGTTACAGCCTATATACGCCCCACTGCTGGGTACAGGCCTTCCCTCATTTCTGAGAGGGTTTTAGGGCAAGGAAGTGTCCGCCGCGCAGCCCCAATGCGTGTTGGCGAACCTCACGTCTTCGAAATATTTTTTTTCTTATTCCTCAGATATCCAGGTTTCCTCACGATGTTTTTATGCGCCGCCGAGCACGTGTTAAATCAGCACTTAAAATTGCAATTAACAATTTCATCGATGCCGGCGTGGATCGAACCCAGGTTACTCGCGTTCTGTTATATTTACAGCGAGCGTTAACCATCTGAGCTACCATGGCTCTATAGCCAACTAGAAATCCACCTAAATCATTTTCATTTGCAGACGTTAACCAAAGCACAGTACCGGCAGTGCTGCCAATAGTCGGCGAACCAGATGTTGATGTGGTGCTGTCCACAGTATTCCCGAAAGGTCCTACGCTGTTTCAGCTGGACGGGAAGCGATTGCAGCTTCTCCAACCGCTTGATAGAGATGCTGACAATCTATCGCATATGGTGTTTCAGGTGGGTTACTCTTTGCTAGGCATGATGAGGATTCTTCTAATTACTTCAAAGGAGGAAGAATTGTAAAGAAACAACTTCTTTTAAAGTTTATTGTGATGTTATTTATTGTTATATTTTTGAGACCGGTTCGGATATTTACGTTTATGTTGGTTGCCCGGCCATCGGTTACTATTACAATGTTAAAATATGTAAATGTAGAATTTTTATGATACTGAAATTATTATTATTATTGATCTAAACTTTATAAACCCAAAATTACGTGTCAGGACTTGAAGCATTTCTACCTAGACAATATCTGCCGGTGTGATTTAAAGACAAAACGAAGGTTTAAAAATCGAATATTTATTAAAAACGTACAAAACTAAATTATTAAAATTTAGTAAATATATATAAATGTGTGTATACAGTTAGACAGATACTTATGTGATTAACATACACATAAATAAAAAAAAATTGAAATTGCTGAAGTAATTAGCTGTAAATTACTTCAGGCTGAATGCCATTTTATCTAAAAGAACTTTTAGATCATCTTTTACGCGTAGTTATTACTTATTTACTTATTTTATTAACTGTTATTTATTTGATGTTAAAATATGTACTTTAATAGCCTTCAAAGACGTTTTCATGTGTGATTATTAAAAAATGCAATTAATAATATACGTATATCATTACTTTTGCATCACAAAAATTTAATCTTTGTAAACGATATTTTAATAGCCTTTTAAATAAGCAGGCGTTCCAACTTATTAAGAATTGAATGAATTTAGCCTTAAGCCATTGTACTGTTTTATCATCTTTTTACCAACGCTTGATAACTGTCTGTAAAAAGTTTATTTGATGCAGTTCTCGAATATTCTTACATTTTAGCAAGAGTGAAAATAATTTACCTATACACTTTTTTGTCCAACGTGCAAAGTTTATTTGCGTTCGTTCCTCACGAAAATCTTTGCAGATACCTACTCCCCTTTTATCTTTGCCTAATTCCGATATTATGCGATATTTACCCTAGTTCAGTAGTAGTAGTAAGTACCTACCCTAGTAGTACCTTCGGTCCTTTAATATTTCCTCTGCTGGTGACAGCTATCTAGCTGTTGCCAACTTTGTCACTGAACAAGTGTACCACAACATCATCATTTGTAATTCTTGTTGAAGTAATGACAAGTTTTATACATATCCTGATTTTTATATATTCATGATGACTGTATAAAAAACAACTCACAAAAAATATCATTCAAATACAAATCCAATTTCGTATTCATAATCCCACGAGATAATGATTTCTTATATTTACGCGAACACTGTACATGTACACAACAGGGGGGGGACTGTCCCCCGTGACCATGGGTGCTGGAAAGCACCCGAAACGTCGGGTTAAAAATAAAATAAATAAAACGCGAAAGAAATCCGTAAAAGTAGTTTTAATCAATCCCACGAGAGTTCAACACACGAAGACCTGGGCCATTCTCAGTTATTTGTTATAGTCACCTTGGTAGGTTGATTGGTGATAAACGTACTACACACCTCGCAACTTTGATGCTGTCCTCTTCGCTGGTTTGGATATTATACATCCCTTGTAAACGGTATTGTTATACCGTCCTGAAATACATGACATTTTACTAGAATTTCATACAGTCGCCTGTTACGACACCCACAAGACTTAATATAGTGATGAATCCTTTTAGTCTGGCGCTTGACGGAAGTCCGTTGTCTTGCTTGCTCCTCTAGGTGACAGGCGTGAGAGTTTATGTGTGTATGTATTTATTGTCTCCTATTTAAAGGTATTTTTGTACATGTCTCTCGACATATATGTAGACTGGAGGTTTGTAGTTTAAGAATTCGATTTTTTCTTTTTTGTCAATAAATATTATATTTTAATTATTGATTTTACAGCTTGTTTGTCAAGTAAAAGCAACAAAGAAGCGACGGACGATTCCGGTGATAGTACGCGTGTCAGATATCAACGACAACGCGCCTGTGTTTCAGAATACGCCGTACGAGGCCAACGTGTCTGAGGTATATATGAAATATATTATATTGTATTATATTTATATTAAAAAATCTAGGACCCTTAAACAGAAGATAGACTATTAACTTTACTTGAAGCCGTAAAACTTTACTATAAGCTTATTACTCCACTTGAAATAATTTTGTTGGTGTTATGTTCTATATAAAATTATGTGCTTTTTTAAATACAATAAGGTAAACAGGTAAGTGGCTGCTGTGGCCCATAGACATCTACATCTATCTTCGATTAATAATCAAAATGTAAATGCGTGGCCACCCTGAGGACTTGATGGAATGCCTCATTTTCAGTAAAAAGGATCTCCGTATTAGGCTGCTATTTTACCATTGAGCTATTATGTACTACGTACTAGAGGAGACACCGCATTCAGCTACTCTGTTCCACTCAACTGCGGTTCATGCACTGCACTTTAATCAGTCACTCGCTAGGCGCTTGTAGAGTTGTCACGTGTTGTGTTGATTTAAAAAAAATCTCTTGATAAAAATATGCCGTCTTGTGTACTTAGATATTGCACAAATAATTCAAGAAATGTCAGTAAAAACCAAGGAATTACTTTTCATCGGTTAATAAGATACTTATTCAATAAAAAAATATTATAAATTAATAATAAAACAAATTATTCCTAAGACGCCATCTCGTGTCACTGAATATAGATTATGAAATTAATATGTTCAGATTGTATTTTACGCTGATATTATGTGAAAGATATTTCTTCACTACGTTTTCAATAATGACTGGATTTTGTTTTGCAGCTGGTACCAATCGGTACGACGATATTTGAAGGAATCCGAGCAGTTGATATAGACGCTGGCGTCAACGGTCTCTCAGAATATTTTATTATACCAGGAGATAATAAGACTTTAGAAAAAACTAACGCTGTCGATGGCTACGGATATTTTGCCATACCGTTGCCGCATCAAGGTGTGGTTACCGTAAACAGAACCTTGGACTACGAGCGCACGAAGCTATATCTAGTCACTATTGTTGCTTCTGTAAGTATAAAGCGTCTTAATAAATTCACCATTTTGGAGGTTAAATGTAGAGATTAGTTAGTTAAAGTGTCAATATAAGTGACAGTAGCCTTACGTAGGTTACGGACCGCGAACTCAAAGGTCGTGAGTTTGAATCAACCACTCGACTATTGTCGTGAACCACTTCTGACACAAGCATTTCTAACTTAGTAGGAGTGGTCAACGGGAATACCGTTAATGTTAACAGCATTACAAGAATTTAAAAAAATGGGTTGACCTTTAAGATTGTAAAAACGGCAACCGATAGTAAAGGAAGGGATTTATGTGGGTTCTATTACTGGGTTTCTTCACCCACCAGTTCTTCTACTACCGGAATCCTTCAGCCAGACTACGACCTACGCCAGCCAACTCAAGAACTGTACCTCCTTCCTCTACCTCCAGTTTATTATATGAACGAAGACCCGAACTTACCCCCACAGCCTTAGTTATCTTTATAAAATTACTTATTAAAAATTCTATTCTGTGACACTATAGTTTTTTTTACTAGACCTATTTATCTAGCTTAATAGCATAACTGAATACAAAGTTAAAACACAATGTCACAGTGGCAGTGAACTTATAATGTAGTAACGACCTTTTTTTAAACACAGTATTGATGGATCAAGGTGGCTCTGGACCACACTTTGTGGGAATCTGTAGCAGAAATCTATGTTTAGCAGTTGACTTGCGACGAATCTTAAATGATGATGATATTCTATGAACTTGTTACAGGATCGCGCGCGCGATACCAAACGCCGCCTGTCCAGTACCACGACAATGAAGATAAATGTTCTCGATGACGACGATCAGGACCCCTCATTTATTTACCAGGGCTGCACATTACATGAGGGCGTTTGCATCAACCCAGAATATACCAGCTATGTAAGTCGCATTTATTTTTTATGAAAGCTGTTTGAGTTATTTTTATATGATATCATTAATAATATGCTTTTTACAAACTTTCAACTCAATAAAAAACATTAAAGTTTTAGCACTTATTTAACATTTTCATTGTGTATTTTTTGTCCGATAAAATCTGTTTTAATTTAAAATGGAAAACTGAAAATCGGCCATATTATGTTGAGACACTATTAAAAGTAGCAAATTTAAACTATATTATGTGGTATTATTAGCGATGTTTTTTTTGTTCTTCATTGTAACACCTTACAACTAAGTTAACTATGGGCGGACTTAATGCCTGTCGGTATTTTCTGACAGTCAAGCCATAATGTTGCAAAAAATAAAATAAAATATTTATATAGGTACCTACCTATTCATGTCAATTCAAAGTATGTAATGTATGTGTAAATATAAACACAACTATATACAACAACTTTACCTATACAGACATATAATATACATAAATATATATTCATATACCTATCTTATATATATATATATATATATATATATATATATATATATATATATATATATATATGTATATATATATACTGTAAGCCATTTACGTCGATTACGATAAAGACAAACATGATCATACTCTCGAAGCCATCTAACGTACAGTCTAATGCAATTATTAACGAGCCGCTATAGCTTGTTGAGAAGATATTATACAAGATGAGTACAGATGTAAAAATCTGGGTAAAAACATCTGCATAATCATTAATGGGTAAAATAAGTGTCTGCACAAGCATGATCTTTGTGTTTATAGGTAGATGATAGAGAGACCGTAAGTAGATAAATACTTTGCAACTGATTTCAGTGACATATGTGTCCCATTTCATTGTACTGTCCATGTACAGGTCTTTTCACATTGCTCGAGAAGGGTATCAAGATGTCATTGAAATGGATCAAAAGCAGATTTGATAGACTTATCGTAGAAAATATTCTCGAAATACCCACTAGTATTGCTTAGTATTGCGCCTTGCGTGATGTCAGTTTGTAAATCGGCCCACATTGAGCACTCTTGCCCTATATGAACCGACTGCTGGCTCCCGCGAAGATAGGTAGCAAACCACTCTAAGGCTAAAGGTGCAAATCTTAAATGGAAATAATGGCTAGTAGGATATCGTGTTCAACCATGTTGAAAACATTATAAAAGTCAACAGGCACCAATACAGTAACTTTCTTGCTTTCCGTACCATATCTGATATCTTCGGTAACTTTAAGGGCCGATCTTCATTTGCCGTTCACAGTTCGTTCGCGGTCTGAACTCGATCTTATTTATTATATTGTTGGAATGGGATTCGAGCAAAACTTGACTATTACGGATAGTACGATACCACACACATATTTTTTACTTGATAATATTTTATCAGACCGAGATTGAGAACAAACTGTGAACGACATTATAATGAGGATGGGCCCTAAAAAATGTTGTAGTGGTGCTGTGACAAAAACCCAGACTGATCAGCAGTCAGTAGGTTATATTCAAACATAAATTTGGATATTTGCTTATAAAAACAGACTTCTAGAACTTTAGATTGAAAGAGCAATACAGATATGGAACGTAGCTGACTATTTAGAAAGATGTTTCTTATCTAAGAAGAATTAATTTTGTCACTTACTGATTACTTACTTAATGCTTATTTAATTTTTAATCTTGAATTGTATTTAGTCGCAAGTGCGTATTATTTTTTGTTAATTTTTATAGGTTAACAGCGGTGTTTTTGCTGGAATCCTATCAATAGAGCCTGAGAAAATCCAGGCAGTGGACATACTTACCAATGATTATTGCTTTAATTTTAAGAAAACACCAAGAAAATATTATATTTAACGCATTGATTGCTATTTAAACTAAGAATTACGCTTGAGCTAGATTAGGTGCTCCACCAAAACGCACCAAAACTGGTAACCATATAGTGGCGATGAAAGAATATCCACCACTCCATGTCGTCCCATGGATGTCATACGAGACGACAGAGGGAAACCAACTAGGAGATTGGCGACAGCGTTCTCTTGATAACTAGCGTATATAAAGCGTATATATATAAAGCGTGTCAAATGGCATAATATCTTATTAGGAGGGCTATGTTCAGTAGAAGACTTTGATGTGTGTCTTGTAAAGAATGAAAACATAGAATAAGAATAGCATGCACAAAATAGAACACCATTCAGTATGTGCTACAAAAATCAAAATTGAATGTTTCGTGTAAGCACTTCTTTACGGATTTTATCTTAACTTTTTTATATACCCGACGTTTTGAGCACTTTATAGCACCTATGATCACGGGGGGAACTGAGATATTCAACGTCCAGATATCATAGTTTACCGCGAATATCATAGGTAACCGCGGTTACTCCACGGATTAAAATGAACATCTCGATGTCCCCCCCCCCCCCCGTGAACATCTCAATCCCCCCGCACCGTGACTATGGATGCTGCCAAGTGTTCGAAACGTCGGGTATACAAAAAAGATAATATACGCGATAAAATCTGAAAAAAATTGTATTATTCAAATAATCTTGTGTAAAGGTTTTTTATTTTTTATTCTTATTTCAATGATTATTTAATTTTTAATCTTGAATTGTTTTTAGTCGAAAGTGCGTATAATTTTTTGTTAATTTTTATAGGTTAACAGCGGTGTTTTAGCTGGAATCCTAACAATAGAGCCTGAGAAAATCCAGGCAGTGGACATGGACACGTTGGATGCGAGAATACAATATAGTATCGAAAGTGGCGAACCGGATTCGTGGTCAACTTATTTTGCTATAGACCAGAACACGGGAGCTGTAAGACAATTGTTGCCTGTCGATACAACTGTTGCAAAGAAATTTCAACTTGTTATAAAGGTATTTATGAAAAAGCTTATACTGACTTTTGAAAATATTTTTTAAATACATTTCATATCTAATTTTTATTATAAGGTCTATGTCATCATCATCATCATCATTACAGCCCTTCACAAGTCCACTGCTGAACATAGGCCTCCCCCTAGGTATGCCACAAAGCATGGTCCTGAGCCACCTGCATCCATCGACTTCCTGCATGTCTTACCAGATCGTCACTCCATCTAGTGAGGGGTCACCCTTCACTTCGCCTACCAGTACAAGGCTGCTACTTGAGAACCTTTTTTCCCCAACGGTTGTCGGTTGTTCGAGCTATATGGCCGGCCCACTGCCACTTCAGCTTACTGATCCGTTGGGCTATGTATATATTGATATAGAATATCAATTTAATTTAAAACAATTTTGTAGATGTACACAGTGAACAATTTACTATATTTATTTGAAATCACTAATTTAGCTCCTTTAGTATTCTAGCTGTGAGCAAGAGGTTAGATTTAATATATTTTTTAAGAATTTTATAAATACCTATAAAATTTCTAAGTATATTAGAACATTAAAATTTTTTGTGTAGGCTAGAATATCCACTTACCATCCCATGGGTGTCTTAAGAAGTGACGGAGGGAAATCAAGCACGAGATAGGCAGCATCTTCATGAATTTCAAAATAATAAAAAACTGTTGAGCGTGGAAACTATGACAAATATCCCCCTACGAGGCTGTCTATGGGGGAGGCATGTGTTCAGCGGTGGACTTTTCATTTGCTGTATTGCGTACCGTTACCATTACCGTTACCATGTGTTATAGTGCGGATATTTACCATAGCGGGTATAGGCATAGAATACTATAATACACAATAAAATGGCTGTCAACTTTATTTTGTACAAGGCTTGGCGTCGCCAAACCCGATTCGCTGTGTTGACAGACTGAATAAATTTACACATTTTAGACTTTTGACTAATGTTCAAGATCATCATTTAAAAAATCGTTTAAATTTTAACACATATTAATTTGTAAATAGGGTGCAATTTGGCAATTTATAAATAATTTGCATGCGAAATTTGGAAACGATTGTAATGTCTCTAAATCTCGAGTTGACATTTATACGTGTGAATTGACGTGTTAGTGACATTTTAGTGGCTACGCGGGCTCCGTCCACTCTCCCGTTCTATTATGTAGGTATACGAGTATATTATAGTATTCTGTGGGTACAGGCGTGCTAGCAACCCCAGTTATTTCAGTTATTGAGAAGACGCTGCTGCCCTTCTTCAGGTTTGGTTCCCTTTATCTTCTCTTACGATTACCACGGAACGCTATGGTGTACTGTATATTCATACACTGCCTCTACACAGTGAATGTATCGATAGCTGTATTGATTGGAAATTTTCATTTAAATTTATTTTTCCTAACAGTTATCTTGTAAATTATCCAATCATATTTAGGCCGAAGAAGCAACGGAAGCGCATCGCTACACAACTGCGAAGCTGACGATAACCGTTCGTCCCGTGGACGCTAGTCCACCGGTAGTAAGCGCTTCATCAGAGGAGGGACAAGTCGAAGAAAATTCACCAAAAGGCACGAAAGTTTTGGATGCTAATAGGCACCCGATTAAATTAACGGTTTCCGATCCCGATTTGGTAAGGTTTATTTAAATTTTCTCTTTTACTATCTCGCGACACAGATATTGTAACGATCCCCCCCCTCTATTGTATATAAAAATTATAATATTAAAAATATCCCCTTTTCAATAACATTATATATATGAGACCAGGATTAATAAAATATGTTTTGATCTTTCTAAATGATCTATCAAAAGGTTTATTAATAGGCCGTTTTTAATAATTTGGCGTGATCGTCTTAGTTAGGACCCTTATTTACGTTGTGTTTGTTTAGTAACTTAGTTCTTTTAGGTGTCGTTTGGAAGAATGAATATTCACTAGAGCAATTGAAAGCTGTTGGTAGTTCCTTATAAGCTAAGTGAACCCCGTTCGCGAAGACAGGGCTCGAGAAAGGTTAAGAACATAAAACGTCCCTACTCCACTTGCATCAGGTTTACATTATTAATTTATTATTATTTATCCCTTCCCGCTTGGAAAAGACTCACAATATATTTATACAAAAATACCCGATACAAGGGCTTCGCTCTCCTACATTTATTTAAAAAAATGTAGGGGAGGTACACGGCCCCACACACGCCGTGCACGGTGAGTGCCAACCATTTTGATGCACTCCCCCCGAAGGGAACGCTAATTCGGGAACTGGACCGTAGTCCACAGCAAAATAACTGGCGAACCAGTACAAGAGGCTTGGCCCCTTGTTAGTGCGTAAGCACAAACATCGACCGAAGTCGCGCATGTCAATGCGTGTAAACGCCATACAGAATACGAACGAATCCAGCCACAGTGAATGTACGTCACACGGTTTAGGCAAATAGACTAACACTGGCCGTAAACCCTCCGTGAGCGCCACCACCTGCCAGACCGCCGCTACTACGCCGCCCACAAACGGTATGGGTGTGCGATGTCCACGGGAAAGCCGTATTGCTACAACAAACCCGCTTACCACCGGCACTAAGATGATATGTCTAGGACACATCGGTTAGCGAGTCCAAGTTTACCTTGGACCAATTGCTCGTGAAGCAGCACACACGCCACCATAATATTCCTTTTCAAGTCCCTAATAAGGATTAGTCATTTTGCTACAGTACTAGGAGCAGTCAGTCACCCGACCATCCCATACAATGCTTATGCATCAAGGAGACCTCCTATAATATTGCTTTTGTATCATAGACCTTACTTTCATAAGTCATTCCTATATAGGATTCGAACCCACGACCCTACTATTGTAATGCATATTAATCATAGAGACCTTCTATAGTATTGCTTTTGAATCATAGACCTTACTTTCATAAGTCATTCATATATAGAGTTCGAACCCACGACCCAACTATTGTAATGCATATTAATCACAGAGACCTTCTATAGTATTGCTTTTGAATCATAGACCTTACTTTCATAAGTCATTCATATATAGGGTTCGAACCCACGACCCTACTATTGTAATGCATATTAATCACAGAGACCTTCTATAGTATTGCTTTTGAATCATAGACCCTACTTTCATAAGTCATTCATATATAGGGTTCGAACCCACGACCCTACTATTGTAATGCAAATTCATCATGGAGACCTTCTATAGTATTGCTTTTGTATCATTGAGTTTAATATCATAAGTCCCTAATATAGGACTAGTCATTGTGCAACAGTACTTCAGGCAGTCAGGCTCCCGACCACCCCATATATATGTACAACTGCAGGTATGTATCTCCGGCACCTCATCCATACAAGACGTCTATACGTGAACACCTTCCATAACTTAGGAAAATTTTCTTTAATACATGAACTCCTTCAACAACTTAGAAAATTTCATCTATACGTGAACTCCTTCCACAACTTAGAAAAATTTTCTTTTATACACGAACACCTCCCATGACTTAAACAATTTTTAACAAATTTTCTAATTATCTTATAAACGTTATTTAACTTAATTTTAAAATATTTTTTGACTTGTATTTCTATTATTTATTTTATTTTAAATATTTTTACAAGTTTTTTATAATAAATTTACCTATTACGAGAAACAATAATTTTGCCCTTAATTTGCTATGTTATTGGGATAATGTCTGAAATATATTAACTTTATGTTTATTAATTTGACTTAATTGCTTAATATATATCTTTTAAGACTATTTTTGACGCCCCTTTATATTGAATTTAATTATTAATAATAATATTGAGCCGTCACAATATGTTATATTTTAATTTAATGTGTAATGTTTTATTTATTCGTTGCTAATATAATAAAAATATTTTTCGGACATTTTGCCCGTATAGCCGAATATTAGGCAAAAGTATTGGCCAGGAAAGAAGTACTGTTTATCCTTCAGAGCGTTTACTCTGAAGCTGGGACTGTCTACAAGAAGAAAAGGAGTAAACTACTGCCTGAAAATGACTAAAATTAGTTTTCTGCGTCCATTATCTTCTACTTTAACTACGATAATTTGTGTTACGAGAGAAGAATTGTGATAGTTCTTTTTTAATTTTTATAATATGAAAGTTGATTATGTATCTATGTCTACTTTAATGATTATAATAAAAAAAATTAATAATGAAATAAATAAATATGTATATTTTCATTTTACCAATTATCTGACCACAATAAAACCTTTTAATTATTCAGTATTCGGCCGAATAGTATCTAGATATTGGATATTAGACCGAATAGGATAAAAGTAGTCGAATAGGCCAAATACCAAATAATAGCCGAATATTCGTTGCAAGTCTAAAAATTACACTATTGTTTCTATGAGTCAAAAGCAGTGCTTATAATTTGTGAATCTTAGAGTTTCAGCATAATTGGCGTTAATTACATTAGTACCGTTCTAAATGCTTTTTAAATTTTTTTGTAGGGACCTGGCGATCCAGTTCCGAAATATACATTCGAATTGACGACAAGTTATTTCGACATCGACTCGGAGGGCCACCTCATTGTGAGCGACGAGCATTTGGATCGAGACCAACCCAACTCAGGCAAATTTAGATTCCAAGTAAGTTAGATTGTTTATAAATAGTAAATTGAAAATCTGTAAATAATGATTTGACTCTATTTACAAAGACCTATTTAATTTATTTATTGATATGAGAATATTATATAATTTTTAGGACAGTGCATAATCTTAATATACATATATAAATTACGTATCACGTTGCTTGTCCGCGATGGACTCCTAAACTATTTAACCGATTTTAATCAAATTTGCACACCGATAAAATAGTTCCCCCCCCCCCAATTTTTTTTTGTGAATTTAAGGATTTTTAATAGGACATGACAAATTGTCGTCGAAAAGGACGGAATAACGTCTGCCTGGCAAGCTAGGACATAATATTTCAAACACATACTTTATTGCAACTTATCTTTATTATATATTATATAGATATATATATTTTAAAGATGTAAAATTCTAGGAGAAATAAATTTAAATATAATAATTCATTTTCAGGTTGTCGCCCGCGAAGCTAACGGCGGTGCAGCTTCAGCTCCACTTTCATTGGCCGTGCAACTATTGGACGTGAACGATAATGCGCCGATCATACCAAAGACCCAGCCTATAACTGTTCCTGCTAGTTTAGAGCCCACTGCTGTCTATAAGGTCTGATATTAAGGACGACACGTCTTGTTTTAAACTAAAAGCCAACTTCTAAAGAGAGAAAAGAGTCATACATTACCGACTATAAAACACACCATCTTTAATGATTTCCTATATTCAACGTTCCATCTTATTTTTGCGAGCTTTGTACCAGACCCGATCGAAGGCCCTCGCTATGTCCAAACTAATGGCCAATGCCTCCCCCTTGGACTTTACTGCGTCCCCCTATCTATCAGTCAGGTAGACCAGAAGATCACCAGCTGATCGACCATGACGAAAACAGTATTGGCGTATCTACCTAAAATAGCCATTAAGATCGTTTCATAGAATGCAATAAACGGTTAACACCAGAGGGTTTGCAAGCATGTTTTCCGCTGTAATGATGAGAAGTATTGTTATATAGTTTTTAGTTTTTTTTTGGTTTATTATTTATTACAAGCCAGTTCTTAACTATAATTCCACCAGATGGTAAGTGGTGATGGAGTCCTAGATGGTCAATACTGTCTTAGCATTATGTAAAGCCCACTTCACTTTTATATTTATTTGGCAACAAACGGTTATAAAAATATTTTATTTACGTAGATATATGTGTATATAATATTAAAAATATTTTGAAATATTTATTATCGACCTATTAGAATTACTCTACGCCCAAAAGAACTTCTTTTAGATTTCAAGACATAAGTATGTTGTGGTATATTTATTAAATTATATTGTTATACTATATTATATTATTATATTATTATATTTTAGGTTGAAGCAACTGATATCGACGAAGGGGAAAACGCCCGCATTATCTACAGCATTTACCACGTGTCGAACAACGGCGGGAATAAGTTCACCATTGATCCCAACACGGGAATTATTTGTAAGCTATACATATTATTTTGCTGAGTGTACAGTCTTAGATAATAATATACATATATCCAATATAGAAATGTAAGTACAATGACCACCTTTTTACGTAAGTGGTGTAAGCATGATTGGATTTAAATATACTTACGCAACATCGATCACTAATAAAGAACCTTTACGCAAAAAATCTCCTCCACAAAATCGCTACATACCGGTAATAGTATAAGGTTTGAATGGCTACTGAGTGATCGATTTATTACGATTTTTATCGATTTTATGATCGATGTAGATTGGAATCCAATGAAATGGAATGGAATCAAATGTGTATTGGATATGTTTTGCGGACCTACGTTAGAAGCATGCTTACTAACCCTACTATGTAATATATTATCCTACCAAGTATCCAAAAATTCTATAATCTAAAGAATGTATAGAAGGCGAATTAACTATATTTCAGCTAAACATCCATAGGCTAATCATGGTGTGAGGTTGAAGATAAAGCAACAAAAATATTCTTAAAAACCGTATTCATTTGAAACACACTATATGTTTTTTTTATTTGCTGGTAATTTTCTCGATACGTTTATAGATATACACTAACTCTAATACAAAAGTTGACTACGCTAGTTTGAAGTCACATTGATGATGACAAAAACAGATTTCAGGCTCCATTGATTTCGTTCTCCGAGCCGGTGACAATACCTAGTTGTGGGTGTAATCAAAGAGTTAAAAATCACTACGTTTTACGTGTAATTTATACGAGATACGGACCGCCGTTGGCTGATGATGTTGTTTAAGTGATTAATATTTCGTAATACACTTACGCATTTTTATAGCCACCTCTTAATACATCCGAGAGCACGAGAGCCGTGCTAGCTCAGGGGCTTAACGCTCGCTGTATTTTTTTTTATAAAGTATAGAGTGACAAACGAGCACACAGTTCATCTAATGGTAAGTGTTTGCTGTAGCCCATAGACATTTACATCTATCCTCGATTACGAATAAAAATACTGATGATTTGTCACCCGTGGGGACTAAAATGGAATACCTCCTTTTTAGTAAAAAGAGTCTCCGGTTCTCTATACTCACTATACGAAACACAGCAGCATTAAGCTACTATTTTACGTAGTAAAATCTGTAATAACTAATAACGAATAAATAAATATTTCTGTTATTTATCAGAAGTCCAAGGATTTTTCAAATGTTCCGAAATATCTACAATTGACATTGCAATATCTTCTTCATTACCGAAATTACTTCATCTTCATTTATCCACTCTGCATCTTCTGTACCACCGCTTTCATCCCTTAATATACACAATAGCTCTCGAGCTCGACAGCTGTGATTCAAAAACAGTATTGTCATTTATTTTTCTATCGAGAGCGCGTGAAAATTCTGTTTCCTTGATATTACAGATACAAGGTAACTGGTTGTGACGGACCGCAACGCTAGCGTCGAAGTCATAAACAATAAAAAAAAACACAAAACATGAGTAAATATAACAGGTTCATCATCATCATCATCATCATTACAGCCTTTCACAAGTCCACTGCTGAACATAGGCCTCCCCCAAGTAATGCCACAAAGCACGGTCCTGAGCCACCTGCATCCATCGACTTCCTGCATGTCTTATCAGGTCGTTACTCCATCTAGTGTGGGGTCGCCCTACACTACGCCTACCGGTACGAGGCTGCCACTCGAGAACCTTTCTTCCCCATCGGTTATCGGTTCTTCGAGCTATATAGCCGGCCCATTGCCACTTCAGCTTACATATAACAAGTTATTAAGACGAAAATATATACATAAAAATATTTGTATATATACATACTTACATGAAAAATGTGAAAAAAGAAATGAAATCCAAAAAATGAGAGAACAATTTGCAGAATTATTTCAAAAGCTGCGAACGTCACGCCGAACCACCATGTCTCATCTAGTCACCCCCCCTCCCCCTATGGGGTGCGAACGTATTTATGAACCCCGTACTAAAATAGCTACAGCACGGCTCTACCGCATAAAACTCTTCACAGTACGCGAGCATCACCGGTTCGACCTGCGCCGTACCAATGAAAATTTTAATTGCAATTTTAATTATTTTAACGTGTTCGGCAGTGAAGGAAAACGTTGTGAGGAAACCTGCATGTCTGAGAAATAAAAAAAATTATTTTGAAGACGTAAAATGTGAAGTCCGTCAAGACATTTCCTTGCCCGAAAAACCCTCTAAGAGGTGACATTAGGCCATTGTCTGGCAATGGGACGTATATAGCCTGTAACATCATTTTACTACATCCACGGCACAAAATGAAGTGATATATTCTCTTCAGCTCACTAGTACGGACGTGCTCCCATAATACAGCAAAGTCTGACTATGATTTGATTCAGTGCAATATTAAGGGGAAATATAATCTCTCAAATGGCTTAGCAAGATCCTTCGTTATGCCGAAAATATTGCAGCATTAATTTTGAAATAAATATATGGTAAAGTTGAGGATTAATGTTAAGGATTATGTTAGGCGAAAACACGATTTCGTAAAATTTTCGTGATAGAAAAAAAATCCAAAGTTACCTCCAAAATAAACAATAAACCATTGTTATTCATAAAATACTTTAAATAAGATCATGAAACTTTGCATACTAACTGAACTAACTATAAAGCAGTGCTTATGTTATTTACTTTTTTTTAAATACCATTATTTTCACTGTAAAAAGAAATTACCTAAACTATCGGCGTTTTAAAGCGTGATTCCTGCCGCACAATCACTTCACTTCGACCTTTGAATGGGGAGGTTGTGTCGCTTACGATCAAAATATACATTACGCAACAGGACAACGTAAAATTAAAATGGGAAACAATCGTAATAAAAACAAGAAGCGGCTGGCTTGGCGTTAAGAAACAGGCATAAATATGATAAACCTAATGAAATAAGTGTCTAACGACCTTTCTACTTACAGTATTAGTGATTACAAACATGTCGGTACATAGCATACGACGCGCGGGCAAGTGGGGACGAAATTAGAATTTGAGCTGACTTACTCTTCCCTCTTAATGTTTGATGTAATTAACACTGTATTTTAGTTTTATTTAGTATAAAATATGAAAATCTCTTACAGCAAGCACCGGGCGATTACAGGCTGGCGAGCAGTACAGCGTAACCATACGCGCGATGGATGCGAAGGGATTGAGTTCCCAGGGAATTGTGGAACTAATGGTTGCGCCGGGACCAAACACGAGACCTCCGCAGTTCTCCGCGCGGGACTACTACGCGCCAGTGTCAGAAGGCGCTGCTATCAACTCTACCGTTACAACTGTTACGGTAGGTTTTGATATGTATATATTGTTTAAAGGATATAATATGTATATGATACGAGCGTTTACCCGTCCGCATAGCAGGTCATAACTTTGAAATAATTATTAATTAAAAAGTATTATAATATTATGTGCTATACCACGATATAATATTCTTCCTTGCCAAATTTCATTAGATTCCATCTAGACGTTCAAATGTAATTGAAAGTCAAACATACAATCAAACAATATCGTATTTTAATTAGTTAATAAATAATATTATGAGCTTTCACTGATGTGATCATGACTTTGATATGTTAAACTTTTAGGTACTTACTTTAATTTTTCTAAGAGACGTTAATTTTTATAATTTTTTACTTATTTGCAAATGAACAATATTGGCGATATAAGACCGATAAAAAGGAAAGAAAATAATATATTTTTTAACTTTTTTCAGGCTAAAGACCCAGAAAACGAACAAGTGACATATTCTATAGTGTCAGGGAATGACCTCCGACAGTTCGCCATTGGTTCGAACACGGGAATTATTACTGTGATCAGAAGCCTTGACAGAGAAGTGCTCACCCGATACCAACTAGTAAGTGACTATACCTTCTGTGTACTAAATATCGGGAATATGTCAATAAAACAAAAAATACAAATTATTCATCTAAATTTATTTTATCGCCTTCAAAGTAGACCCCATCGCTTGCAATACAACATCTCCAACGCTTCACCCAGTCTTCCATACATTTTCATAGGCTATTTGCGGTATGGCCTTTAGCTCATTCAGCGAATTTTTTGTTATGGCTTCTATCGACTCAAAACGTTTTTCTCGAAGTGGTAATTTTAACTTGGGAAATAAAAAAAAGTCAGACGGAGCCATATCAGGTGAATACGGTGCTTGGTCGAGAACTTTTGTTGAATTTTTCGCTAAAAACTCTTTCACTATAATGGCTGTGTGTGATGGTGCATTATCATGGTGCAGCATCCATGAGTTGTGTTGCCACAAATCTGGACGTTTTCGGCGGATACTCTCACGCAAACGCTTCATGACGCCTAAGTAATATTCTTTATTCACTGTTTCTCCCTTTGGAAGGAATTCGGAGTGAACCACACCACGGTAGTCAAAAAACTGTCAGCATCACCTTGATTTTGGAGCGACTTTGCCGCGGTTTTTTGGGTTTCGGCTCGTTTTCGAGACGCCATTCTGAAGACTGTTGGCTTGTTTGCATGTCGTACTCATAAACCCATGTCTCGTCGCCAGTTATTATACGTTTCATAAAGGTCGGATCCGTAGAAGCTCGGGAAACCATGTCTTCAGCGACATGCTTTCGCTGCGCTCTTTGAACAAAATTGAGCTCTTTCGGAACTAGTCGAGCGGCGACGCGTTTCATGCCTAAAATGTCAATGAGAATATTGTGGACGGACTTAAAAGATATGTTCACCTCACTAGCCAACTCTCTCAGCCTCATACGTCGATTTTCGAGCACTAGCTTCTTGATTTTATCGATGTTTTCTTTGGTCGTAGCGGTTGAAGGTCTACCAGAACGAGGCAAGTCTACTACTACTTCTCGGCCTTCTTTAAAAGCCTTATACCATTCATAAGCCCTTGTTTTCGATATACACGATCGCCGTAGGTATTTAGCAACATTTTTAGTGATTCACCACATGAAATATCATTCGAAACACAAAATTTAAGGCACACTCTTTGTTCAACAACATTTTCCATTGTAAAAATCGCCGAGAACTCAAAACTATGACCAACAAAAAGTGTAGTTTAAAACAAATTAAATGACAGATCCCGTTCAAACTTTGCGCGCTAAATCAGTACAGTGCTACCAACATGCAGTAAAAAAATTAGAACGATCTCTTTTACGCGGGTCTTTTTATTGACATATTCCCGATACTTTTTACACAGAGTAGTATTTTACTATTGTGGAGTGAGGTATAGAGTTAGTGACTGCCTCGTTGGTCTAGTGGTTGTATAGTGCAACTGCTGATCAAGAGGGTTCCTGGGTTCGAATCCCGGGTGGGGCCAAAAATCAATTACTGAGTTTTTCCGTCAAGAAATTCTCAGTAGCTGCCAGGAGTCAGGAAGTTGGCGGTGTCTCACCCCCGTGCCTCGGAAAGCACGTAAAGCCGTTGGTCCTTCGCCTAATCTCTCTCCGGTCGTGTCGGTTTACCGTCTTATCGGATTGTGAGAGTGAGGGAATAGAGAGTGCACCGCTAGTCTCCGTTGAGGCTGACCGCCTTGACCGAAATTCGGTTTGGACGACATTATTATTATGGAGTTAGTAGTTTAGGATTTTTTTTAAAAGACAAGTGACATTGAAAGGAGACGTTATTGTTACACTCTAAGCCTGCATCTGAGGCCTTATAAGCTGCAACTGCAGCCTTATGTTTTGATATACATACAAACGAGCACACAGTCTGATTATGTAATGGTAATAGTGTAACAACGCTATTGTGCGTAGTTTGGCAGATAGTCATATACAGACTGCAATGTACAGATGCTGGGTGAAAATTGCTGGGTGACGATAGACTTTTGGAACTATTGCAACACGTTTATTCTTGTTATATTATTATTTTTTCTTTAAATATGGGTCTCTGTGTCTGCAATAAAGAGTGCACCGTTAATAGTAAAAATGGGCTCCGAATCCTTAAGGAATGTTAGAGAATTGTGATGCAAATTTATGGTATTTTGGGCGATCGTGGATTTTCCCTGGTTGACCTCAACCATTTGCTCTGCAGCTTATCTGTACTATGTAAACATTACACATGGACTACCTTGAACGCCTACCTTAAAATATACTAATACAACGATTTTATATTGTATCGTGGAGGTCTGTAATAATAACACACATTTATAAATCTGAGAGATCTATCGAATCAGAATGCCAAAAGATTTTTCAAGTCCGGGTCCGAAATAATTATTTGTAAATATAAAGTAAAATATAAACGAATATAAACCACATTTTCCATTTTTATAAAAGCAATTTATTTGATCTTTGGAATCTGTTTAAATTAAACATTTTTAAAACGGTTTGATAAGCATATTTCTTACATTCGTACGCTAGTAATATCTAAGTATAAGTCAATGTTCGGCTGAGACTAGAGTTGACAGCTTGACGAGTTAAGGAGACGCTCCAGTGGCTGGTTATAAAATAATTATATTGAGCACTTATTATAGCAAAATTTGCTCTTAATTACAGATGGTCAAAGCCGAAGACCCAGGCAAACTGTCAAGCACCGCAACAGTCAATATTAAAGTTACGGATATCAATGACAACAATCCGAAGTTCGATGAAGATTCGTACAAGTTCCAAGTCAAAGAAGGTGAGTGGAGTTTTCGGAAAAATCAAAATAAGATACCTTGAAATTGCAGCGCGCGGTTATCATGCGATTGTATTTCAGCGATTTTTGAGTATATTTAGGATAGATGCTGACGTCTAACATTATCTCATTTTTTGTATAGAATAAGGTTGACAAATGAGCACACAGTCCACCTGATGATAAGTGGCAGCTGTGGCCCATAGACATCTGCACTTATCATCGATTAAGAATCAAAACGCAGACGCTTTGTTGCCCCTGAGGACTAAGATGGAATGCCTCGTTTCCAGTAAAAAAGGGTCTCCGGATCTCTATACTCACCATACGAAACACAGCAGCATCAAGCTGCTATTTTACGCTGGAATTCTGCTAGAACGTGATCCTACCCCGGTCGAGCCGACCCATTCGTCCTACAACCATAATATAGCTGCAGCGTGTCTCTACCACGGGTGCTGCTCTACCACTACAATATTACACTATTTTGTAGTAATGTATAAGGTATGTGATATGATGTATGTCACTTTGTTCAACGGTGAAGAAGTTGGTACAAGTACAAGTTCGATTATTTTTTCATATTTTATATATACACATTTTATATACGTGGTAGAGCCACGCTTCAGCTATATATTATGGTTGTAGCACGAATGGGTCGGCTTGATCGCGGAAGGACCACGCTTTCACACAATACCAGCGTTAAATAGCAGCTTAATACTGATCATCATCATCATCATCATCAGCCTGCGGCAGTCCACTGCTGGACATCGGCCTCTTTCAAGGCGCGCCACTTAGCCCGATCTTCGGCTACACGCATCCAGTTTCTACCAGCCACCTTGCGCAGATCGTCGCTCCATCTGGTCAAGGGGCGTCCCACACTATGTTTGCCTAGACTCCATAACACGTCTACTCCACCGGTTGTCACCTCTGCGACAAACATGACCAGCCCATTGCCACTTCAGCTTACAAACACGGAAAGCTATGTCAGTAACCTTGGTTCTCCGGCGGATTTCTTAATACTGATACTTAATAATACTGATATTGCAGTGGAATAATTTGCCGGCGTCTATCTTTCCGTTTGAATACAATCTGGGCGTCTTGCAGGAGTGAATAGGCACCCGGTGGGATTGACGTCAAGGACTGGCTTATAAGAAGTTAATATAAGTCAGTCCTTGATCACAATAAATAAATAAAAAAAAAACACGAAAAAAACAAATATTATTTTGCATATATTTTTTTAAATATATATTCGTTTGCAGGTATATCTGGTGAAGTTGTGGGCTACGTTCACGCGACGGATAATGACGAAGGAGTCAACGCTCTGGTCAGCTACAGCATGCCTTCCAACTTACCGTTCTCCATAGACAACGCCACGGGAATGATCAGCACTAACACCGAACTCGACTATGAGGATATAAAGGTAACTTTGATTTCTTGACTGATTTTATTGAATGGTATTTAAGAGGCTGATAAAAGCATTGATCAAAGCATTGATCGAATGTTTGGGATTCATAATTTCAACATAGCGTTTTGGGAGCCGTTGGATCCGATTGTAGGATTTTTTAAAATAATTTCTGTGTGTGTGTTCGTGCGCACACGTGTTGCGTATGTGTGCGTGTGTACGTACGTTTGTGCATTTAAAAATTGACGGAGATTTTCTTTTTTTGCAGCATTACGCATTCGTAGTAACGGCAACAGATGGCGCTATTGACAAGAGGCTGGGCACTGCTTCAGTGACTGTTCAAGTGCAGGATGTTCCCGACGAAGCACCAATTTTCGCACAGTCTTTATATTCTGTCCACGTTCCCGAAAACGCTAATAACTATCCCGTGGTCCAAGTCCATGTAAGTGTATCGCTGTTAAATTGTACATTTCACTGACGTACTGACTTGAGGTTTGTCTAAATATATTACGACTATTAAAAAGTAAAAAATATTCTTCATTTTAGTAAAATTTTAAAATGCATAGTATTTTTTAAGATTATATTAAATTTAAAGTCAAAAGAATAATAAAAAAATCATGTGTGCCATAGCCATAAAATTTTAGTGGCGGTGTAAAAATGTCCACTATTCCATATCGTCATCAACCCGTGGATGGCGTAAGAGGCGACAGAAAGACTCAAACCAAGAGATGGGCAGCGGCGTCTTCCTAATAAAAACTAAAAATAATAAACTGTGCTTGTCAACCTACCTCGCAAGTGGCAACTATGGCTAATACGCATAATTTTAAGTGATGATTTAACCTCCTACCTCCTACTCAACGAAAAGGTAAATGTCGTGAGGAAATCTGCATGTTTCATCATCTGCCTGCCAACATGCATTGGGCTGAGACAGTTGCCTGCCTCGATTACGTCTCAGGAAGAAGACCTTACTGGTGGGACTCTAAGCACAGTATAGAGGCTGTTAGAAACTTATTGCGATAACTCAGCATCAGTTGTTCATTTGACCTAAAACGAGAAATAAGTGCGAGTGAGTGAGTGTCTTTGGGCTGGAAAGTTATTCATGGCCCTATAAATGTTTATTAAAAAGTTATTTCCTGTTATTGTAATCGGTCAGTAGTCGAAGTCGATTTTAATTAAATTATGCATTTACTACAATAAATATAATATATTAGAATTTTAAATGGGACATATATGAGCTGTAACTTTACTCTTACTTTATTTACGAATTACAGGCCGAAGACCCGGATACTATGCCAGAAATCACCTACACTATAATCAAAGGAGACATGGAGCTGTTCTCTATAGACCGAAAGAACGGAATGATAAGAACTGTGAGACAGTTGGATAGAGAGACGAGCGCCCGGCATGAAATTATTGTAGGCACCGAGGAAAATAACCAAGACGAACCCGGAGCAACGACTACAGTCGAGATTATAGTTGATGTAAGTTACTAAGTTTTAATATGATAATTTATTATTATTTTATTATCATCTTTCTCAAGTGACTATTGTTATCACCGTCCCATATATATGTTATATGTTAAAAAATGAACCGAGAACAGTCGTCAAATATGTGAAGCATTGAGTACTGAAAACGTTTAGCGTGCCGAACGTGACGAGTACTACGATAATATTATATAGACGTATTTTATGTGAGTCGTGGTAGCTTAGATGGTTAACGCTCGCTGTAAATATAACAGAACGCGAGTAACCCGGGTTCGATCCCCGCCGGCACTAATGAAATTGTTAATTGTAAGTGCTGATTTACCATGTGCTCTGAGGAATAAGAAAAAAATATTTCGAAGACATATGTGAAGTTCGCCGAGACGCATTGGGGTGGCGCCGCGGACACTTCCTTGCCCCAAAAACCCTCTCAGAAATGAGGGGAGGCCTGTGCCCAGCAGTGGGACGTATATAGGCTGTAACTTTACTTTTATGTGCATAAAATATATATGTGTGCATTCATTTTGTATGTATTTAGTATAACTTTTTCAGGATAAAAACGACAATGCACCAATATTTACGTCGGCTATACGTCCAGTAACAGTAGAGGATTCTTCCTCTATAGGAAACTTGGTGCAGACTGTGGTTGCATTAGACGCAGATGCTACATCGCCTAACAACAAAGTGCGGTACAAACTTGTGGGGAGGGGCAAGGCGTCCATTTACTTCCATGTGGAGCCCGACACGGGAGCGGTGCGCGTGCGTGACGATTTGAGGAAGGAGACCGACAGCGAGTATACCGTAAGTGCTAAAGCTTTTTTAATTTGTGTGGAAATGTTTGGCCAAAGCCATCATTGATGTATTGAATACTAGTTTTTGAGTTGAATTTTATAATCAGTATTATTACTGTAAATATCTCCAAGGTTATCGTATTATCCATACTTTAAAAATGCAGTCAAATACGAAGCAAGTACTTCTGTTTGCTTACGTATAAAGTAACTTCCATTGGCCTATCTGAAATTACGTCAGTGTAATTTTTCGTCAGATTGGATCTAAAATAATTCAAATAATTAATAGTTAAGATGCATTCTATCGCAAATATCGTTGGCAGTTCCCTAGCCTAAGTAACTTGAATGTCATTTTTGAATTTATTTTTTATGCCTTTGTCACCTGAAGTAAAACAATGAATGGAGTGGTCATTGTATATCTGTTATCTTTTTTTTATAGAATAGGGTGACAAACAAGTACACAGTCCACCTGAGGGTAAGCGGTTGCTGCGGCCCATAGACATCTACATCTATCTTCGATTACAAATCAAAATACAGATGCTTTGTCACCTGTGTGGACTAAGGTGGAATGCCTCGTTTCCAGTAAAAAGTGTCAACGGTTTTCTACACTCACTATACGAAACAGCAGCGTTTAGCTACTATTTCATGCTGGTATTCTGTGAGAGCGTGGTTCTTCCCTGGTCGAGCCGACCCATTCGTGCTAATACTATACTACTAATATAACTGCAGCATGGCTCTACCACGTTTAAATCTATCTACAATACATCAAGTAAATATATATTACAGGTGGATGTACAAGCTTATGACCAAGGCGATCCCGTGATGTCTTCTGTGTTAAGTTTAACTATTTACGTGAGCCACTCCGCTACCGTGCCACCTGACGTAAGTTTTTAAAGTGATACTTTATTCTCTCGGTTGTATAATTTGCCGTGTTCAGTAATACGCTCTTTAAAAGATATTGCTACAATTTAATCCAATTAGGACCTAATAGTTGTGAAACGCTTTTGATGTCCGGCGATGCTACCGCCTGCGTTTTACGCGGCCAGCGTGTGTATGCTAGGGGTTGCCAAGAAAATGGAAATAAAATAATTTTGAATATAATACCTACTCGTTATCACTTATTAAAATGATGTACATACTTATAAGTTAAACACATTTATTGAACAAAATTATTTTTATTACTACAAGAAAAAACACAAATATTTTAGTGGTACTTCCTTTTTTTAGATGTTTTCAGTTTTCGATTGTAAATTTAATAATGTATTAAGTATGTAACAGTTTATTAAAAAAATGAGGGAAACCTAAGCATCACCGTCATTTGAATTCAATTTAACTTAGTTGCTCTTATGAGTTATGCCTTATGGCCATGAAGCCGTGGTAGCTAAAATGGTTAGCGCTCGCTGTAAAATTTCACAGTACGCGAGCTAACTGATTCCCGCCGGCACCGATGAAATTGTTAATTGTAATTTTAAGTGTTCGGCGGTGAAGGGAAATAATCGTGAAATCGTGAGAAAACCTGCATTTCTGAGAAATAAGAAAAAAAATATTTCGAAGGCATTTGAAGTTCGCCAACACAAATTGGGGCAATGCGGCGGACACTTCATGTCCTTAAACCCCCTCAGAAATGAGGGGAGGCCTGTGCCCAGCTGTGAGACGTATATAGGCTGTAACTTTAATTTTAACTTTAGTAATTCATTTAACTATAACAGTACGCCAATCGCATGTGTTATTTAGCAGACTCGTGAAGTACGCCGTCACCACCGCCCCTCCGCCCCACATTACCCCTACCGTTGCTCAGTACAAGTACACTCGTTTCCCAACTGTATGTTTTTTAAACTGTGATATTACATGATATTTTATTAGCACTTCTCATGTATGCGTCTTTCGACTCCCAAACCCTCCCTTGAGTAACAACGATTAATTATTTAAAGTAAAAGCTGTCAAATAAAATCAATAATTTTTATAAATACATAACATCAAAAATTTTATTCTGCAGGTTGGGCTTGGCTTTGCAGATACGCTTTATACCGAGCACGTGGCGGAAAATTCTAGAAACGGCACTCTAGTGAGAATACTACCACTGTTGAATAAGAGAGAACATTCACCCGACACACCGCTTAAGTGTCGGTTGACTGATTCGTCACAAAAAGGTACGTAATAATATAATATATTTAGCTTCCTAATACTAAACTAATTTAGTTTGATGCAGGTACAGCAGGTAAAAATGAGCATTAATTTATTTTCTTCGTAATTAATGGATGTCTATTAAAATGTTCACTCATTAGTGCTAAAGTCGTCGTCTACTTACTAGTTTTTCTACAAATTATCACTAATTATTATTGTCAACCTTTTTAGACATACATCTTGCTTTCTTTCAGGTTTTGTTAAGGATTTACGCGCTAACCAAGAGTGTTAATAGACCATTCTTATTTTATCTGTTCTCGTCAAACTTTTTAAATACTAATAATAATTTTTAATTTCAGGTGTGTTTTACGTAAGGCTAACCGATGAAAGAGATTGCGCTATATATCTCAACACAAGTTCCTTAGACTACGAAACCCTTGCGGAATATTCATTGGAAGTCCAATTAGAGTCGATACAGGGCCTGATAAACCCGGAAGCCAGTAAAGCTGTTATTAGAGTTCACGTGACCGATGCGAACGATAACGCGCCAGTTTTCGTTTTCCCAGAACAATCGACCATTTCCAATGCTAAGGGGAAATATTTCGCTATAGCTACCAAGGAAATGTTATTAGGGACTAATGTGTTGCAAGTTAAGGTAAGTTGTAAATTAATAAGAACAAAGTTCGTATACTTAATTCATAAGAACAAAGTTGTATGAAAGCTAGCTATTACCACAGAAAAATGATTTGTGTTAATTCTTACTAATGTTATAAATTCAAAAGTTTTTTGTTGGTTTGTCCGTCTGTTTCTCAGCAATGGGGTAAATGGTCGAAATGATTTTTATAAGAGATTTTACGGGCTGAAATGCGATATAGCCTACTTTTTGTCCCAGTAAAATGCACGGTGTTATTGTTTTTCTTACTCCACGCGGGCGAAGTCGCGGGCAAAGGCTACTAATTGCCTGAAATTGCCTTTTTATATGCCTTAGCCACCTTAATTGGAACAAAACTTAAATTTTTAACTTTTTAACATTAAGTGTGGTAATTCGGTAAAAACTTGCTTAAGATATTTTTATATGAAAAGTAATTTATTAATTGAAATAAAAGTAAAGTTATTATATATAATATAATATAGTATACCATATATATAATATAGTATACCATAGTGCTATTAAGAAAATGTTTTACCGATAAAATTTATGGATTAATATAACCAAGTAACAATAAAAGCTTTTACAATCCAACATACCAGCAGAAACAAAAATAAACTTAATAATTTTCCTACTTTTGAATATGTATCACTCGGCTTACATTTCTATATATCAATCTAGATATCAAAATGTCAATTTACACTCTAGTTCGCGCACAATAATTGATAAAATGACACTATTTAGAAAAAAAAATGAAACTCAGTTTGATATTCTCCTTCTGTGTATTATATAATAGTATCTTAAATCTTCTCCTACAACAAGACGAACTATTTTGCGCAAGTCCTACAATATTTACGACGCTTTATTTTGTTCCGCCGGCTTGGATTTCCGCTCGTTGAATTTATTTTATATGATCTGCTAACATTATGAGACCTTACTTATAATAGTTTGTTACCGCTTACGTATCCTTAGTTTTTTTTATGTCTATACACGAAACCTAAAGAAACCTTTATATTGTCATTTAGTGACGAGAAAGAAAGAGAGAGAGGGAAATATATATAGAGAGAGAGGGAAAGAGAGAGAGAGAGAGAGAAAGAGAGCAACTTGAACAGTTAATTTTAGTAAATATGTAACTATTCAACTTTTATCCTATATAGGCTAAAGATAAAGACAGCGGTGATTACGGTAAAATCGAATACCAAAAGAATTCATGGACTAAAGCCGCCGAAGAATACTTCAGCTTAGACCCGGATACTGGTGTCATCACGAATATCAAGACTTTCGAGAACGTTCCTCAGGAAGTGCTACCTTTTAAATTTATGGTGACAGCAAGAGACAACCCTAACTCGTCACAAGATTATAATGTTGCCAGAGCGTCTGTTGTGGTATGTATTTTAGCGGCAAAGGCAATTATATACATAGAGGCTATTTTTATATTTATGTGTAAATTATAGCTGTTTTCGACGTAATAATCTTAAATAAAAGACGTCAGTCACCTTATAACATGTCTAAACATTCCTAAAACTATTACGTGGTAGAGCCATGCTGCAGCTATATTAATTGTATAGTTGTAGCACGAATGGGTCGGCTCGACCGGGGAAGGACCACACTCTCACAGAATACCAGCGTCAAATAGCAGCTTATTGCTGCTGTGTTTCATATGGCGAGTGTAGAGAACCGGAGACCCTTTTTACTGGAAAAGAGACATTCCATCTTAGTCCTCAAGGCTGACAACGCATCTGTATTTTGATTCGCAATCGAGGATAGATGTAGATGTCTATGGGCCAGAGCAACCACTTACCATCAGGTGGACTTTGTGCTCGCTTGTCACCCTTTTCCTATAAAAAAACTAAAACTGCCTACTATAATATGTCCCACTGATGTGTAAGGGCCTTTCTTATTTCTTAGAGGGTTTCGGAACACGCAAAATTATACCCTGTCCTGATATGTGACGACACGTCATAATTACTGGTAAATATTTTTAGTTTCACAGACAAATATGGGTACTTTAGACGTAAAAAATGAAAAATTCGCGTTATAATAAGGTTTAAATAGAAATACTGGCGTTGTCACCACTGTGGGTTAAGATAGAATACCTCGTTGTCAGTTAAGTCAAGAGTCTCCTGCTCTCTACACTCATTTGTCTTGATTTCAGATAAATCTCCTACAAAAGGACAATCAATTAGTGGTTGAAGTAGCAGATCTGAACGCTGAAGCTTTACGGCGACGTGCGCGTAGCTTACTTGCAGCCATCGAGGAGAAGAGTGGTCTTGTTGCCGGCTTAGAGAAGCTGACTGCGAGACATTATCTAGGAGAGAATGGCACATTGGAAAGCGATCCCAAGGGAACAGACGTCTGGTTGTACTTGGTTGATCCTAATACGGGGGAGATATTAACCAGAGAGTCTGAAGCTGTTAAAAAGTAAGTTTTGACGTTTATTAATCCTTTAGGTAATTGTTTTATATTTTATTTTTGATATACATGTATTACGATATTGTTATTTATATATTTTTTATTATCTACTTCTCCATCCCGTTGGTGTTATAAGAAGCGACAGAGAAAAATGAAACGATCTATCAGGAAGGCTCATGTTCGGCTCGAACTGGGGTGATACCACGACCTCACAGAATAACGGCGTGAAGTGGAAGCTCTGCTTCCGCGTTTCTTCTGGTGAGTGCAGGTAGCCGGAGGCCCAATTCCCCCTCCCATCATCATCATCATCATTCATCATTACAGCCTTTCACAAGTCCACTGCTGAACATAGGCCTCCCCCAAGTAATGCCACAAAGCACGGTCCTGAGCCACCTGCATCCATCGACTTCCTGCATGTCTTACCAGGTCGTCACTCCATCTAGTGGGGGGTCGCCCTACACTACGCCTACCGGTACGAGGCTGCCACTCGAGAACCTTTCTTCCCCATCGGTTATCGGTTCTTCGAGCTATATGGCCGGCCCATTGCCACTTCAGCTTACTAATCCGTTGGGCTATGTCGGTCACTCTGGTTTTACTGCGGATATCCTCATTTCTGAATCTATCACGCAGAGAAACTCCGAGCATAGCCCTCTCCATAGCTCGCTGAGCGACCTTAAGCGTCCTCATACGGCCAGCAGTGAAGGACCACGTCTCAGATCCATAAGTCATCACTGGCAACACGCACTGGTTGTACAATCTAGTTTTTAGAGATTGAGGTATACCTGACGAAAAGATATGTCGTAATTTCCCGAACGCTGCCCAGCCGAGTTGAATCCGTCGATTGACCTCTCGGTCGAAGTTGGACTTACCTAGTCGGACTATTTGTCCCAGGTAAACGTACTCGTCAACAACTTCGAGCATAGTGCTCCCAACAACTACCGGCATAGGTGTGACATGGACATTGAACATGATCTTTGTTTTGTCCATGTTCATCTTAAGACCTATCCGTTGGGAGGCACTATTGAGGTCATTGAGCATAGTGCTTAAGTCCTCCAGCGATTCTGCCATAAGGACTATATCGTCGGCAAATCGAAGGTGAGTGATGTACTCGCCATTGATGTCAATACCGTATCCTTTCCAGTCCAGTAGCTTGAAAACGTCTTCCAATGCAGCGGTGAAGAGTTTCGGGGATATAACGTCACCCTGTCTTACACCTCTCTGCAGTTGGATAGGTCTCGAGCTCTGGTTCTGTACTCGGATAGCCATCGTAGCCCTACTGTACAAACACTTCAGCACTTCGATATACCGACAGTCAAGTTGGCACCGCTGAAGGGACTGTAGCACCGCCCAAATTTCGACGGAATCAAAGGCTTTCTCATAGTCCACATACGCCAGGCAAAGTGGCAGATTGTACTCTTCAGTCTTCTGTACAATCTGCCGCAGGGTATGTATGTGGTCTATGGTACTGAAGCCTTTTCGGAAACCGGCTTGTTCGGGAGGCTGGAAGTCGTCAAGTCTGCGTGCGAGACGATTCGTAATGACTCTCGAAAACAGCACGTAGACGCGGCTCCCATCAACATTAATGTAAATGTAAATATTAGACTACCCCAGGGGGGTACCAGCACCTCTGGAAAATCCCTGAAGAGAGAAGAGTGAAGACAGATCAAGATTGGTGTATTTTTATTAATCCCAGCTGCCAAATTTCGTGAACTCACTACGCGCAAACCTCCCGATACCATTCACGCCATCTGGATACTTGGCGGGCCACCACTGTACGTTTCACTAAGAGCTTTGTTCCGCGTTCGACCTCTCATTGGAATAATTTACCACCGGCGATTTTTCCAGACCGATACGACCTAGGGACCTTCAAGAATAGAGCTTACTCTTTTCTAGAAGGCCGGCAACAATTCCACTGGTGTTGTAGTTGTTCATGGGCGGCGGTAGTCACTTAACATCAGGTGAGCCGCATGCTCGTTTGCCCCCTCTCCTATAAAAAGACGCTGATGAATCTCGACCTATTCGCCACGTGCGATGCGTCACGGTCATCACTTACCGTAACAAATTCATTGATACTTTAGCTATTGAGTGATTTAATTATATTTTGGATGTAGATGATAGATAATGTGTGGTGTTACTACACATTGAATAAAACTATTTATACGGATTTTATCGCTTTTAGCATCCGTGGTCACGGGGGGACTGTCCCCCGTGACTACGGGTGCTGTAAAGCACCCGAAACGTCGGGAATTAATAAATAATTAAACGCGAACCCGTTAGCTCTGACAGCGCGCGACATGTTATACTCCCGTTCCCTCAGGACCTTAATGGCGGGAAAATTTGTAAGTTAGGAAATTTTTTGCTATATTGCAAATTTTGCTATATTTTCACTTTGAGACAATATTTATGGATAAAACTTACAGGAATTCTTGTTGAATGTATAAACTATCGAATAAAATTATTTTTGGTTGCTAGAAATTGTAATAGAATACATAAATTACCCTGTATAGCATAGTAGTAGTATAAACTGCAATTTTAGTGACAAAATTACTACTAATTTGAATTCTACACTTTTGTTTTTGGAGAAATTTATATGAAAATGTTAGGAAATATGTATATTTTTATGTTTTATGTGTTTCTATTCGTTACTCATACCAAAATATTAAAATATTAAAAAATTAAAAAATAATAATAATATTTTATCTGTATGACATTTCGAACAATATTTCAAAAATATCTTCGTGTGAATTTGAAATAAATACAACGTCAAGTTATTTGAAATATGTAAGAAAACTATTTTTACTTACATTTTACACTAAAAATAAATGAGAATTTGATAAATAACACATTTATGAACCAACCTCCAAACTAGGCCTTCCGGAGTTTGAAGTACTTTTGGCAATTTACTTTTCACTTTTTATACCACAAATTATATATCTACGTGTTTACTATATTACAAGAAATGTAAAAAAGTATAATACTTTCGTTTTTAGTCCAGACACTAATACAAAATTCTATAAAAATGACGGAGCACCTTCATCAAAGCGACACGTGGAACGCCGTAAGTTCAGAGTGATTTCTTTTTTTTTTTTCTAAGAAACATTGCCAGGTTATTGTTTAAAATAAAAGAGCATATCTTTGTCTTTGATACTATTATCTATTGCATAGTGTCTTTGGTTTTGTTTAAAACGAAAGAATAGATTAAAAAAATATTTCATAGGGCAGTACTTCAGATCTAATTCGCCCCGTACTAGAGCCGGCGTAAGGTAGGTATTGTATGATACAATTAGATCGATAGCCGAGTGAAAGGGAAATCCGTATTAATAGTTTTGTTCATTGTGTTATAAAACTTATAAAACAAGTTTTTCGAAGTTAATTCTATGTTATATTTGTTTATTCGTGAATTGAATATACGAATTTACCACGTGCTCGGCGGTGAAGGAAAACATCTTGAGGAAACCTGCATGTCTGAGGAATAAGAAAAAAAATTAAAAAATTAAAAAAATATTTCGAAGACATGTGAAGTTCGTCAACACGCATTTGGGCAGCGCGGCGGACACTTCCTTGCCCTAAACCCTCTCAGAAATGAGGGGAGGCCTGAGCCCAGCAGTGGGACGTATATAGGTTGTAACTTTACTTTTAACTTTACGTGTGCACTTGTATTTGGCCAATGAATAATGTTTGTTTGTTTGATTGTTGCCAGGGCGATAGAGGGTGGGCTGCAGGCGGCGGTGGGTGCGCGGCTTCAGGCGGCGGTGGGTGCGGCGCGCGCGCCGCTTGCGGGCGGTGGTAGTACGGTGCGCCGACCGCAGCTGGCCGCGGCGCCGTTGGCCGGCGCTCTGCCCGCCGCGCTGCTGGCGCTCGCCGCGCTCGTGCTCGTCGCCGCCTCCGCCGCCACCATATACATCTGCGCCTCCTGGAACAGGTAAGCTGCATGTCTTGTTGCATCGCGCGGCCGCTGCTGGCCGCGGTGTCGTTGGCCGGCGCTCTGCCCGCCGCGCTCGTGCTCGTCGCCGCCTCCGCCGCCACCATATACATCTGCGCCTCCTGGAACAGGTCACTATTTTTTAACTATTCTACACGGCAGGCCACTCGGATGTGTTGTGGTTTCAGCACGAATGGATCCGATCTGAATGCCGCTGCGCTCGTGCTGGTAGCTGCCAACATATGCATTTGCTCCTGAAACTCATGAAACAGTTTAAATTTTTATACGTAGTAGAGCCACGTTGCAGCTGTATTATGGTTGTAGCACGAATGGGTCGGCTCGGCCGGGGTCAGACCACGCTCTAACCATATTACCAGCGTAAGATAGCAGCTTAATATTGCTGTGTTTCGTATGGTGAATGTAGAGATCCGGAGACCCTTTTTTACTGGAATGGAGGCATTCCATCTTAGTCCTGGTCCTCAGAGGTGACAACGCATATGCGTTTTGATTCGTGGTTAAATGTAGATGTCTATGTGCCATAGCATCCACTTACTATCGGGTGGACTGTGTGCTCGTTTGTCACCCTTAAAAAAGGTCAGCTGCACGCCTTATTACATCACCAACAATTTTGTACTTGGTTGGCCACGCTGCAGCTGTTATAGCTGCAGCACGAGTGGATCAGCTGCCACGCTCGTGCTGGTCTCCGCGCCGCCAACATATACGTGCATCGTGGAATAGATGAACACGCCTTTCTCATAATTTTAAAGCTGTATTTTATTGCACCGATATCTTACGGTTTTGCTATTAGATACTTGATATTACTACGATCTCTGCTTAATTAGTCTAGTGGTCGTAAACGCGACTGCTGATCATGTGGTCCCAAGTTAGAGTCTCAGGTCGGGACTAAAATCACTTTTTGGGTTTGTCAAGGAGTTCTTAGTAGCAGATCAGAGGTAAACACGCAATGTCATTGGTTTGTTAGGTCATCACATAGAACCAAGTGAATGAGAAATTAGAGAAAAATGCTTGCACACACACTTACGCATTATAATCCAATATTACGCAGATAGCTTCTTTAACGAAGATTGGCCGTCGTGACCGAAATTCAGTCTGAAAGACGATATTATTATAGCTACACTATAGCTATACTGCACCGCTCAGCTGTACGGGAAAGGAAATCCGCATATGTAAAAAATAAAAATATTTAGAGTAAATGTTAAGTCCGTAAATACGTTAAAGAATTAAAGGAGGCCTGTGCCCAGCAATAGGATGTATAAAGTAACCGATATTGTCTTCTACAATACGATTAAGAAATGGTTTGTGAAATATTTAAAGAATGTTTAGTGTCGTCATTTGGACCGTGGAGCTTTGTCGATTAATCAGAGTGAAACAACGCGCGCGGGTGAGATTGGCAGTTGGAGAAAATGTAGTAATATTCTCCCATATAAAGATAAGGGGTGTCCCTACCGTGCAGGAATTTGCTTTTATCGACGATCACAGTACGAGACGTTTCGAACCTTAGACGCTGTTGCCCGCCGCCGGGCTTCCCTAAACAACCAACTTGCTTGGTATAATTAGAAATCGTACCATGGATGGGTCGTTCACCATGGATGGGTTAATTTAGTTGTTGAGGAGTACCGTCGTTAAAATTGTTTTTGACACATAGTACATTTTTTTTAAACCGAGAACGCTTAACACTAGGTGTAAATGTAATATTAATGTTAACGCTAGCGACAAATATGTAGTACGATTCGTAATATTTAATAAATAAAAGCATATTTCCTCCAAGGTATAAGAAGCATAAAGAACAAGCGATGCAGCAGTACGGAACATTAAGCATGAGCATGCCTCCACCACGGCCGCCATCGGGCTACGAGTCGAGCGAAGACGAACCTGCACCGAGATATGAAACACAGGTGAGTTTAAACTCTTTAAACTCAATTTGACAATAGTCAATAATATTATGGCACATCTATGAAATAATACATTTTTAATATCGTAATGGAGTGTTGCATAGAACATGGCACGAGATGTTTTATTTTTAAACTATAGATTAGTATGTATACTAACTATAGTATATTGGTATGTATATTAGTATGTATACTAATCGAAATAGTACTTATTAAATCCTTGTGAAAAATAAAACGGTGCGGATTATCTAGTTTGGAATGCACTAAACTGTTGGTGGCCACCACTAAAACACTTGGATTACTAAATACAACTTCGCTAACTAAATTTCACAGCAAAAAACGAAGTTTAATATAAATCTGTGAACCCAAAACGTGTGATCAACATTAGATGTTGTCGATTAAAATTTGCTAGAACGAGAAGTTTTAAATGTAATAATTAGAAGATATACACATAATATTATAATGCTGACTATTTGTTTATAACGAAAGTTTTTGTTACAGGTTTTGAATATGGCTGTTGACGACGCGGATCTGCAGCTAGACTTTAGTCCCAACAACCATGCGTTCAACATACACAATGTTCAGTATTTGTCTAAAGATAACGGTAAGATAATACAAATTTTAGATGCATGTAAAATTTATTAAACCATAGTACAGCACTTCTGGGTTTTTAATGATTCTCGAGCTGACTTCACAGCCTATAATAGTACGCTGTGAATTTAGACCTGCCCATTTCTCGATTACTCATAGTTATATACGTGATATAGTCACGCCTCAGTTGTCCTACGAATGTAATATGAATGGGTCGTTCGACCTAAGGAGGACTACGTTCGCATAGAAATCATCGATAGCGACGATAAAATAGCACTTTATTGCTGCTGTATTTCTTATATTCGTAGTGTGGTACCGAAGACCCATTTTATTGATAACAAGGCATTTCATCTTATCTTTCGAAGTGACTTCGTTTCTTTCTTTCGCATTGATCGCTTCGCGCATCGCATCGCATCGCATCGCTTTCTTGCGCATCTTCGTTTTGATTCTTAATCGAGGATAATTATAGGTGCCTATAGGCCACAGCACTCATTTACGTTGACTATGGGTTATTTGGTCGCCATTTTTTGTATAAATAAAACAGTTTTGAACGTTAGTTACAATACAGCAAGTGTTTTAGCTAATAAACGAGTACTGATATGTTATTGATTATGTTAGATTAGAGTGGGATTGTAAGCTATTCCAGGGACAAGAAACAAGGACTTTCCCTGTTTTTCCGATTCTGCGTAATATGCATACTGCAAAAACATTAATAGGTCCTCATAAATACGACAAGCTGTTATAGCGCCAAATATCACTTCTAGCTGGGATTTTTACTTGGACTTGACGATTAAATAAGTAGATAACTACGTACTGAATGTTTCTGGATTCCTTTGATCCATACTAAAAATGTCTGTGAGATTTCTTTATCATTTAACTTCTTTTTCATTATTATGAAATTTCCTTTAGAAATGAGTTGTCATTTTTACAAAATATTCTTTGGCTTCTACTTTACATAAATATTTATTAAGACCAGTCCTCTGTGTTATAGCTTATACTTCTTGACATTATAAGTCTAATAATTATGATTTGAAGATGTGTTTAGTATGACCTTATCGAGCTACTCATTAAAGTCGAAATTTTTAAACTAGGGGAACGAAGCCCGACTCTGTCGGAAACAGCAACAACCGCGAGAGCCTCGAGTGTTAACGAGAACGGCGCCTCTATGAACAACAACCAATCGTTCGACAATGCAACCATTGCTCGCAACACACAAACGTTGAACCGTCGCACTACGAACACGCACGCATTGAACAACGCGCTGGGAACACTGCCGCGGACGAACAATGGTGTTAGTAGCGGGCTATTCGCTTCAACTTTGGGCAGAAAAATAAACACAGGGAATCACAAGAAAAAAGCAACGCACCCTATTATGGCGTATGATGAGATTCCTGGATTGCAAAGGTAAGAGTTCTTTATATAATGAGATTCATGACAGTGTTGCCAATCTACTTTTTCAGCAGCACAGAAGCTGATATATTTCATTTTGACAGGCCTAGTGGTGTAGTGGTTAGTGACCCTGACTGCTATGTCGGAGGTCGTGGGTTCGATTCCCACCCAGGAGAAATCTTTGTGTGACGAGCACGATCATTTGTTCTGTGTCTGGGTGTGATTTATCTATAATATTTATGTATTTAGAAATATATAAGTATGTTTATCAGTTATCTAGTACCCATAACACAAGCTCTGCTTAGCTTGGGACTAGATGGCGTTGTGTGATAGTTGTGGAATATTACATTATTATATTATATTATATATATATATATATATATATATATATATATATATATATATATATATTTCAATCGGTACGGAGATCGGTATACTCATCTATCTCCCGTAGCTTTTACTGTTATCGATTAGGCAGGCGAATTGCTAAACAGTGTACTAGAGGTTGCTTGTTGTTTTTAAATCAAGCAAGATAGGAAGTTATGAAATTCTTCCAGCATTTGCCATAGTCGACGGTGATGGATTCTTATACGCATCCATTTCACAATGAATGATTTCATTTGATACAAAATTATGAAATGGTTACAAAGGTTGGTGAAACCTTTTTACGTTCATAATATAAATTAATGTACATTTTACCTGACGTTATAATAGCATAATAAGGAGGGCGGTTAATGTAGGTACATATTTAATTTCAGTACTTTTAAGAATAATGTTTTTTAATAGAAAATTAATTTCAAAGCTTAGAACTATCGAGATAAAAATTGACACAGATTTTGAAATGTTATAACGTATTGTAAATTATATTCATATCGCACAAAATTAGATCAGAATAATTCATGCAGTGCCTTTTGTCTAGTGTGTATTTTGGTAGGGCGTTTGATTTTATGTCATGAAGGAGGCATTGTATTTCTAATAAATTACATGTCTATAATAGTATTAATTTGTTAATTTTCTAGCTTTCAATTTGCCTCTTGTTTGCAATTTGTCGTGTCTTTGCGTTGTGTCTTCATGTGTTGTGTATTATAAATAATAAATTAATATAATAAATTTATTATTTATAATACAATAGGCTTGGAGCTGGGAGTACATTGTAAAATCTTGCTTTGTTTTAGTTTTCAAAAGATGAAAACTCCCTGGATAAACTTGGAAAGTAAAACGTTAAAGTTACAGCCTATGTACGACCCACTGCTGGGCACAGGCCTCCTCTCATTTCAGAGAGGCGTTTAGGGCAGGGAAATGTCCGCAGCGCTGCCCCAATGTGTGTTGGCAAACTTCAAATGTCTTCGAAATATTTTTTTCTTATTTCTCAAACATGCAGGTTTTCTCACGATGTTTTCCTTCACCGCCGATCACATGGTAAATCAGCATTTAAAACTACAATTAACTATTCAAACAAATCGAAGCGACAGTAGCCTAATGGCGGGGCGTGGACCGCGAACTCAAAAAGGTCGTGGGTTCTAATCCGCCATTTGACTACTGGCGTGAACCACTCGTAACACAAGCAATTTAAGCTTACCACGAGTGGTTGAGGGGAATATTAGTAATGTTTATAACATTGTTAATATTCTTTTTATAAAAAAAAATCATCAAACATTGGTGCTGGCGTGGATCGAACCTGGGTTGCTCGCGTACTATGTAACTTTACAGCGAGCGCTTAGCCTCTAAGCTACAAAAGCTTAAATTAACATTATCTAAATACAAAATTTCTTCCAATCGTTAGCACCATTTTCGATTAGTTATATAAAATATACATTACAAGTGAATGTGGTAGTGGTGGTGTAAGAAAAGGATAAAATTAGTAGTTTATTACGATCCCAATTCTCACCTGATGGTAGCTGGCGATATTGCGCTAGATGTTGTTATAATTATTAAAATGTACTAAGTGAACAGAAACTTGGTGTGATTTCTACTAAATTATTTACACTAAAATCACATGATTTCCTCTTTCGGGGCATATCGCAGGCTGCGTTGGCTTCCCATTGGCGGGCCCTTTTCAAAGCTAGAGAAAAATTTTCCTCCTTTCTTCTGTACCAGGCTTGTTAGAAATACATGGCTTGCTAGAAACATATGGCGTACTTTTATACACAATCTCCACAGAAAGAGTCAAGCAAAAGCAATAGCAAAAGCGAAAGCAAAACACACCAGCCATCCCGGCCCCTGAATTGAATCGAGTTTATGGCCCTGTCATTGACTATTTTAAGCTGCAGAGGTCTTCTTTTTTACCAGAACTCTTCTCTTTTTTTCAAATAAGTCAATGATCCAACCTCATATATAATATTAACAGGATCCTAGATGCGAATCGTTGGCCTAAGAAATACCTATCCACTCTTGACTTTAAAAATCATTGATTATAGTGATTAGAGAAGACAGATCGTAAATATCATAGCATTATCACATTCATCCTCTAGTCCTCTACTTAACACTAATTAATTTGCCTCGGCTACGGAGGCCAATATACAGGACACTCCTCCCACTGTATTACAGAACCACTGAAGCACTACTTTAACATTACAAAGTAATAGACATCATAATTAGTTCAAGGACTAAACATTTTTTTATGTTTCATTTGTGTACATTGTAATTTTTTTTCAGAGCTTCTGAAAATGATAACGTGACATTCGGTAAGAGAAATTTCACCGGCTTCAATTATAACCAATCACCGGTTGAGACCACTACAGAACTATAGACTTTATAAAGTGAATATCAAAGACAAATAAGTAGAAATATGTAGAATTTAAACAAAGTGATATTAAGCCCCGTCCTGTATAGAGCTACTTAGCATTACGTCTTGTGTTCAACGAATGTTTTTTATTTTTGTACGAATATTATCGGAGTAGAAGGTTCGTAGCTATATAAATTGATAACGAATTTTTAGATATTTTTTTAGTGTTTAGTGTCGTGCTTAGCGTGCCTAGTCTCTTCAATGAAGAACAAATTGTTCATAATATCAAGTTTTGTAAATAATAGAGGCATTATATTTGTATATTTTTAATGTTTATATTCGAGTGTAGCAAGTATTGTAAATAAGCTGGCAATTACCATTCAACTGTCTTTCCACTATCGTTTATTTAAATAGGCTTTCAGTTAAATATTTGTGTGTTTGTTGTTCATGCCATTCACTCAAAAGTTAAAGCTATCGTATTTTCCTAATTTTTTTATTCATTTGGTATTTTTAGTGTACATTACTACTCGTTTTATAGTTCTTGGATCTAATTTAATATGTTGTATTAAAATAATACCATCATTTTATTTTAATAAGAGATTTATCGAATCTTAATCATTATTAAAAGTTTAATTAAAAAAAAAACCTGTCAGTGTGTTAAAATCTGAGTTCTGTTAATGCCTGTTATGTTTTAAACGAATTATGTGCCAGTTACTTTTAATATTTAGTGTGTAGCAATATACAAAATAATAAACATTTGAACTTAGCATAATAAATAAATGCTCATGTTTTTTTTAGAAATTTGTAGAGATTCGGCCTCTAGAATAAAAATTGTGCCAAATGTCGAATAAAGGAGATTTTGATCTGCATTCAATAGTTATTTATTTAATTTTTTGTTGTTAAGATTAGAAGTAAATGTTACCCAATATTTACGTTCTTGTGTAAATTACTTGTAAATTTATTATTATAATTTTATTGTGCAAAATTGTACTATATTTGTCAATATGGTTTGTTAATATAATTTTTGGAATAAATCAATGTTTATTACCTTATTAAATATTGTTTCATTTTTAAACTCGAATGTTTAATTATCACCATTGTTAGCTTTTTTAAGGTCTCCGCTGAACATGTGCTTTTTCAGAAATTTCCCAGCAGATATATATTCCTTGAACGTGCTCATATTCACTACATTGAGGAAGAAAGTTTTGGTTAGGTCTACTCGAGACCCGTGCGCTTGTAATGCTGCTTTCACTAACTAGATTGTGGGATTTCGCTTTCCTCATTTTTAACCGACTTTAAAAAGAAGGAGGTTTTTAATTCGAGTGTATGTTTTGTTGTACGTATGTTACGCGATATCTTCGCTGATTGTAAACCCATTGACTGTTGTTTATGCCACTCAATGGTAAGGGTTGGCCCACACGTACCGCAACTACACCACATCGCAGCAACGAAATGTGGTCACGTGTGAATAGTGTTGCGTTGTAGTTGCGTTGCAACCATAGAATATTATAATACACAATAGAATTGCCGTAACCCTAAGGCTGTTAGATCCTTAAACTTATCGTTTATTCATGATTTGGTAAATCCATTTGGTATTTTAGTGTACATTATTACTAGTTTTATAGCTTAAAATAATACCATCATTTTATTATAAGAAGAGATTTATCGTATCTTGATGATTTTTTAAAATTAAATATTTTATACTTCAAGGGTGGTCCCAAATAAATTTGGAGAAAAATTCCACCCCTGAGGCTAGTAAATAAATAACTTACTGTTTAGTAATTTGAAGTCGGTTTTTACTTCTTGTTAAAAGCCATAATTATTTAATTGTAGAATAGTTGATCGTAGATTGCTAGAATCTCGTCTGTCGTCAGTCGGCAGGTTGCACTGTGCGCTCAGAAGTTGCTATTTGGAGAAGAAACTTTAGAAAATAATGTGTAGGAATATATAAAAATTCCTACATAATATTTTCGTTTATTTTGAACGTGGTAGAGCCATGCTACAGTTATATTAGTAGTATAGTTGTAGCACGAATGGGTCGGCTCGACCGGGGAAGGATCACACTCTCACAGAATACCAGCGTAAAATAGTAGCTGCTGTGCTTGGTATGGTGAGTGTAGAGAACCGGATACCCTTATAACTGGTAACGAGGCATTCCATCTTAGTCGTAACGAGTGACAACGCATCTGCATTTTGATTCGTAATAGAAGATAAATGTAGGTGTCTATGGGCCACAGCAACCACTTACCACCAGGTGGAATGTGTGCTCGTTTGTCACCCTATCCTATATTTTTTTCTAATTACATATAGGAATTGCTTGTCTCATGAGTCTCGTGGTCGTAAGCGCAACTGTTGGTCACGTGGTGTCCAACCACCACACCACATGGTATGTCGGGTCGGATCAAAATCAGTTATTGGGTTTTTTTTGTCAAGAATTTAGGTTAAAGTTGTCGATGTTTCACCCCGTGCCTCGTAAAACCGTTAGTCCAGGGTCTAAACTTTCTCCTTTCGCGTCGTATTACCGTCATCGGACTATGAGAGTGAGGGAATAGAGAGTGCTACTGTGCTCAACAATGATACCCTACTGCACATCAATCTCGTCATGTACCTACAGAAACTAAGTCTGAAGGAAATTACTATTAATATTTATAGGAAAAAAAATCGCATTTTTAAAGCATTCCCAGTAAATATTCATTGCATTCAACTGTGTGAATCATAATTTTCTGTAACACAAACTAATTCATAATTTACAATAACAACACTGTCAAGTGTTTAATTGTTCGAATGAAAATATGGACTCCCCTATGCAGTGCATGATGAATGGTGTAATTTCACCCTACATTTCATTTATTACCCGCCATAAATATAGCTGTAAGATGCGAGCTCCATTAATGGACGTACTCGATCGTTGTATTACAATATTATTACAGAACACTGTACAACGCTGCTGGTGCGCTATAAAAGTGATGTAAATTAGAGACTAAGTACCGTACCGGTGAGTGTAAGAAAAATATGGCCGTGTAATGGCGGCGTAAGAGAATTTATTGCACACACACATGGAAATAGAAACAGGTTATGGGCAACAGCATCCCCCTATATCTACACGGAAGACCCACGTTCGGCAGAGGAGTTTTGACAGGCTGTGACGAAAATGACGAACAGTGAACAATATTAGTATTGTAAAGTGATACACTTTCCTTGACTGATTCTTGACAGAATACTAACGTCAAATAGCAGCATAATACTGATATGTTTCGTATGGTGACTCTAGAGATCCGGAGACCCCTTTTTACCGGAAACGAGGCAATCCATCTTAGTCCTCAGGGGTGACAACGCCCCCCCCCCCCGATCGGGTTCCCGCCTTGTCGTGGCGGGGGGGCTTAGTAGCCGTGGCTTGGTCTCTCTCTGAACAAAGAGGAACCCAAATGGCTGGTCCGAGGTGGAGGGCCGGCCCGAGGTGGCCACTCCGAGTGGGCTTGGGAAGCCCGCTTCGGATGTGTGTTGGTGGACTGCGGTGAGAGGTGTGTCCTCCCCACCTACCGCTGCAGCCGAGGTGGAGTAGCGGAGGAAGAGGAGTTTTGGTATGGCGATGCGCCACTCGCCCTATCCTCCGCGACTCAAACGGGGTCGCACCGTTGATGCGGTGGTGGTGGAGCTGCGGGGGGAGAGGATTGTCGGTATTGCGAGGCGCCGCTCTCCCTACCCTCCGCAGCCGAATCTTGGTTGGCGGCGGAGCCATAGACCAGATCCGCCGCTGGGGTCGGGAAGGCTAGTACTTCTAAGTGCTCGTTTTTCCTGGCCCCATGGCCTTCTTGCATTGGACGCGGGGGCGTCCGTTGCGCAGATGAAATTGGAGGCCGAGAAGGAAGGCGCCCCATGTGTTCTGGTGCGCCTTACCTGTGAAGGAGAACGGGGAGGAATATTCCTCTCCCGAGGAGGTGCTGCCATGGGGCGGCAGGCGCTGGTGGGGCTGCGGATGTGTGCGAAAGCGTTGCCGTGGCCCTGCCAATAAGCGACAAAGGTGGAACACCATGGGGTTTTAGTCGGTGCGAGTCCGACATAACCCGTCCTTGCCCCCGCCAGGCGGGTATGCGTAGGCATTTCCCCATGTTAAAAAAAAAAGGGGTGACAACGCATCTGTGTTTTGATTCTTCACGGGAAAAAGATAGTTATCTATTCCGAATGTGGACTGTAGGAAGACGTATACTGTATATAATATAAACGTGTAGGTGCATGATATATAAATAAAGGTTAAGTGTAGACTATAATCGTGCAATTATTGTACCGTTTCAGCAGTCCCCTTGTTTTTGTAATGGATATAAGGGTGATAAATGAGCATACAGACCTCCTGATGGTATTAATAATCAAAATGCAGATGAGTTGTCACCCCTGAGGGATAAGATTAAATGCCTAGTTATCAGTAAAAAGGTCTCCTGCGGTGGATTGTGTAACTCAGGTTTGAATCATTTTCCGGTGGAAATTACTCCGCAACAGCGTTTCCGTAAATGTGTTTTCATAAGGATCAACTTTTGTTACGCAATTTAAAAAGTGATACGCTCTTAACTGATATTACGACGCTCAACGGTCATAAGTGGTGCTTTTCTACAATACATCAATCGTCAAATGAAACAAGGCCGCTGTACTAAAAACTGCTTACCAGTTTCTGACATTATCTTAAAAAAATTGGTATGCACGTTGATTATGAAAAAGTAATTATAATGATGATCTGATACAGCAGTCAGGATAGTAGATAGAATCCTATTGAACGCATGTTGTGATCGAACCGGGAAATGTACCCACCTTTAACTGATGTTGCAACAGGATTGTATACTCTCGATGAAATTATTTAACGGTTCTCTTGTTATCAACTTTAATTTTAGCATGCCTGCAGAGATTGGACATGAAAAAAAAAATAACGAACGAAAATAACGAAAATAACGAAGATTTGATTTTGCGAGCAAGATCGTCTTCTCACGAGAGAAATACTAACATTACTTTGAAACTTATTTGTGAGATTGTGTAAGAAAACCTAACTCAAATTGTTACCTGATGTAGCAGTTAACCGACCGACGGAAAGACATAATCCAACGGATTTGTAAGCTGAAGTGTTAAAGGGCCGGCAATATGTCTCGAAGAACCGACAACCAATGAAAAAACAAGGTTCTCGAGTGGCAGCCTCGTACCTGTAGGCAAAAGTGGATATGCATGTTTAATTTAAATAAAAAATGTAGCTGTAGTGAATGAAAAAATGTGGCTTCATGCTGTAACCACAATCGCCTCTTCGTGATAGTATTATCTATGGTTACTTGTATCTTCTTGAAATTTAGTATGGACATTGAGACTGGATAGGATATGTTATTATAATGACGATCTGATGCTGCATTGTTGATTTTCTCTTTTATAGGGATCTAACGGCGTGAAATTTGATATTCACGGTGAGATTGTGTGGAAAAACGTAACCGTAATTATCAGTTAACGGTGTGGCCAAAATCGTCTCCTTTCAGTGAGATTCGTTAGTAAGAAGGATGTGAAGACAAATTATCTATGCTACTTTATTGCAGGTTCAGTAAAATATTTACGGCAACTCACAATATAGATTAAGAGCCAGTACAGCCATTTACTTTCAATTAATGTAATACATTTTCTTAAATTAATCTAACGACTGGATACGCGCTTATGGACGCCCAGAAGTTTGTTGTCCGCCTGGGTGATAGGACCAGAATATAAGTCTGCCATGAAAATTATACATGTCAAATAATATTATCAACAATATATATAAATTGCAGCTTAATTGAAATAACATTAATTACTAATAAAAATGTGTACTTTTGCATCTGTCTGCCATAACTTTGAAACCATCATAGGTGTCTGCCAATGTTATTTTTCAGTATCTTTTATTGAATATTTCAAGATGTCAAAGCGGCAGACTTATTGCTATCACGTGTTTTTTGTCATTATTTTAAACCTTTAACACCTGAGCATCTCTATATCGACCGCCATTCAAACTAAAGAGTCCCCATTTCGTGTTCTTCAGGTGTAGGAGATTATATATAGAAAAAAATATAGATATAGAAAAAAATAGATATAGAAAAAAATGTGAAGCTTATCGAAATACCGCACGAGGGGCACACTGAAATGATCGGGAATAGAATATTTCGGATTGAGTTACAATAAAACCTTTTTTAGAATTTGAATACTGGCCTCTTAGAATCTTTTCTTAATTCAAACAATTAAAATAATGTTTAAAAGCAAAAACTATGTTGGTTTAAAGTTGAAACGTCGTTAACAGAAATGGAGCTCACGTGTGAACATTTCCGTGCCATAATTTATCACAATTTTCGTCGCGGCTTATCTCAAGATATATGTCTCAGCGAACTTGTATCGATTTATGATGTTGAAGTACCGAGTCAAACGACAATATACCGCTGGTATGCCGATTTCCGACGCGGTGGTGTATCGCTCAGCACTGTTTCTTCTGCAGGTCCACCAAGAACAGCGGTCACGCCTGAAAACATCGCAGCAGTGCGAACTATTATATTAGATGACCGTCATGTGACATACGAGCGGATTCGGGCTGTTATCAGTATCGGAATGACTGTAATTCAGTCGATATTACATAATTAGCTGTGTGTAAGAAAGCTAGTTTACCGCTTGGTTCCCCACAATTTGTCCGAAGAGCAATAGGCGGCTCGTGTAGATTGGTGCCGGAATACTCTGCAATGCTCAACGAAGGCACGTCAAATGCCGTTTATAATATCGTCTCAGATGACGAATCATGTATTTTTTCATACGAACCTGAAAGAAAACTTCAGTCAGCAGTTTGGGTCTTCGAAGACGAGGTCAAACCAACGAAAGTGGTTCGCTCCCGCGGCGTGTCAAAGACAATGGTCGCTACGTTTGTTTTGAAAAAGGGGCATGTTGCTGCAATTCATTTACAGGAACGCAGAACGGTTACCGCTGAGTGGTATATCACGATTTGTTTGCCAGAAATGATATAGCCGAACTCCGAAAAAATAACCTGAAACGTCGCATCATCTTAAATCACGATAATGCGAGCTCCCATACGGCTCGGAAGACAAATGAGTTTTTTATTTAGCTATACCGTGCATGTGGTTCTTCTTATTCCCGATCATTTCAGTGTGCCCCTCGTAAGTCTACCGCTCACTGGCTCTTAAGCTTTTGACTTCAAAATGTATAGCTTTTTCGAAACTTTAGTATCGTTAATAGAAAAATATTATATGGTACTAATTTAACATAATTAATTTTTAAAGAAAACGCGATAAAATCCGTATAATTTGTTTCATTTAATGTGTAGTTGTGTAGTGATCGCGTAAATATAAAAATCATTAGAAAAGTAATCTTATAAAGAATTATTATGTATTTTTGATGGAAGAGGAGGCAAATAAGCTTACCTGACGGTAAGTGATCACTGTCGCCCATGAACGTCTGCAACACTAGGAGAATTGCAGGTGCGTTGTAAATATAAATTTAAAAAATACAAAAATTTAAATATTTTGTTTTCTTAAATACGAGCATGCAACTACAGTCCATATTGGATACAGTTAAAAAAAGTTATATACAATACGTTTAAACTAAAAAGGTTATACAATACAATACTCTTTATTGCACACAAAATAATACAAAGAACAATAAACTTAAATTGATAAATTTATGTACAATTAGGTGGCCTTATCGCTAAACAGCGATCTTGGCGATCTTGGTTATCTAATTTGAAGAAGAAATACACATCCCTTTGTCGATATTTTAGGAGTTGACTAAAGGGCATCGGTTTCGACAGAACATCACTAATCCTTTAGTTATGTATAATAGAGTTCTATATCCCTTGATTTCGCTTCTTCATATTGGAAACTTTTAACATGTTTGCCGCTTACATCATAACAGTTATATAGAAAAAAGTTTTAATGTGAATGGAGGATACGGATGTAACGAAAATATATTTTCCATCAATTCAGAACATTTTTCAGCTAGTTTCAAAACTTTTTTGCAACTGAGCGAAAGTCGTCCAGCTACTTTTTATGTAAACGGGATTTATTTGTGGCTTGATGAAAATACTCTATTTGGGTTTTGCTTCAATTATTGTGGATAGTTTTCGATATTAAATAGTTAGCGCTATTGAGGAGTATGGGCAAGACCATCTTTTTACAAAATTTTCCATGTTTACAACTCTTGGACGTTGATTATATATATCCAAGAAATCCTCTTTTTAGGTCGCCAAAACCACCACGAGCCATAGTAATGTTGACTCAGTGTATTCGCTTTCAAATTAGGATTATCATTCTTTTTAGAAAACTTTTAAATATTTAATTAAACAACGATTATCAATTAATTGATCGATTATTATTTTAATTTTTTTCATAATTAATAAAAATAATAATATGGAATGACTTTTATCGTTTAAAGTCAAAATCTCTGGCGGCTCAAAAGGGCCGATTATTCGTCTATTCGAAATTCCGGTCCAAAGGTAAAATGATACTGTGATCGATCTTCTCTCATCAAATTTGGATTTTCTACGTCACCACCACTCTTGTAAGTTATGCAGACTCATGTATCCACCTTTTTTAAATGTGTATCCATCCAACCATAAACTTTTTTCAAGAAATTATGGGTTTCCCCTGATTATTTCTAGCATTGTTTGAAAAAAGGCTCATGATCTAGGAGAAGAAGAGTTTGTAATCGGTGTACGTAGTATGAGTGAAGCTTATTTTTGCAATATCTTGTGAGCTGCACTTTTGGGCACACTGAAGTACTTGGTTCTTCATCGATAGCTTCTCGCACAACGTCCTCGTCCTCGTCTCCCTCATCATATGATTGGTTAAGGAGTCGGCCCTCTGAGAAGAGTAAAAGGTGCTAATTTAAAAAATATCGATAATCCGGATGACGCGCAGCATTTGGGTACCTCTTACGATAAAGTAAAAAAATAGCTGCGACATTAGCGTTGCATTTGCATTCCCCATAAATGAGGTGCATGTTAGCATATTCTTGTGTGGAATCTAGGGGAAAGCAAATTTCATCTTAAAGAGAAACTAAACAGACCAAATCCAAATCAAAGCAATCAAGTTCAATAACCGAAGCCAAATGTGGTTAGTATGCAATTAACACGAAAAAATACAGAAAGACGCGCAGTTAACGAAGGATCTTAACGTACTGAACTTGTGAACACTTGTGTGTGAGTCTCGCTCACATTGCGTCAACTAGTTATTATTTATTTGAGTGACACGGGGGGACCGTTTCACTTAAACTAGAATCTTAACTAACAGGCTTGAGGAAAGCCTTTGGGTATCGACTGGGTTTCTTTAAACATTTTTTTCCATAATTTGACAAATAACAAGATTATTATATAAGTGTTATACTATTTTGGAATAACTTGTTAAACCCGTTAACTTTTAAAGTTATTTGCCACTACTCATGTAGTACATTTTTTTCAGTACAGTCTTTTAAAACTGAGCAAAGTATTAATTTTGAATACATGGTTGAAAGAAAAATTACATTCCCTTCTGGACTGGGGCAGTTGGATGTAAATTTTAAGCAACAGTTTAGAAGTTCTATTCAGGATTACATAATTAAAAGAAAATTAAAAATACTTAAAAATTTTAGCAACAGGAATTAAAAGATCATCACAGGGTGCAGATTTACTCGATTTTTTCTTATGAATGCCTGTGTTTTTAAAATATATGTTTTTTTTTTATATTTTTTCCGTCACCTATTATGACTTACCTATCAACCGATTCCGGCGTGACGTCGTAAACTGTGCTTATACTTAGTGAAAATATACTACAATGCTATATTAAAAGTAATAGCACGACGCAAAGGCACGACCTAACATCTTAACATATATAAATTACGTGTCACGTTGTTTGTCTGCGATGGACTCCTAAACTACTAAACCGATTATTATAAAATTTGCACACCATATGCAAATTTAAGTTTGGTCCAACTTGAGAGATAAGATGAATTTTATTTGCCCATGAGTGACCCACATTTTTTTTGCGAATTTAAGGATTTTAACAGGACATGACAAAGGGTCATCGAAAAGGGCAGACAACGTCTGCCTGGCAAGCTACTTTTATACAAACCTAAAGCAAATTTCAAGAACGAGTACAAAGCGAGTTTGTTTGTATACTAGTTTTATTAGTCGCTCAATCGTCTTAAAGTTAAAGGAGTTATCGCTATCATCATTACAACCCATCAGAAGTCCACTACTGAACGTAGGAAATACCTTGAAATCTGATTCCCCACACGTGTCCCCCGGGTAGTGCTAAACGAGCAGCCCCAATTTTGGTGGTAGGTTTGCTTTTTGTTTACCACCTACCAAAGCAAAGTCTTGTCACCAAATGACGTTGTCGTATTTCGGCATGATGCTTGGTGAAGCCAGTCCCCGCAGTCTCCAGATCAAGTTCCCATGGGTGCAGTAGCACTGCTAGTATTGTTTGGTTGCTGATGCAAAGACTCGTTCAACTGCCATTCTCATTCCATATTCACTATTAACTCTAATATTTGTCAAAAAAAAGGATGGCTAACCGACGGTTGCACGTCCTCTCATTAAAAATGCACCTCACTAATATTCGAGGCACAGAAATCTAAATAATAAAGCAATAGAAATCGTCAAAGCTCGTGACCTTGTCGCCGCACATGTGACTCGTAGGCCACAAGCGCGTGACGGGCGTTTGTTTCAGTTACCAGTATTGTTTTGGACGCAGAGACGTAAAAATGGTGTTTTGAAGCATATCCAACTGCGGAAATTCTTCCATAACTTGCAAATTTTCAAATAAAGAGATTAACATTTCATAAATAAGTACTGAGTGTTTTACATAATGTTGTTTTTAATGAAATATACTTAAATAAAATTATTCACCTCCTGTACTACGATTGTCTCAGAAAATGTAACCGTTTTCACATTTCAATATTCATTGATTCTTAAGTTAGTTCATGTCTACGAGTACGACAGCTAAAAGCAGCAATGAATTTATTGTATGGGCAATTAACAATATTGTCACGTACGTTGATTTGCAAGAACACGGTCGCAGGAGTCAAGCGCGAGTCAGTGACTTGACACTACTATTTTATATCGATAATTTATTATGATAAGCTTACCTGGTTTTACAGAAATTGGAATGAAATGTAATACTTTGTAAGATTTTTATTTACACCTTCTCAATTTTTTATTTCATAAATTTTTAATACCGTTAACCGTTTATCCCGTTTATATGTTGGTACTTTTAAAATACTTGATAAATTTTTATGCAGTTTTAATATTTTGTAAGGATAAGTAATTATATTGAAACTGGTAACTGAAAAATAATAAAAAATAGAAAGTCAGTTACAGATCTTTAAAACTTAAATATATATATATATATATATATATATATATATATATATATATATATATATATATATATATATATATATATATATACATAATATAAAAAATAAATATATGTATCAATATATTTATTTGTTTGCTGTTTGTATAATGTATTTATTTTATTTAAACATGTGTTTATTTAATACAATTCTATTATTCCAGGTTTCCAAAAGATCCAGATATTAATGATAAATGGATGGCCCTTTTCTCTAATTACAAAACGTTTAAAAGCTAAAGCTAAGACTAAAAGGTTATATCTGTAGTCCGTTCGCGTTAAGAAAATAGTGAGTCATAAGTGCAACTACAGGGTAAAGGTGTATTCACAGTGGAGTAAAAATTCTTTTTTTTTTCAAACATTTAATTAAGTTTAATGGAAACAAATTCTCTTAAAATTACTTAAATCACTAATAAGTATCGCTAGATTCTCCAGTTACATTAATTATAAAAGAATTTTGTTCTGCAAGTTCCATGATGTCATCCAAATTCCACATGGTATTTTCTTCGCGTATCACGTGGTCGCAGCACTTCTTCCAACGATTAGCGTCTATTAATGCTATTCCGTCATCTTATAATTTTTATGTCACTCATTTTGAACGTGGAGTTGTTGGCACCAACATAATTTTTTATTTGGGCTCAAACCAATTCAATTGGATTAAGTTTGCAGTGGTAAGGCGGTAGGCGAAGAATTGTAATGCCATCACTTCTGGCAGTCTCATCTATTAAATATTTATTATATTGTGGGGGTGATTTCGACAACTTTCATTAATAATTCTTTTTTTAAATAAGTCATGTCCATGGATTTGCATTTGCTTTGCAGCCAATCTATTATTTGCTGCTTAATCCAGCTGGTTGTTGGTATTTTTCGACTCTTACGAGATACTCGATACGATCTATACTGCGCGCGTCGTTCCAAACCGGTTTGCTGTTATGTAACTTCTAAGTGCCGGACGTTTTGTCTGTTATTATAATGGACGAGTATTCTGAGCTTAATGAATTTAGCGCTTACTGCATACGTCGAGTAGCAGCCCTAATATGGAGTTAAACAAATCGGAATTTGAATTGGTTGATCCAATGATGAAATAATATCTCAGGTATGTACCGATGGATAGTGAGTCTAGTAATTATAGGTCAGACTAAAAGAAACAGGGATGAAGAAGAAAATGAATGGATGTTTGTAAAGAGAAAAGAAAAGATTGTTAAAGTTTGTATATTTCATGTAATAAGAGGTTCCCTAAGCGATTTGGCTTAGCTAGAGTGTTAAGAAGCAACAAATTTTAGAGATATCGAAAGTTAAATGTTAAACCCGTATAAAATGCGTTTAGGCATTACTAGTGAGATGAGTGTACCAAAGTTGGAAACATGTAAAGCCCTGATTGAAAGGAATCGGAAAGTTCTAAAAGCTATGGAGAAAAGCGTTTCGTATGGGGTTATTAGGAATGTTGATATGGAACTAGGTGATGAAGAAATCTTTAAAAAAATTTCATGTCCCAACAATTCAGAACTTCTTTCCATCAAGCGACTGAAAAGACGGTGTGTATCAGGAAGTGGTTGGGTTCCTAGCGAATAAATACAAACACGTTGAGAGTTTGAGGATTAAAATGGATCCATATGTGATTCCGGTGTCACAATGTTCGCGCTGTTGGAAACTAGGTCATAAAATTAAAAAATGCTCATATAATAAAGTAATATATCTTAAGCGCGGCGAAAATCATGAGAATAGTAAAATCACATACCCTTGGCCGACCATATCCACGGGAGAAAAGACTGAATTGATGGTAGAGTTTAACTGCACGAATAGAAAAGCGCTTACAATTTTTGTTTCATCTAGCTTTCCGGTGCCAGAGGTAAATGCTTCGAACAGTAAAACAACCGTTTTAAGGTCGAAAATGCTCAGCTCGCAAAAAGGCTCAGTTTACTTCGTATAATCAAGACTACGAACATGACTAGATTAAATTTGTACAGGTGGTTAAGACTGAGGCAACAGTACATAGCGAATCGGAACCAAAACATAACCCCCGGATCAAGAAAATACGGCGGCATGGCACCTGGAGAGTTGTCTCCCCTGAACGTCACGTTAATTCCATGGATACGCCAACAATGGACCATTTGGAAGCCAAGACATCCCCAAAAAAGGAAGTGAACTTTAGTGAATTATTAAATACTGAGAGAGATCATATTTTTAAGAAGTGCATCTATGTAACACAAGATAAATAATGTGATAAAATGTTATGTGGAATGGTTGATTGTAGTTGTATTAGATAATATTTCGGATTGGGCTATTCTAAAATTATTACTAGACTAGGTTATTAACCATCCAATCGCCATAAAAATCCCATGCAGTCGCATGCACCTGGCATATCCCGAACAGTTGCATGCGACCGCACCCACCCACAGCACTTAAAACAATTAAAACTTATATTTAGAGACTTTTCTATGAAGAAGTTTGGTATTATAAATTGTATACAAAATTATCGATCCTGTGGTCTAAACAAAAGTCAGGTTTTACTTCATTACAAAAAGATTTTACTGTATTTTGATAACAAAAAAAAATATACCAAATGGATATCGGCAGCATGAAAATCACAATTATTTCAATATATATATTACTCGAAATTATTTACGTAAAAAAATAAATTATTTTCACACAAAAACTTTCATTACACTTTTATAATAAAACACTATACTAAAACTCTAATAAAACACTAGAAAAATCCAAAAATGAACGCAGTAACATTCACACGAAAATGGCGAACGAAATGAACGTAGATTATAAATAAATATCCATATACTACCGGACTTTTTATTCTACTAGAGGATAGAAAATTTTAAAGTAGTCTCTAAACATAAGTATTTATGGGTTAAAGTACTGTGGGTGGGTGCGGTCACATTTGACCTCTTGAATTTTGACGAAACATCGTAGTGATCAAATTTGGACGCTTGCTATCTGAGCGGTTAAAATACTAGGTATTTAAATAGATAGCACAAAGCATGTTAAGATAAATATTATCTATTGGAATTATCAGTCTCAGACCCCAGTAAGTTGCATATGAACAGTTACTGTCATAGGTAAAGATTCACATTGCAGTTCTTAGTGAAACACGATTAGAACAGGATAGCTCATAAAAAATAGTAACTATAACATACACCGTAGGAATCGTACGATTCCTTCAGTGGATTACCAATAATTACTCACAAATCAGTTAAGTGTCTCTTACAAAATATACCAATTGTTAAACCGGGCATAGAGATCCTTTATTTAAAAGTTTACAATTCTGTTCATATTGAAAACATTATTCTGTTTATTTTCTTCCTTCTGTTCATACAACCATTAGTGATTGATATCGTTTACTATTTTTTGCAATAAAAAATCGCTTTTACTTGGCGACTTGGGAGCACACCATATTACTTGGTCAATGAAAATAGATACTAGAGGAGTACAAATTTTTGATGATAGGTTTGGGCAAAGTAAGGCTTGGTAAGTCAAATTAAGGCATTTTACAGTACTTACTTAGATATCTTTTACCTAATCACAAGCACAAGTGCATACCTAATCACAAAACCTACTAAAGTATTTTGATTAGGTAAGTACACATTTGTGCGCCATAATATCTACAAATCAAAAAATTAAATAAACAAACCTGTACATCTTCAACCATTTCAGTTGAACCAAGATAGGTATACCGTAATTCTATGGTTTCTTGACTCAAGTCGTTTACTGCCGTATCGTCATTGTTCGTATTTAGCCTGCAATAAAGAATAAATTATATTAGATCTTGCATGACAGCAAAACGGAATTACTTGTAATAAATTATTTAGATACATATTTTAGCTATATATTTGAAAAGGTTCATATTATCATAATATGGTAACCACAAAAAATATCACATCAAATTTCATAAATTCTGATTATAATTTCATAACTCTATGGACTCAAAAGTGCGGACAACTTACCCATTATCATTTTCAATTATTGATAAACTTGAATAAATATTTTTGTCGTCAAATTCGCATTCAGCTATTTTTCTTCTCCTCCTAAAATAAAAATATACTATGTAATAACACGTAGGAATTTAACGGAATAAAAATATGTGAACTTTGCATAATACATCAAATTATTTACAGAATCTTATTCATCTTTAGAGCATTTTGATGTCGTTGACGTTTATTCTTCTTGAATTTAGGCATTTGCACTAATCAATCCACAAAATTATATTTTCACGATAACACAATGGTAGCGTCTTTTTGTAGTAAAAAATACGTAAGCGCATCAGTTGGTAGGTACTCAAATAATATTATGTTTGCGGCGAAACACGGAACGTCGACGACGGCGACGAGCGACACAGCTACTTCGTATTGTGACGGCCCAATATTATTATTAATAATTAAATTCAATATAAAGGGGCGTCAAAAATAGTCTTAAAGATATATATTAAGCAATTAAGTTAAATTAATAAACATAAAGTTAAATATATTTCAGACATTATCCCAATAACATAGTAAATTAAAGGCAAAATTATTGTTTTTCGTAATAAATAAATTTATTTAAAAACTTGGTAAAAATATTTGAAATAAGATAAATAATAGAAATACAAGTCAAAAAATAAGGAGTTCACGTATAGATGAAATTTCCTAAGTTGTTGAAGGAGTTCATGTATTAAGGAAAATTTTCCTAAGTTATGGAAGGTGTTCACGTATAGATGTCTTGTATGGATGAGCTGCCGGAGATACATTCCTGCAGTTCTACATATATATGGGGTGGTCGGGAGCCTGACTGCCTGAAGTACTGTAGCACAATGACTAGTCCTATATTAGGGACTTATGATATTAAACTCAATGATACAAAAGCAATACTATAGAAGGTCTCCATGATGAATTTGCATTACAATAGTAGGGTCGTGGGTTCGAACCCTATATATGAATGACTGATGAAAGTAAGGTCTATGATTCAAAAGCAATACTATAGAAGGTCTCTGTGATTAATATGCATTACAATAGTAGGGTCGTGGGTTCAAATCCTATATATGAATGACTTATGAAAGTAAGGTCTATGACACAAAAGCAATATTATAGGAGGTCTCCTTGATGCATAAGCATTGTATGGGGTGGTCGGGTGACTGACTGCTCCTAGTACTGTTGCAAAATGGCTAGTCCTTATTAGGGACTTGAAAAGGAATATTATGGTGGCGTGTGTGCTGGTTCACGAGCAATTGGTCCGAGGTAAATTTGGATGTGTCCTCGCTAACCGATGTGTCCTAGACATATCATCTTAGTGTCGGTGGTAAGCGGGTTTGTTGTAGCAATACGGCTTTCCCGTGGACATCGCACACCCATACCGTTTGTGGGCGGCGTCGTAGCGCATAGCGATGCGTCGTCTATCTTTCGGATGGGGATGTTGAGTGTGTTTGGTAGCACTTTTAAGTGTAACAGGCATATTCAGCTTCATGTCTTAGTGCATTAGCGCTATGATACGTGGAGTTTTGTTCATTGACGTCTTAGTAGCGTGCTACTATGATACGTTAGTGATATTTTTATATAACAACAATACTAACTTTGTTGCCAAAATCGATAGGAGTCATGTGGGTGTGTTGTGAGGGTGCGCCGCCCGTATGATAGTTGCATTGATGCTTACTGCTACTTGCGGTATTGTGTCTTGTGATGGATCTGCGGGTGTGCTGCGCCTGATTCGACGCTCTCTTGTGGTTCTGGTCGATGGAGGTATACAATTAACATCTTAGTGTCGGTGGTAAGCGGGTTTGTTGTAGCAATACGGCTTTCCCGTGAACATCGCACACCCATACCGTTTGTGGGCGACGTCGTTGCGCATAGCGATGTGTCGTCTATCTTTCGGATGGGGATGATGAGTGTGTTTGGTAGCACTTTTAAGTGTAACAGGCATACTCAGCTTCATGTCTTAGTGCATTAGCGCTATGATACGTGGAGTTTTGTTCATTGGCGTCTTAGTAGCGTGCTACTATGATACGTAGGTGATATTTTTTATATAACAACAATACTAACTTTGTTGCCAAAGTCGATAGGAGTCATGTGGGTGTGTTGTGAGGTGCGCCGCCCGTATGATAGTTGCATTGATGCTTACTGCTACTTGCGGTATTGCGTCTTGTGATGGATCTGCGGGTGTGCTGCGCCTGATTCGACGCTCTCTTGTGGTTCTGGTCGATGGAGGTATACAATTAACATCTTAGTGTCGGTGGTAAGCGGGTTTGTTGTAGCAATACGGCTTTCCCGTGGACATCGCACACCCATACCGTTTGTGGGCGGCGTCGTAGCGCATAGCGATGCGTCGTCTATCTTTCGGATATGGATGTTGAGTGTGTTTGGTAGCACTTTTAAGTGTAACAGGCATACTCAGCTTCATGTCTTAGTGCATTAGCGCTATGATACGTGGAGTTTTGTTCATTGGCGTCTTAGTAGCGTGCTACTATGATACGTAGGTGATATTTTTTATATAACAACAATACTAACTTTGTTGCCAAAGTCGATAGGAGTCATGTGGGTGTGTTGTGAGGGTGCGCCGCCTGTATGATAGTTGCATTGATGCTTACTGCTACTTGCGGTATTGCGTCTTGTGATGGATCTGCGGGTGTGCTGCGCCTGATTCGACGCATTCCTGTTGTTCTGGTCGATGGAGGTATACAATTAACATCTTAGTGTCGGTGGTAAGCGGGTTTGTTGTAGCAATACGGCTTTCCCGTGGACATCGCACACCCATACCGTTTGTGGGCGGCGTCGTAGCGCATAGCGATGCGTCGTCTATCTTTCGGATGGGGATGATGAGTGTGTTTCGTAGCACTTTTAAGTGTAACAGGCATATTCAGCTTCATGTCTTAGTGCATTAGCGCTATGATACGTGGAGTTTTGTTCATTGACGTCTTAGTAGCGTGCTACTATGATACGTTAGTGATATTTTTATATAACAACAATATCAATTTTGTTACCGAAGTCGATAGGGATCATGTGGATGTGTTGTGAGGGGGCGCCATCCGTATGATAATTTCATTGATGCTTACTGCTACTTGCGGTATTGCGTCTTGTGATGGATCTGCGGGTGTGCTGCGCCTGATTCGACGCTCTCTTGTGGTTCTGGTCGATGGAGGTATGCGGGTGGTGATGTCTGCTGAGATGTATGGGGGACCTTGGAATAGTGTAAGCCCGACGATAGTCGTATTGATGCTTGTTTCGTTCTGCAGCATTGCGTCTCTGCAATGGTTGTTTGGTGGGACGCTATTCTCAGTGGCGCTCTCTGCATCTTGGTTTGCCTCACGCCTAAGTAGCTTTGCCCAAGTCGGGTCCCTTCATTGCGGGACTGCAGACTGTCTGCCCTCCACGATGTTTTATATAACAACATAATATTATATCTCTGTAACTTTCCCACCTTTGAATGATTGAAGGCAACTTGTTGGTGGGTGAGACAAACATGATCGAAAATGCATTTACTCAACGTCAGTGACACAAATCCTTTCTGATGGCGAATTATTACTCTTATCTTATAACTGCCTTTTGGCTATATCTGCCGTTGTATTGGTTGGTGGAGCATATGTGTCGACCTCATGCGGGTGGTAGCTGGCGGGAGGATCTGAGGAGACTCTCAAGGCTGCGGCCGAAAGCCGCACAACGTGGGACCCCATTCCCTTGAGGTGAGCAGTAGTCTCATGACACGCTCTGCGGCTAGTAGCCGTGCTGATCATGCAATTGTTGGTGATGCCATACACTTACATCACGTCTGCAGGAGCGGCGGTCTGGCAGGTGGTGGCGCTCACGGAGGGTTTACGGCCAGTGTGCCTATTTGCCTAAACTGTGTGACGTACATTCACTGTGGCTGGATTCGTTCGTATTCTGTATGGCGTTTACACGCATTGACATGCGCGACTTCGGTCGATGTTTGTGCTTACGCACTAACAAGGGGCCAAGCCTCTTTTACTGGTTCGCCAGTTATTTTGCTGTGGACTACGGTCCAGTTCCCGAATTAGCGTTCCCTGCGGGGGGAGTGCATCAAAATGGTTGGCGCTCACCGTGCATGGCGTGTGTGGGGCCGTGTACCTCCCCTACATTTTTTTAAATAAATGTAGGAGAGCGAAGCCCTTGTATCGGGTATTTTGTATAAATATATTTTGAGCCTTTTCCGAGCGGGAAGGGATAATTAATAATGTAAACCTGATGCAAGTGGAATAGGGACGTTTTATGTTCTTAACCTTTTTCGGGCCCTGTCTTCGTGAACGGGGTTCACTTAGCTTATAAGGCACTATCAACAGCTTTCAATTGCTCTAGTGAATATTCATTCTTCCAAAAGACACCTAAAAGAACTAAGTTACTAAACAAACACAACGTAAATAAGGTTCCTAACTAAGACGATCACGCCAAAATATTACAAACGGCCTATTAATAAACCTTTTGAAAGATCATTTAGAAAGATCAAAACATAATTTATTAATCCTGGTCTTATATATATATATATATATATATATATATATATATATATATATATATATATATATATATATATAATGTTATTGAAAAGTGGATATTTTTAATATTATAAATTTTTTTTTATATAGAGGGGGGGGAATCGCTACAGTATGAACGCATACAGCGTAATGCCTAGCTTGCTAAATATTTATTTATAAGCCCAGGGGGGGGGGGGTACATACAGTTCCACAGTAAGGCATTTGATCATAGAAAGTGTCGCCATCAAGTGTATGGTACGGGTCATAATTTCCTCAGTTTACATTGTATTAGTTAGTTTAATCGTCACTAGATGGCAGAATTTGAGAAGCTCAGTAGTTCCATTTCAATTTTCTAATGATGTATCTATGTTTAGCTAATTACGCTCTTTCATGTTACATATTGCTTTAAAATATTCTAATTATTAGTAGCTAAACAATGATACATTCGTAGAAAATTGAAATGGAAATAGTATCGATTTAATAAATAATATTGAATGTGAGGGTGAGTAATTATATATACGCACACATTCAAGGAGCATGCATGTGTGCGTGGATTTGAGTATACATACACACATACGCATAATATAAGTAGCGTAACAATCACCAGATGGCGCTCTTTCCAGGGGGGTATCAGTTTTACTCGCAAGAGGGTTCTCTTCTTCCGTATATATTACTATACTCTTTGGTAATGCCGCCCGCACTCTGCGCACGCTCCTTTATCATAGAATTCACACAATTTTTGGAATTATTTCAATTAAAAAAGAAAAACGAACATAAAAAATTAAATAAAACGTGGAGAATACAGATTTTTAAATTATCTATCAATTAGTATAATCCTCAAATGATTATAGCGTTGCGTTTAGCAACAGATGCATGTATTCAAGAATTTTAGTCATTTTTTAAAAGTTTTAAAGATTTTAAATGTATTTATAGCACATAAAAACAAATTAGAACGTGGAATGTGATGATAAGATATCGAACATTAATAATGTGCTTTTAGATGTAGTTTATTTTTCAAAACTAATAAGATAATAGAGTCTGAAAAACGCACTTTCGCAACGTTTTGGTCAGGGATACACCTTTGTGTACATGGCTACTAGCGGTTCGTCACGTACACAAACTGCTTTAAACCGGATTTGCTAGTGCTAAAACTCAGGGTTACACGTTGTGCATCGTGCTTGTTTTCGTTCCACGTTTGATTTAAAAATAACAAATGAGTAAAAAATAAGTTTCCAGTGAAAATACACTGTACTGTATGAATGAACAATAACAGAACGTATATACATATAACATAACGAACATACAATAATTAATTATTATTATTAATAGTATTTGCAATAATATTTTAGCTTGTTCAAAGCAAATGAAGTTAATAAAAATGTATCATTATTTAATTATCCTAAAGACCAGTGGGTAATTGGTACTTGATTATTATTTATTATTTTTAATGTGGTAAATAGATATCTCATATATATGTATACGTCAACATGTAAAATTGTTACCGTATTGTTATGAATGTGCTGCGAAAATGTGTGTTGGTGGACTTTACACGTCATGGATTGTTTTTGAATTTAAATTCCCCAAACATGCACTTTTTCTCATGATGATTTCCTCCACCTCCGAGCACGTGGTAAACCGGCACCTATAATTGCAACTGATATTTTTATTGGTGCTGACGGGAATCAAAAAAGGGTTGCTCTAGTTTACGGCGAATGCCTGCCTAGTCTTTGAGCTATCATGGCTCTTATATATTTTATATTGATAAATATTACTACATATAATGTTAAATTACTTACTACAAAATAAACCTATAAAATTATGAATTAAATAAATAAATAATGTCATTACGTACATAAATACATAAATAATGTCATTATGTACATGTTCGCCGTACGATGTGACGGTCATGCAACATCAACGATTTGTTAAAAAGTGATTATACATATTTAAGGATAAATTAATAATTTAAGAAAGTTATATAATTTAACATTAGTATTTAAGGTGCGCAATATATAACATATAACATACAACAATATAACAACTTATATGAATCAAGGTCTGAAATAAAAGAATAATAATAATTATTATTAATAATAATGATTATTATTAAAAGTATCATTCAAGGTGCTGGGTGGCACTACAAAGTATCATTCGCTTATACTATCGATAAATTTTCCAGTATAGTAGTCGTCAATAAAATTTACTTTTCGCCAAGAGCAGCTAATGCGGGTTGTGCATGAGTAATAAGAACTTTCGTTATGTATCAATGTCCATTGAGTGTGCCATTTTCGATGAAGACTGTGTACGATCCAACGAAGTTATTCCTGTCGAGAACACAGTAGAGCCGTCTCATTCAGGTGTGATTTCTTCAAAACATTCTTCTGCAAAGCATTTTTCTCGTCTTCATAGCATTCGACGAAGTTGGCCTTCACCGTATAGTGAAGTTACAACAATACCTTATCCCAGTCTTCTCATGTCCATTACCCACAATTACAGGCGAAGTTAAGCTTGGCAACTCGGTGGTTACGGAGTAGTTTAGGACCGCGGGCGGGGCGGTGACTGCGTATATTGGCAGCGGAAAGCCTCCTCCTGACCGTCCAATAGCCCAATAATCACATTTCCTATTTCTTCGAGTTTGTTCTTGAGGACCAAAAGATATACGAAGATTTGCGATTGCTCACCGCCTGACTCATCAGAAGGAAATGAGTAATTTAATAAAAATGGACTAACAGCTATTTAGAGTCGATATTAACTTTGTGAGGCCACGCCCAAAATGTTATTAAAAGTTGTTTTGTATAAAAACCAGCCTCGGACAAACATTTGTATTTGGCATGTACCTACTTTTTAAGCACGTCGGTATTTTTATAACCGGTCAGTAACATGTTAAAATGATTAAAAACTTTTCATGTTTTATATTTTTAGGCAGGAAAAATCTAAACTGCCAGATTTTTTGTAAATGAGTGCGTAAAACAAAATTGAATTTTCTGTATGTTAAATCGAAGTTATTACAATTAATTGCTCTCAGGGGGTAATGTGCATGCTATTAAAACATGAATAAACATTTGCAAACATAATTTTTTAAATTTAGTCTGTGTGTCGTCTCTCTGTCCGAGCTAGTCTTCAGAATGGCTGAACTGATTGTAATGAAACTTGAAGATCAGTAAGAGAGCAATGCCTAGAGTGATGTAGGCGATGTTTTATCCAAAAAAACTTGATAAGGCTTTTTTCGAAAAATTTATAAATAAATATTATTCGATTATTATCTTAAATAGTGTCACATTCAGTCATAAAGTAGGTAAGATCCTACCAGGCAAAGCCAAAACGGTTCGGCAGTTAACAATAGAAATCATCATCACAATCACTCACTTTACAAATGTAAATAGTACCTACATTTTGCATACATTTATAAATATAACAACTGTTAGTTTACTTATCATTTTATATTCCTACAACTTGATATAAAGATCACAGGGGATTGCTACGAAACTATATTCAATTTAGGAAAGGCATACGAGATGAATTACGTTACCGTTACGATACATTCTCAGGAACGCGGGAGAGATCGTAAAGCTCCAAAGAAATGATATTTACTTTTCCAACTGTCATTTTTATAGAGTAGATTTATATTTAGATAAAAGAAGATAATTTTATATTTATTTTAATACATTATAAGGTTTAAAAACAACGAAATATATATTTTTGTGGTGGAGACGATTTTTTTAATAATTAACGCAGGTATGCCATTATAAATCGATCCTACTGAAGTGATCTGGGGATTAAAAGGTCCGCCAAACATGACGGTTAAGGTCGTTTCTTAAACGGAAAGAACCAAGTATTTTGTTATGAAATAACAATTCTTTTTAACTAAAAAATCCTATTATATTGAGGAAAATACAAGAAGATAATTTACTAAAAATTAATTTACCAAATACGAGGTAACATGGAAATGTAATTCCCTTGGGTCAGGTGAGCTACAACTATCCTAAAAGGTATTAAATTCCTTTAAACATAAACACAAACCCTATTTTACTACGAAGGTTTCATCGCTGACCTTCGTAAATTGAAAGCTATAATAAATATGTTACAAGTATTGGGTAACGGACAAGAATATTTGCCATTACATTTATAGTGGTTGGAAGTGGATTGCGAGTTAGTAATTTTTGAACTTTTCTAAGTAATTCTAGCAATCAAGAAAAGTTCTAGTCCTTTGCAGAGTGTTAAGGGACCATGAGTAGAACAATGTTGTGGCAATGTGGATATTTATAGAAAACTAGTTTTCTTACCAGCAACTTCGTCTGTTTAGAACTTCGCAGAAATAAACTTCCAGATCTATAATAGTGGTTTTTTTAAGTAAGAAGTTCAATTATCAACAAACCACTTTAAACTCATTTATTACAGCCCTTCACAAGTCCACTGCTCAACATAACCCAAACAATACCACAAAGCACGGTCCTGAGCAACCTGCATCAATCCACTTCCTGAATGTCTTACCAGGTCGTTATTCCATTTAGTGGAGGGCCGCCCTTTTTTTCATGAGGTACTCGTAATTCCTACGCATACCCATCTCTCATCATCATCTACCCATGGCAACGCTTTTGCACACATTCGCACCCCTCCAGCGCTGGCCACCCCATGGCGGCTCTTTCTCGGGAGGGAACTACTCCTTCCCCTTCTCCTTCTCAGGTAAGGCGCACCAGAACACATGTCGCGTCCTCCTCCATGGCCTCTATCTTCACGTGCGCAACAGACGCCCCCATGTCCGATGAGTGAAGGCCATGAGGTCAGGATAAACGAGCACTCAGAAGCACTAGCCCTCCTGACCCCAGCGGCGGATCTGGTCCATGGCTCCGCTGCCAACCAAGATTAGGCCGCGGAGGGTAGGGAGAGCAGCGCCTCACGATAACGACACTCCTCTCCCTCGCAGCTCCACCACCACCGCATCAATTAACAGTGCGGCCCCGACAGAGTCGCGGAGGATAGGGTGAGTAGCGCATCACCATACTAGCACTGCTCTTCCTCTGGGACTCCACCTCGACTGCAGCGGTAGGGAGAGAGGGCACCCCTCTCGACACAGCCCACTGATACACATCCGAAGTGGGCTCGCCAAGCCCACTCGGCGGAGCAGCCTTCTTGGGCCGGGTTTACACCTCGGTCCAGCTATGTGGGTTCCTCTTAGTTCACCGCGGGTGACCAAGCCACCGCTATTAGCCCCCCCGCCACGTCAAGGCGGGAACCCGTTCGGGGTGGAATGTGGGGCCGCCCTACACTTCGCCTACAGGTACGAGGCTTCCTCTCGAAAACCTTTTTCGAACTCATTTTTTATTATTATTTGTTGGTGCCGTTACTACAGCACCGACAAATAATATATATATATATATATATATATATATATATATATATATATATATATATATATATATATATATCAATCCTAGCATTGCCTTCTATCTGTTCATAAAGTTCCGGCAGAACCTGTTCAGCTATATCAAAGATTAACCCGGATAGATACAGATCAAGTCTTCTCCATGCGCATGATCGCGGAGAAGTTTTTGGCCAAAAACCAAAAGGTTTTTTGTGCGTTCATGGACTTGGAGAAGGCCTATGACAGAGTGGATAGGAATGTGCTATGGCAAACACTGAACTCATTTGGGTTGAGCGCTGGCTTGATACAGGCATTGGAGTCTCTTTATAGGGACTCTAGTGCTTGTGTTAGGATCAACGGGGTCTACTCGCACTGGTTTGGCATCCATAAAGGTGTCAGACAGGGCTGTGTGGCTTCCCCGTGGTTGTTCAACCTATTTATGGACAGTTGTTTGCAAAATTTGAAAGTTGAAGAATGCGGATTAAGAATGGGTGAGTTAACCATCAAATGCCTTTTGTACGCCGATGATCAAGTTATTCTTGCATCGTCGGCGGCTGAGTTGCAAATGATGGTTACATTAATGAACAGATCATTAAAAGAAAGGGGTATGAAAGTGAACGCAAGTAAGACGAAAATTATGGTTTTGAAAGAGATGAAAGTAAAACGATATGTGAAATAAGAATAGAAGGGGAGTTGATCGAGCAAGTAGATGAGTTTGTATATTTGGGGTGCGTATTTAGCAGGGATGGGAGATATGATAAGGATATAGAACGACGAGTGAATGCAGGAAACAGAGTAAATGGGGCCCTGCACTCTATTGTGAAGAGTCAAAATGTGTCAAAAAGGCACGTATGGCAATTCACAATGCTGTGTTGGTCCCTACTTTAACGTATGGTAGTGAAAGTTGGGTATGGCAGAAGAAGCACGAGAGTAGAATAAATGCAGTAGAAATGCGGTCGTTAAGGAGTATGATAGGGCTGAATCTGAATGACAGGGTGAAAAATTGTGTGATAAGAGAAGAGTGTGGTTTGCAAGATGATGTTGTGACCAGGATTAAGAAAGGAATGCTTCGGTGGTTTGGTCATGTGGAAAGAATGGATGAGGAAAGAGTGACAAAGAAAATTTATGTTGCAGAAGTGAATGGCAGAGTCGGAAAGGGACGTCCTAGGCGAAAATTTATCGACCAAATTGGCGATTTATTGAAAACAGGCCAAATTAGGAGTACCCTTAACCGACGAGCATGCATGCGTAGGTGTATGGATGTGAAGGAGGCGAGAGAGGTGTGTCAGGATCGTGCCAAATGGAAGTCTGTAGTCTCTGCCTACCCCTCTGGGTGACAGGCGTGAGTGTTTATGTAGATCTACAGTTAGATAGGTTTTTTACCAATGGTTATTTGTAATATCCTAATGAAATGCAAATAAACCCTAGAGCTCGATAAAAGTTATTTTGATATCACAAATAGACATCTACATACGCCAATTTTCCCCCCATCACCCAATTTCGTCCCGTGACACCCACAGAACGAAGTAATCATGGCCGCTGACAGATGGAGGCATAACCACTTCGTTTAAGAGAGACGTAAAATGCCCAGACTGTCAGCGGGAAACAGTATTAAGGGTGTGAGATATTTGGTTCCTGCGATCGCGAAACTGCTCGCCGAGCAAGGCGGAGGATTATGACGAAAATTTCATTATCGAGAGGGGTCTATGTCATGCTGTAGATCTTTAGTAACTGATGAAGAAGAACGCTTTCTTATATTACCGTTACTGTTATAGCCTATCAAAAGTCCACAGATAAATATAGGCCTTTTTATAGAATAAGTGTAACAAAAAAGCACACAGGCCACTTACGTGGTAGAGCCACATTGCAGCTATATCGTAGTTGTAGAATGAATGGGCCGGCTCGAGGCAGCAGGGCACGGCAAGGCACCGGGCAGGACTACGCTCTCTTAGAATACCACCGTAAAGTAGCAGCGTAATGTTGCTGTGTTTCGTATTATGAGTGTAGAGAACCGGAGACCCGGTTTACTGAAATCGAGGATTTCCATCTTAGTTCTCAGGGGTGACAGCGCATGTGCATTTTAACGCTTGATTGAGAATAAATGTGGATGCCTATAGGCCACAGCATCCACTCACCATCAGGTGGACTGTGTGCTCGTTTGCCACCCAATGGTATAAAAAAAACATAGCGCATCTGATGGTAAGTCATGCTGTGTCCCATAAACATGTACATTTATCCTCGATTGAGAATCAAAATGTGTCTGGTTCTCTACACTCACCATACGAAATACAGCAGCATTACGCTACTTTTTTACGCTGGTACTCTGTGAGAGCGTAGTCCTACTCCTCTCGTGCTACTACCGTGGGATAGCTGCAGCGAGGCTGTACCAGGTAACGTAATCATGTTCCTAATAAGCGGGATTTTGCTAGGATTGCCATAATTATCAGGCGGCTTGGCGTTCGTAGTTTTTTATTATTTTGAGTTGTTGTCAAAAAGATCATTATCCTCAGTCTCCTTTTACGATACCCCCTGGATAATATACGGGGCAGTGAATTATCTTACGCCGCCACTACTTGGTACGGTTGTGTAATTTTTAGGGTTCCGTAGTCAACTAGGAATCCTTATAATTTCGCCATGTCTGTCTGTCCGTCTGTCCGTCCTCGCTTAATCTCTGTGACCGTTAGCACTAGAAAGCTGAAATTTGGTACCAATATGTGTATCAATCACGCCGACAAAGTGGTAAAATAAAAATTGGAAAAAAATGTTTTATTAGGGTCGCCCCCCTATATGTAAAGTGGAAAGTGATTTTTTTTAATTTCAACCCTAACGTGTGATATATTGTTGGAAAGGTATTTAAAAATGAATAGGGGTTTACTAAAATCATTTTTTGATAATGCCAATAATTTCGGAAATAATCACTCCAAAAGTAAAAAACAATGTGTCCACCCCTCCTCTAACTTTTGAACCATAAGTTTAAAAATATGAAAAAAATCTGAAAAATAGAACTTTATAAGGAATTTATAGGAAAGTCATTTTGAACTTGGATGGAAACAACAGTACCCACTACCGGGAGTAGTTGCAGAAGCGTGGAGCGCTGCTGGAGCGCGAACATAATGGATACCCACCTTTAAACTCATAAGTGGGAACACTTATTTTGACGGACGGGAAACTACGGAACCCTACACTGAGCGTGGTCCGACACGCTCTTGGCCGCTTTTTAAAATTACAATTAGGCCTAAACCCTCAACCGAGTAAATTAACAACTTACTTGACTTTAAAATAATCGAACAAAAAGATTCCATGCAAGCAAAACCGCGGGCACAGCTAATAATATATAACTTTATGTATAAGAATATTCTTTATTACCGTCGTGAACACAATGTAATCTATAAAAATAAAACTCATTTCAAAACTAGTTTCGTATCCAGTACGTTTAAAACCTGTCAGTGTTATGCATCAATTGAAACATCAATCGTGATAAAAAATTTAAAGGTATAAAAGTGTTCTTATACTATTTGGTACAAAATTGACATCTAAGATAAGTCGAATATATATCATTACATAGACGTATTATTTTTGTTTTTATCATTCATTGCGAGGGTTTTGTGGTGTTGGCTTTTTTGGTTCTTATGCTCTATCGATTGAATAAATTGTTAAAATGTCTTTAAATACCTCTTTGAATATCGTAATTGTACAACTCGTGTTATTTTTTCTCATGGTCATTATTAGATGCTCCATAATGCTCTACCATACATTTTCTCTTAGGCCACGCTTGGCAAGTGGGTTGGCTACAGTAGTTTTTTTTATTAAGGGTCATATTAATAATAATTGTAAGTAACGGATATGAAACAGATAGGAAAATGATTTCGTTGTAACAGAAAATTAACAGAGAGGAGTTATTAGGGCCAGTTTATAGTTCAATAGTTTTTAAAGAAAATTAGAAGTAATAATAAAAAGTAAAATATTATTTTTCTCTATTCTATTCAAAATCGCTTGAGATAAAATGTAATCAAACCCTAAAATAAAAAGTTTTTTTTTAAAATAAATCCTTATTATTCATTACATTATATTTTTTACGTAAATAAAAAAATATAAATTGTGTACACTTATTCTCTCGGAATAATAAAAAAGTTTTAAATTAAATATGTAGCTACTAAAAAGAAAGAAACAGAACATTTTTTAAGTTTTTTTTATCTCTTGTCTCAAGCAAAGTTGAATAGGATCTATAAATGTATGGATATGGGTGGTGGTATGGGTAGGAGTGAAATAAGTAACACATGTTTTTGATCAGTCTCGCGTAATTTATATTTTAAAAATAGAAATTAGGATATTTTAAGGTGTAAAATATATATGTAATAATCATCTGTTTACCAGCCTTGATTCCTTGATATATTTTTTCCTTAATTTGCTAACGCTACACGAAACCATGGAAGCCCTCAAAGGATCACTGTCAGCTATGTCAGAACTCTTCAATACTCGTATGAATGAGTTTCAGCAGGACTTAAATAAGACTAGTCCAACTGTGGCCTCAAATATATCTGTACTCTCAACGGAGTTCGCAACATTCAGAAAGTTTATTTTGTCCGCTCTTGAAACTGTTTAAAAAGCAGGTTGAATTTCTTGGGAGAGAGATCGACCGCTTGGAGATAAGACGGCGTCGTAAGATTCTGCTGCTTCATGGGATTCCCGAGGACAAGTCCGAGGATACATCTTCAATGGCTTCTAACCTAATTATAGATAAGCTCAAGATTCCCAATGTCTCTAACGATTCTTTTAGCCGCTGCCATCGCCTTGGACGTCCGATAGAAAAGAAGCCAAGACCAGTTCTTGTAAAGTTCCGGGATGTCCGAGTCCGTGATCAAGTTTGGTTCTCAAAAACAAAACTGAAAGACACGGGTGTAACTATGTCCGAGTTTTTAACAAAAGATCGTCACAAGATGTTCATGGTGGCCAGGCAGAAGTTTGGCATAAGTAATTGCTGGATTAGGGATGGTTACATTCATATTATCGCTTATGACGGTTCGCGCCATCAAGTTGAATCCCTCGCTAAGCTCGAAGTCGTCCCAGTGGCACCAGCTGCTGCTACCCAAGCACAGAAGGCAGTCGCTGGAAATAATAGATCTACTGACAAAGTAGTTCAGCGCTCCAAGAGGATAGTGAAGAAGTGATAGTTATGTGGTATAAGACCTTTAGTTCTCTTCTATAAACTGTATGTATTGTCTTTTATCATATTATGATTACTGTCAATATTTCAGTGTCTCTGCATTGTGCTTTTTGCTAACCTTATTTCTTTTTTTTACCAGTCTTATGTTAAGTGTTATGTAAGATATGAGTTAATTATTACATATATATAATTAGTCAAGTAGTTTTATATATACTCGTATATGAGTTAATTAGTCTCTGCATTGTACTTTCGATAACCTTAATTCTTTTATGCCAGTCTAATGTTGAGTGTTAAATAAGATGCGAGTTAATTAGTCGTTATAGATCCCTATTATATACGAAGTATTATCTATCTACATCACTTTGAAACTTAGACTTTGTCTATTGTTCTGATTTTGTTGTTCTAAGTTAGGTTATTTTAACAATGTAGGTATGTATTTGATATTGATACTGATAATTAACTGTTATCTTAGGTTTCGACCACATATTAATAAATTTTTGTTTCTACAATTATGCAAAGAGTTTATAATCACTATGTTATTTACCTTAGAGAAATATCCTCTCATTACAGAGTAGGTATTAAATGCTCTTGGTGTACTAACATGGAGATTTGTTTACTTGTATTTTTTATGCAAAGGTATCCATGCTTATGCGGCCTTGTCGGACGTGTACTTTGTTAACATTATTGCAAGCATAAAAGTGGTTTTGACTTAATGTTTAATATATACTCACAAATGACTCCTAACGTACTACTCACAGTACATAATTCTATTTAATATCGGTGTCTGTGGTTTCAGTTATTTCTCATAAGCATCTTGTGTTATATACTATATACATTTTTTTTGTTCTATCAAATATGATCTGAATGGCATATGTGGCAAAAAACAAAAAAGGTACTACTTTTTTTTTTAAATATTTGCATTATTTTCTATTCTGTAAATGCTGGTAGGTAGTAAATTTAACTAAAAGCTTTAGTTTATAATTTTTTTAGTTATTAGTATTTTTTTTAATAATTTACAGTTGTTTGAATTTTTTTTTAAATATTTTTGTTAGAACAATACTAGTTTTTACGGAATTTATCGCGTATATTTAACTTTTTAAATACCCGACGTTTCGAACGCTTTACAGCACTCATGGTCACGGGCGGGACTGAGATGTTCAACGTCCATATGTCATAGTTAACCGCGGTTACCATAGATTAAAATTTAACTTTTGTAAAGCGTTCGAAACGTCGGGTATTTAAAAAGTTAAATATACGCGATAAATTCCGTAAAAACTAGTATTATTTCAATGTGTAGTGTTCGCGTAAATATAAGAAATCATTATTTTTGTTAGGATAACATGTCTTTTGGTGAAAGTGATCATATTCAAAGCTCTTCCTCTTTCTTTTCAGTATCTGATGTATTAAGTAATGACGACAGTTTTGAGAGCATTCCTCCATTAAAAGAGACCCTTGACTCCCATTTTTCTTAAGCTATCAAAAACTTCAATATAGTCCACATAAATGCACAAAGTATTCCGGCTCAGTATCCCGATATGTTAGCTAGTTTTGAAAGTGATAATGTTCACGCAATTCTCGTTTCAGAGTCATGGTTAAAGCCATGTCTTCCTTCTATATCCTATTCCATTCCAGGATTCCAGTTAATACGCAACGACCGAACTGCGCGAGGTGGTGGTGGTGTTGCCATTTACATTCGTGCTCATATTCCTTTTTCTATTGTTTGTTTATCATCTCCATCTTAAGCTGAGAACGAAGCAGAATACTTATTTGTTGAAGTACTTCTTTCGCACAACAAATTACTTCTCGGAGTTTTTTATAGTCCTTCTTCCACAGTGGACTATTTTACTACTTTGGATAACCTCCTTGAAGAGTTAACTCCATTATATACACATACAGTGCTAATGGGCGACTTTAATACTTGCCTTTTCAAGAATGATGCCCGATCTCTCTGGCTTAAGTCCCTTATAGAAGCAGCCAATTTAAATATCCTTCCTCTCTCTGAAACTCATTTTTTCCCTAACTGTATCCCATCCCTCCTTGATTTGGAAATCGTTTCTTCTCTTGACCATGTTGATAGTTTTGGTCAATGTGCTGCAAATGCTTTTTCGTCTTATGATCTCCTGTTTCTATCTTATAAAATAAGACCACCCAAAGCCAAATCAAGGATACTTCTGCAGCGTAATTTTGAGAAAATGGATTTGGATAAGCTTCAAAAAAACGCTGCTAATATGGACTGGAGCGTTATAATGAAGGCTTGTGATGTTGACGAACAGGTAGCGTTGTTTAATTCACTTCTTGTTCAACTTTATGATGCTCATGCTCCTGTCCACCCAGTGCGAATACGTCATCCTCCAGCTCCGTGGTAGACCGAAGATCTTAAAAGATTAATCTGCAGGAAGAATAGTGCAAAGTTGAGTTACAAGTCAGATTCTAAGAATGACAGGATTCGGGAGAAGTACAGACTCCTGCGAAATCAATGCAACAAGATGTGTAGAGATTTACGACGCCGCAACATCCGTAAATCAGTACAAAACGAAGATCCATGTCGTATTTGAAACTTCTTAAAGTCTATTGGAGTTCGGAAAACTCGTTCATGTCCTATTCCAAATAACGTTGATTTTAATTTGCTTAATCAGCATTTTTCTTCCGTTTCTTGCCTGAACAATATGGCAAAATCAGTAACACTTACTCAACTTTCATCGTTTCCCACCCCTGACTTTTCTCCATTTGTGTTTAGGCAATTTGCAGATTGTGATGTTAGGAAACACATACTCTCTATCCATTCCGACGCTGTCGGAAGTGACGACGCCAGTCGTAAAATGATCATTCCCTTGTTGGACGTTTTAACACCTATTATAACCCATATCTTAAACTTTTCCATATCCTGAATCTTCTTTCCCTTCCCAATGGAAGGACGCTCAAATCATACCTTTACCTAAAAAAACAAATCCTTCAAGTTTTTCTGAATATAGTCCTATTTCAATTCTTCCTTTCCTTTCCAAAGTTTTAGAACGCCTTGTCCAATAACAAATTAATTCCTTTTGTTTAAGAAATGGCATCCTTAGTGGCTTTAGATCTGGTCATAGTACGACTACGGCGTTATTAAAAATCACCGACGACATTCGTCACGGTGTGGAGAATCATCAAGTCACAGTATTGGTGTTGCTGGATTTCAGCAATGCCTTCAATACTGTTGATCATGATATCCTGTTAGGGATTCTGCGTTCTCTTAACTTATCTTCAACTGCAATTTCCTGGTTTCATAGTTATTTGCACCGGCGCCAGCAACGTATTCGTGTCCAAGATAGACTTTCTTCGTGGCTTGATACCGTAGCTGGCGTTCCACAAGGTGGTGTCTTATCTCCTCTTTTATTCGCAATCTTTATTAATATGATTACATCCCAAATATCTTCTCTCGACCACTTGTATGCAGATGACCTTCAAATATATTTACAAACAACCATCGAAGATCTTGCCAAAGCTGTTGAATGTATCAACAAGGATCTGGCTTTTATTCTCGACTGGACACAATCTTATGGGTTGACGGTTAACCCTTCAAAATTGCAAGCTATAATTATTGGGAGTTCAAGAACTATTTCCAAAATTAAAAAATGTCAAATTCAACCCGTTGTATTTAATGGCATTCTTATTCCATATAATGAAGTAGTTAAAAATTTAGGTATCTTTTTGGATTCCAGTCTGTCTTGGACACCCCAAATTAATGCAGTGAGCCGAAAAATGTTTGCGGCTTATGCTTCACTCCGAAGGCTTAACTACTTTTTACCCATTTCCACCAAAATTACGCTTGCACAATCTTTGCTACTCCCTATCCTCGACTATGCTGACATTTGTTACCTTGATATCACCGAGGAGCAACTTAATAAACTTGAGCGACTCCAAAATCTCTGTATACGGTTCATATTTGGGCGTCGTAAATATGACCATGTCTCTGAATACCGCACTAAACTCAAGTGGCTCCCAATCCGTCTTCGTCGGAATACTCATATACTTTCTGCGCTCTACTGCGTCTTATTTAATGTATTGTTACGCGCTCAAGTCGACGATACACTAGCACCATCTAGTGTCAGGAACGAGAGCGAGGGGAGCTTTGCAGAAAATGACATCACAAATCTTTCGACCGACAGCGCCACCCGAAGAACTAAGTTTCTGGAAAGTCTGCACCCGCACACTCGTCCCTTTGCGTGCATTTGCTTGAATGTTCGGGATGCTTCTTTGCTAATTTAAATAAATAGGCGCTGCAAGATGCGATCGAGGCAGAGTTGAACTCGGCGACACAAGCGAAGCTTCGGAGCGGAATTAAGTGAATTAGTGTGTTTAATTATTAGTGTTTTTAACTTTAATTTGTGTAAAGTAAATTAAATTAGTAGTAGTAGTAGAAATAAAAATTGCCGATAAAATTTAGGTAATTTTATCGGCAATTTTTATTGTCACGAACCTCAAGCTCGTAACAATTGGTGTCAGAAGTGGGATAAAATCATGCCGATTTTACCTAAGGAGGAAACGGAGGGTGTCCGCAGTCAACGCCAGCAGGAGACGGACCAAAGAAGATTTGGTGGTGTAACGCCGCAGACTTCGGAGGGCCAGCCACCGGCTGTAGGCCCGTCAGTAGCCCCTACATCTGCAGCACCTGACTTAGGTGCTCTGATGGTGATGCTGCAGGAGCAGGCTCGCCGACAGGAGGAACAAGTCCGTCAGTTGAAAGAGCAGCTGCAGAGCGGACAGGATGAACAGGCCCGTCGGTTAGTAGATCAGCAGGCGGAACAGGCTCGCCGACAGGAGGAACAGGTCCGTCGGTTGGAAGAGCAGCTACGGGGCGGACAGGCAGAACAGGCCCACCGACAGGAGGAACAGATGCTTTTCATGAAGGACCTTCACGCTACCTTCGGGAAAGAGATAAGGGAGGTGAAGGATAAGGTTGCTCAACATGATAACCGCCTGTCGGAAGCTGAGACCCAAATCAACCAAGTTAAGAAAACGCTGGATGAACTCAAACTTGGGGATGGAACTACAGCTCCCGTAGTAGCTTCAGCACCTTCGCTACGTGGGTTCAAGGTGCCACCGTTCGACGGGATTTCTTCCTGGTCAGCCTACAAAATCCAGTTCGAGGCTGTTATGAAAGCGAACGGCTGGAATAAAAGTCAGGCCATGACCGCTCTCACGCTAGGCCTACGCGACCAGGCCTTAACAGTTCTGGAAGCTCTCGGTGAGGAAGTGACTTATGAGCAACTCCTTGAGGCATTGGAGGCGAGATATGGCGACGCTCACCTGGAACACGTCTTTCGTGCGCAGCTTAAAGATCGCGTGCAGCGCATCAACGAAAACCTGCAGCAGTGGGCTCTAGAGGTGGAGAAGCTGGTGCGAAAAGCATACCGGTCTGTACCTGCGCTAATTGAAGGGAACCTGGTGCAGACATTCATCGACGGCATCCGTGACCTGGAAGTCAGAGCTGCTGTGAGGCTCGGGCACCACGAGACGCTTAAGGACGCCTTGCCCCATGCACTGGAGGTAGAAGCCGTGCGGCAGGATCATCGTTCCCATCGCGTCAGGGAGGTTGCAGCAGTTACGGTTCGCGACCACAATAAAGAATACAGCCCTAGGTGCTATGGCTGTGGGGAAAGGGGCCATCTTCGGTCCAGCTGCCCTAAGCACACCCTAGGAAGGGAAGGTGAACGGTCTCAGAAAGGAAGTGCGACTAACAGCACCGCCCAGCAGCAGCAGGAATACGACTTTACTATCAGACACTGCAGCGGGAAATCTCACGGCAACACAGATGCATTGTCAAGAAGACCTTGTCCTGAAGATGGCAACCATTGTAGTAGGCAAGGTAAGGAAGTGGTATCCGTGAGGATGCTCAGAACAGACCACCTCAGCAACGGGTGGAAGGACAGCCTACGACATGCACAGCAGGAAGATCCGGACATCAAGCCGATTCTGGGATGGATGAAGGCCCGTGCTACCAAGCCTAAGTGGAGGGACGTCTCAGCGATGAGTTCAACCACGAAAAGCTATTGGGCCCAATGGGACAGCTTGCTGCTTCAGGATGGAGTCCTGTGCCGTAAATGGGACAATGGTGGAGGAGACAGCTGTCGTCTGCAAATGGTTGTCCCTAAAGCTAAAGTGCCGAATGTTCTACAACTGTGCCATAATGGTCGTTCAAGAGTCCATCTGGGAGTTAAACGAACTCTACTGAAGGTCCGAGAACAGTTTTACTGGGTCCATTATCGTGACGATGTCGAGGATTGGTGTCGTACATGTACAAGTTGTGCGGCTGTGAGGGGACCTCAGACACGGAGTAGAGGAGCATCGAAATTGTACAATGTTGGTGCACCACGGGATAGGACATCCCTTGACATTGGGGAGCCGTTTCAGAAAGGCGGAAAGGGGACTCCTAAGATCATCCATGTGGATCGCTTGGCGCGTTACTATGGGGCCGATAATGCTCGGGACGAGCATGTCTTTGGAGGAGGCAGTGTTACGCGCTCAAGTCGACGATACACTAGCGCCATCTAGTGTCAGGAACGAGAGCGAGGGGAGCTTTGCAGAAAATGACATCACAAATCTTTCGACCGACAGCGCCACCCGAAGAACTAAGTTTCTGGAAAGTCTGCAATCGCACACTCGTCCCTTTGCGCGCATTTGCTTGAATGTTCGGGATGCTTCTTTGCTAATTTAAATAAATAGGCGCTGCAAGATGCGATCGAGGCAGAGTTGAACTCGGCGACACAAGCGAAGCTTCGGAGCGGAATTAAGTGAATTAGTGTGTTTAATTATTAGTGTTTTTAACTTTAATTTGTGTAAAGTAAATTAAAGTGTTAATTTAGGTAATTTTATCGGCAATTTTTATTGTCACGAACCTCAAGCTCGTAACAGTATCAAGTCCTCCCTATCTGAAAGAACGTTTTAAATTTCTTAGCTCTTGTCACGATTTTTCCTTACGGTCCAAAGAAAACCTTTCGCTCCAATGTCCTATATACTCCTCGACATTTTATGATAAATCTTTTGCTGTTCTTGGAGTAAGACTCTCGAACTCCTTACCCCAGTCCATTAAAAGTGCTCAATCTTTAAATGTGTTCAAGAAACAAATTAAGGAACACTATTTGTCTCTTTAACTCCTCTCTCTTTCTCCTCTTAGTTATGGTCACTAATATACCTTAAGTATGTTGTCATTATATAGTATATAAGTTATCTTTTTTGTCTAATTTAGTGCACCCTACCCATTAATCTTATTTTTATTTTTATTAATTTCCTCTTCTGGGTTGTCTGGAAGAGATTGCTATGTAGCAATAAGACCGCCTTTTGTTTATCTCTCATTATTTTTTCATTATTTATTAATGTTTTGTTGGTGTACAATGAAGAGTATTGGATTGTATTGTATTGTAAATGTTACTTCTCTTTGGTCTAGATGGATAAAAGTGTCGGGATTAGTAAGATTTTATTAACACCAAATTTAGTGATAAATCAGTATAATTATCGTAATCAGTTTAAAAATTTAATCAGTTTCGTAGATGCTGTTGCAGCACAAATACACACATGGCACATGAGATTTGTTATATTATGTAAATCAAAGTGAAAAAAAAATAATATGGTATATTCCAAACCCCCTTTTCTGAATGGCTGATTCAAGCAACTCTGTCAAATCATCTATCAAGGTAATTTGGATTTTAAAAGCAAACCAACTGACTTTTAACTACTCATATCGTTGTTCATAAATGACAATTCGCATCAGTCCAAATACCACTTTTTAAACTGTATACAAAACTTTTTTACCTCTCAAGTAATCATCTCTGTTAGGTAATAAATAATTAATTACCCAAACTGCACTTGACAATAAATTTTATAGATGCTTACTTTTAACTGGTCTTTCAGAAGCCATACGTGATATATTTTGAAAAAGATATATTTTATTAAACTTAATAATTAAGTATCAACCACATCGATTTGATCAAATTGGCATTAGATAGCTGTAGTTTTGTTGTATATTTAAAATACACTTCAAATGTAACAAGTAAATTATATAATACAAATATGAAACAGAAAATATTAATTAATTAAAATATTTTTATTTGTGTACATTGTGAACAAACCTTAACTGTTCATATCTGTAAAGTAACCAATATGACAACATAACGAATTCTTTTATTTTATAGGAATTGTATTTATTCTGAGTTATAAAATAATAAAAGTACTTACATTGAACACATTGGGCTTAAACCATGCTTGGTTAAGAAATAAAATGTGCCCAGGAAATGCTTATGAATTGTTACACTAATATTGTATTATAAAATAATTTTATAATTACCGCCACGAAGGTGGACACAGGTTGCCTCTATGAAACAAAATCTACCTCTGGTTCATTTTATTTGAAATTATTTATTTATTAAGATTTATGGAGGAGTTTAGTTTGTTATAAAAATAACTATGGTGGACGTAAAATTTTTTTAATGACCCTTAATCCTTCAATCCCCATAAAATTTCCACGCAGTCGTATGCGCCTGGCAAATCCCGAGCGGTCGCATGCTACTCACAGCACTTAAAACCTTTAAAACTTATATTTAGAGACTACTTTTCTATGAAGAAGTTTGGCATTATAAATCTATGCATAATTCTCTGTCCTGTGGTCAAAACAAAGGTCAGGTTTTACTTCATTACAAAAAGATTTTATTCTATTTTGATAACATATAGAAATATACCAAGCGGATGTCGGCAGCGTGAAAATCACAATTATTTCTATATATTACGCGAAATCATTTACGTAAAAAGATAAACTATATTCACACAAAAATTTTTATAACAATTTTAAAATAAAGCACTATACTAAACACTAACAAAACATTAGAAAAATCCAAAAATCAACACAACAACACGCCACATGAAATAGGCGTACGAAATGAACGTAGATTATAAATAAAAAAACATAGACTTACTACTTTTTATTGCATAAGAGGATAGGAAATTTCATATTGATTCTATAATGTCAAACTTATTCACATAAAAGTAGTCTCTAAAATAAGGTTTTATGGGTTAAAATGCTGTGGGTGGGTGCGGTCATATTTGACCATTTGAATTTTGACGGAATATCGAAGCGGTCAAATTTGGCCGCTTGGTGTTTGAAAGGTTAAACTGAGTTTTTATCAAGAGAGCTGCTGTTCGTATTTTGTTTATCACCATTTAGTGGCAGCGTGAGAAAATCCACTTCTCCATTTCATCTCGTGTGTGTTGTCAAAGGTGACAAAGTGCAACTGTAACAGAAGCTCAGGGTTAGATGAAGACCTCTTCCAATGTCAAAAAAAAATCCAAAAGTGCTAGAAGAGTCTAATATCATTAATTTGCAAAAAGTAGCTTTAAATTATAGTAGATTAAACTCAATTTACCTTGTATTCACTACGCCAGATCATCTCGTGGGTGTCATAAGAGGCGGCAAAGGAAAAAAAAACAGGTGATATGGAGCAGCGTCTTTCTAATAACGACGAAAAAGAAAAATCTGCTATTGCCAACCCGCTTGCCAAGCTTGACAACTGTGACTAAGAATAACTCCAAAACACAAGCGCGTTCTTTCACCGCTAAAAGCAGCCCGCTTACCCTGGCAGGAATGTATCCTTGGAGTACACTGACCGCCTTCAGTAGTTAGGAGGAATTTTTTCCAAACCTCAGTTATGGACGGTTCATTGAGTCCAGAGCCAAAACAGCTTAAAGGCAACTTGGTGTTCTTGCAAGGGTGCGACGGTACTTCACGCTGGGGCAGCTTATTACCTTATATAAAGCGCAAGTCCGGTCGTGCACGGAGTACTGCTGTCACATATGGACTGGTGTGCAAAATGCCACCTGGTAGCGTTGGACTCAGTGGGGAGACGAGCTAAAAGGCTCATTGGTGACCTTGATTTGGTTGAAACAAACCTTGTAAGCCTCGAGCACAGGCGCAGAGTAGCCAGCCTCTCGGTATTCTATAGGATGCATTTCGGAGAGTGTGCGCAGGAATTGCACGCTTTAATTCCTCCCTCTCCTTTCCACCATCGGTCGACCAGGCGGTCGGCGGGTCTTCACCGCTTAGTTGTTGATATTCCACGCATTAGAACCAAATGGTTTACTTAGATCTCTTTAATGCGTACAACAAAGGAGTGAAATAATTTGCCGGCGTCCATCTTTCCATACGAATACAATCTGGGCGTCTTCAAGGCAAATGTGAATAGGCTTACGTTACGCTAAGACAGTGCGATTTACCATCTGAGGCTGCATCGCCACTTACTACCAGATGGGATTGTGATCAAGTCTGGCTTATAAAAAAATCTCTATGGGGGAGGCCTTTGATCAGAAGTGGATTTTAATAGCATGTAACGGTAACGGGAAAAATACTTTGCATACCAATATTTAGGAACCAAAAAGAATGTATATTCCATATCATAATACGTGTTTAGCAAAATATATGATAGGTAATTTTGTATAGTGCAAGATTAAAAACCTTATTATGTATTAAGTTCTATATTGCTTAAATTTTGTAGGCAGATATAATGTATGCAGAAACGTTTTATTTTTACTTAACTCTATGTAATATAGTGGCCACACGAGGATACGCTACGAATATATATTACATTTAAAAATGCACGCGTGCGAAATTATAGTAGTAGAGATAACGGAGTTAAGTTGCTAAAAGTAACTAATATTAAAGTTGAATACGATAATTTTTCATAAGATTTTATTTAGTGTATGATATAATATATACACATGATATATGTAAAAACCCACGACGCGCCGGTCACGCCCGCACGCTGCAGGCAGAAACTATGGACTTCTGACTTTGACATCCTTATGTCCACGGGAATCTGCTTGTCGGTTAAGGAAGAACTCCAATATCTCTCCAATTCCGTCGATTAAATTCGGTTTAGGGTGGCGCTTTGCCGGCTCTACTGATCACTTCTGCAGCAATTATTAGTAACTATTTCCTCATTCATACTTTCCAAACCACCGAAGCATTCCTTTCTCTCTTCTTTTCTCCTATCACACTATTTTTAATTCAGAGTTGTCCTCAATGTACTTCCCAATTACCTCATTTCTTCGGCATTAATTTTACTCTCATGCTCTTTCTGCCACACTCAACTTTTACTACCAAACATTAGGATAGGAACTAACAGAGTAATTAAAAGAAATTAAAAACTAAAACGTAACACGTTAAAGAGTACATGGGGCGGATTTCATGCCATATGGCATTCTCTGGCACGTAACTCTGGGTGTCAAAGACAATTGTTAGCAGGTGCGAATCTAACAGAGTATTGTAGTTTTGCTGTGTTCCTTTTTGACACATTCTAAATTCAATTTTCACAATAGAGCGAAGAGCACCATTCACTCTGTGACACTCATTTTCAGTTATTTATCCTTGTCATACGTATCATGTTTCTCGTCTCGCACGATATTCACTCTAGATCTATCTGACTCACGCTGACTGGACTGGCTGGCTAGACTCGGAGAACCTTTTACCTTCTTTATTTCTAATACTCTTTTACCCTTTTATTTTGGCATCTAAAAACTGCTCCTTTCTTACAATTATCTAAACGACCACAATGTCCAGATTTAGCTGTTAGTACATATAACCACGATGTTTTTCCTAAGATAGATATGAAATTTTATTTATATTTTACGCCGTCTCACACCAGCGTAAAATATAAATAAAATATTACGCCGCAAATATGCCGTGTAGTAACAGCCTAAGAGTATCCATAACCCTGTATCAAATCTCTCATAAATCTCTTGGCTTTGGATACATGGCGGTGTAATCATCTACTTTATCCCAGATGTAAAATACTCAGCCAGTGATAGGAAGCGGTGTCAAAGGTCTGAGATTTCTGACACTGTTCGTTCCGTTAGACAAAGGTTCAGTACGGGGAGCAGCTTATCTACGGACTAATAAAAAGGATATCACTAGTTAAATAATTATAAACATCTGATTCTACGCGTTTGTTCCATAATAATCAATAATAATAACGTTATTATTTATGTATGTAAAACCACATTCGTTTGCTTTAAATTTCGTGTAGCAAGACATTAATTAAAAGAGGGTCGAATTCTCTCTGGGACACCTGTTTAAACTATTTTAATCCGAAAACCTTTATTTTACTGTGACATTTTGTAACTTTGAACGTTTCGTTAATGGCCTGCGTAAATAATAAGTAAATAATATTTTATTATAATTTTTTATTTAGTACTAAAATGTTTGTTTACTATCGTTTTTATTCAATTATCACATGATTTCGTGACAAATGGACACATTATTAACATCAAATTTAATTACCGTAGCTTTTCCAAAGTCACGATTTCACTAAAGTATTACTTTAATGAATTATTTTTATTTCGTTTCCATCACTCCATTTAGTAAGACATGGAGGACGTCGATGGATATATGTGGATCGGGGCCGTGCTTTGTGGCATTCCTTTGGGACCTATGTTAATCTGTGGACTTGTGAAAGTCTATAATAATGGGTATGATGACGATTTCATTTTCAAGCTCTAGGTCGATCAGCAAGCTATATAGAGGGCTGTGCTCAGAGCTTCTCTGCGTAATAGATTTAGAAATGAGGTTATCCGCAATAGAGCCAGAGTAACTGACACACAGATCAGTAAACTGAAGTAACAATGGCCGGCCATATTGTTCAAGGAAACGAAAATCGATGGGAAATATTTTCTGGACGGCAGAGTCAATACCCCTAAGTGCAGTGCAGGGCAGTTTCCTACTAGATGGAGTGATGACCTGGTAAAAGATGCCGTAAGTTGATGGACGTAGACGGCTAAGAAACGTGTTTTGTGGAATTTCTTGGGCCTATGTTTAACTGTGGACTTGTGAATCAGATTTTAATTATGATGATAATAATTTCGTTGTAATGACTTAGCGGCGTATGGAATACTGTTCTAATCTTGGGCTAAGGCACCCCCATGTACCAACTCTTTTCATTTGATCGCATCCAACAATGAGCGACACATATCGTCCATTATCGAGTTATTTCTGATCAGCTAAATGCACTGTACTTGTGAAGAAACATTGAACAGTGTGCCCCAAGTAATTGTTTTGAATGCTCAGAGGAATTGTTTGAATTAAAGGACGGACGTTTCAACATTATACGGCGACAGAACTTAAAATTTCAAATTATCTCGATGGTTAAACCAATTTTTCTTTTACGATTTTTTATCACGCGCGGCCACGCTCGTATATTTCTACTGTTTTTGTTGTTCCTCATGAAACGTGACAGTGAAACTCAACGCTTAAATTAATAAGTTACTAAAACAATGAAATTTATGTTTAAACTAATAATCATATAAGGAGGAAAAAATAAGGAAATATAAAGACGTGAAATTGAAAGAAAAAACTGCTGCTATTTTATCATAATTTTTCAATTTATACTACGTACGCTTTATTAAATCATAATTTATACATATTTATTAAGACCTGTGGTAGCTAAGCAGATAGGAGTTTGCTGTAAATTTCTCAGTACTCGGGATACAATTCGAAGTACAGTGGACCCCCGGTAATCCGACAAACATTTTCCAGGGTGGTGTCGAACTATCGAATTTGTCGGATTATAGAGAACGTTCGAGAAGAGAAGATTCTATATGTTATATATATACACTACATATAACATAATGAAGTATGATTTGTATTCTGAAGTACAAATCATACTTCAGTATGTATGTCAAATTTAGTAAATTCAACAACACAATAGAGAGCTTACGTTTTATTATAAAATTAAGTTCATTAATTATACAAAAATATGCAATAACTTTACATTAGGAAATAATTGTGTACAAACAAATGTACATACCAAAATAATCAAAAATTATGAACCAATCAAGTTCAGAAGCATCGATTTAAGATCGTTATCAAGAAACAATAACGCTTTTTGAGGAAAATTACGATCTTTGAACCATTTTCAGAATCAAATTTTTCAATCAGAATCAGAATCAAAACAATTCCTTACGCGTCGTGCATAAAAGTGGTGGTGCGTACAAGTTATAACTTGTTTAATCATGCATTAGCGAAGATTATCAAAAAAAAAAAATTCTATAATAAATACGAGTAAAAGACCATGTCAGACTACAGGGGATGCCGAATCAGACTGGGGCCGGATTATTGGGAGTCCACTGTAAATCAAACTGCGACGTGTTCTGTTAATCAGTTAGATTAGTAGTTGATATAATATTTGGCATATATATATATAAATCAAAGTGGTAAATGACTATATCACATGAAAATTCCGCTTAAAATTAATTATTAAATTAAAAAGCGTAATGATTTCTTATATTTACGCGAACACTATACATTGATTAAAACTACTTTTACGGATTTTATAAACTGTCTTTAATTCACTAGACGAATTGTCTATGGTTTTGTTTATGAAACAAAGATCGGTACGTTTTTGCTGAATCACCGTTATTAACAACTTTTTACTCGCCTGATTTAAGATCTTAGCGCTTCCTCGAATGTCTTTTTTAGTAGATATATTGACACACGTAGGAATGAGATTATGATCTCTGCATCTCTTCAAGAAATTTAAAGCTGTTATGTATCTTGTGTGCTTGGTCTTTAGATCTTCTAATCGGCGTATTTTATTTGCTATTTCCAGTCCATACTGGTTTACATAATGATTTCTTATATTTACGCGAACGCTATACATTGATTAAAACTACTTTTACGAATTTTATCGCGTTTTAGGTATTTTATTTTTAATACCCGACGTTTCGGGTGCTTTCCAGCACACATGATCATGGGGGACTGATGTGACTGACGTCCCGATGTCAAAGTTAACCCGGAGTACCTTCAGCTTTTTTATTTTCATTTTGCGTAGATCGGACCAAAGACAATAATTAAAGTCACCTCAGTCCCCCGTGACCATGGGTGCTGGAAAGCACCCAAAACGTCAGGTATTAAAAATAAAATAAATAAAACGCGATAAAATCCGTAAAAGTAGTTTTAATCAATTAAAAAAGCGTACTTAATATTTTAAAACATAATATGTATCTTCTTATTGTTTATTTTATCATTGGCCTAATTTTAATATATAGCGCTGATGAGGTATCTGAGATATATATATAAAAAAATCGTTATATATAATCTTGGAATCTAATGAAATATAATGAAAATCTGGGAATGGATATACTTACACCGCCAGTGTACGGTTTAATTTACTTATTTTTATTTTATTTTTTATATTCCCAATGTTTCGAGATGTTCCTGACATTTACCTTCAATAATCTAATCATCAATTTAAAAAAACTGTATACACTACTTTCAGATTGCGAAATTTTGGTATTCTGCGTTCTCAATTCAATGAATATTTAAAGGATACCATGTCGTTGGAACAAGTACCAGGGACGTTAATTAAACACTGTAATACCCATGGGTCACTTGTTCTGCAATTTCAACGCTCTCACAAAATACCAGCGGAAGACAGTAGAGTAATGCTGCTGTATTGAATCGTATGCGTAGTGTAGAGAACAGTAGCATCTTTTTACTGGAAGTGAAGCATTCCATATAAGTCCTCAATGGTGAAAATGCATTTGCATTTTGATTCTTAATCGATTATAGATGTTGATGTCTATGGGTCATAGCAGCCACTTATCATCAGGTGTATCAATATAGAAAGCACTGTGTACGTTTTTCAACGACCCGTTTTCATTGTTTTCGTCTCACCCGTAAATTTGTTTAAATGTCTTCTTTTTTAATGAGATGTTATTAGGTGTAAAGTTTAGTATTATAAGGGCATTTGACTGTTTGTAATGTTTTTATTGACAGATTTAAATTTTATGATAATTTAATAACTTTCCAAGCCAAAGTAAAATAACTGGTACTTTAAGCATGTACTGAGTATTCATTATTTAATAAGGTGTCATTTTTCGACTTTACTAATTCTTTTTATATAAATCACATTTTATTATGTTACAGACGTATTTAGGCAGTATGTTGATTTTATACTTTGCTTTGATGCTTGTGGCCGGCGTGTTCTCATATTTTCAGGAAGCTGCCGGTGGGTACTTTTATAAATAAAATTTTGCAATAAATATGTATGTTTTATTTATTATTACTCTCATTGGCCTCATGGTTGTTAGCACGACTGCCGATCATATATTCCAAGGTTTGAATTCCGGGACACGTCAAAAATTAATTTGGTTTTTTATACACTTTCTTATTAATATAGTACTCTAACTTAAACCTAAATTAAAGTAGCTGAAGGTGACTGAACACAGTTCCGAATATTACTTATATTCCGCAGTGGTCATATATCAGTGATGAGGATTGACGATAATGCTATATCAGTTTTGTTTTAATATGATAAATTTTATTTATTAAATTAAATTTTTGCATAATAAGTAAGAAGATTATTATTTAAGATGCACGATAAGATTTTAAAAAATATTACATGATAATATATTGAGAACAACAAATTAAAAAAAAATCGTTATTTTTAAATTATATGCGAGCAGCTATGCAGGTCTAGGTAAAGAGACCAGTATCACTGCGACCTAAAGGATCTATAGTGGTCGCTGCTACGGCTATAGTTCACGGCTAAGCCGTATATATTCTATGAATAGATGGAGTTGCTTAGCCGTGAGCAATTTCACTTCTTCTGGGCGCAGTAAATATTTTCCCAGATGTGTGTTACGTTTGCGCATTAGGGGTCCGCAATGAGTTAGGGTGTGTAGAGGCGTTTCTTCCGTTAGGGAACAAAAGCGACACATCCTTGAGTTGCTTAGTCCCAGGATGGACATGTGCTTTTTAAGACAACAGTGTCCAGTAAGGGCTCTTGCCAGAATGCGCAATTTATTTTTACTTAATCCCAGTGCTTCTGAAGCGAATTTACGATCAAAAGCCCGGATTAAGGTTTTAGAATGTTTTAAGCCTAGTGTGTCAGACCAGATCTTAAGTGATTTATTGTGATAAAGAGTTTCAAGGGTCAATCGGGCTAGGCTTCTTGAGATTCCACAAAATGGCTCAGGTACAAATTGTAAAAAAAAAATCGTTACTAATTTTGCAGCTCCATCACCTATTATTACATGTGAGATCAGTGAAGAATACTCGCCATGTAGGATTAACCCATCACGGTTTTGTCTAAGGAATTTGAAGTTTAGCCTAGATATAAGATGTTTATACGTAGTAGAGCAAGTTGCAGCTAAATTATGGTTGTAACACGAATGGGTCAGCTGGATTGGAGTAGGACCAGGATCTCAGAGAATACCAGCGTAAAATAGCAGTTTAATACTGCTTTATTACGTATGGTGAGCGTAAAGTACCGTTTTCTTTACTGGAAACGAGACATTCCTTCTAAGTCCTCAAGAATGACAAAGCATCTGCATTTTGATTTTCAAAAGAGGATGAATTTAGATGTCTTTAAGCTACAGCGTCCACTTACCATCAGGTGGACTGTGTACTCGTTTTTTACCCTTATTTTATAAAAAAAATTGTCTGCCTCTCCTCTTGGAGGCATGCCTTTTTCATTAATATGTTATTTAACCGCAACCGCGACCTCATGTCACTGATATTCACTTCTGTACCTCGGAAAGCATGTTCAGCCATATTGTATGTATGTTTTGTTATATCCTATACATATTGGTTATCCCATAAAAAATAGATTATATGCAAAAAATTGGTAGGGTAGATTACACTAGATAGTTATTTCATAATTTCATTTCTATATTTTTAGTGCTTACATTCTCCCTTCCAAAATAATGAAGTTCCATATTATGGCTTATATTTTAGGTGGCAATCCATGTGGTATGAATGCGACATTTCGAACTTGTGACAACAGATGTTCTTACAACTACTGCCCAGTGGATGATTCTCCACCTGACTTTAGTTGTGAACCGCCATCGCCTTGTCCCTCCGGATGCGTTTGTAATTTGAACTACAGAAAAAAAAGTATCAATGACGAAAATTGTATCCTGGCATCTGAGTGTCGTAAGTTAAATAAAATTCATTAATAAATGAATGATTTTCAGTCATCAGATAAATGTTATTCATAGGATGAAATACAGCACAAAAATTGAAAATTACATTTACACAGTAGGAACAAAATATTGCATTATTTTGTTCATACTGTGTATATGTAATTTTATTTTAACTTTTATATTTATTCAATACATAATTTAATCGATGGATAACATTTTACGATTGATAATTGAAAAATAAGATTGAAAAAGTTGTTTACAGTTTCCCGTTTAGTGTTTGTCGATATAATTACAAAAATCTTTCGTATATTTTTGATGTATTTATTTTAAGCTTGATGATTTCTTAAGTACAACTCGGTTGAGCTAAGTTTGCACTTCACTGTAACGCGAGACCTTTCCGTCTCTTCGCTCTCAATTTATATAGTCGCTTCTGTAGGGTTTGCATCTTTGTTACCGAGAGGCACGTTTTAATGTTCGTCTCCTATTTGTCTAGTTTTTGGATTATTTTTGTTGTTACGTGATCTGCACCAAGTGAAAACTTAGCTCAACCGAGTTTTTCACGTTTGAGTAAATATTATTTTCGCGGATTCCAAAAGCTTTGCAACACATACGTAGGCGGTCCCATAATGAATTGGCCTAACTATGAATCAATGAAGGAAATGAAACGAAACCAATTTAATTTTTCAATATAATCACCATGAATACTAACACACTTCTGACATCTGTGAATCAACATCTCTAAACCTTTATAAAAATAATCACATTTTTTATCCTCAAAATGACTGAAAACGGCCGCCTGTAACTCTTCATTGCTTGAAAATTTTCTTCCTCTTAATTCCCGCTTTAAATTTGGAAATAAATAATAGTCGGACGGGGCCATGTCTGGACTGTAAGGTGGATGTTGAACTTCTGTGAACCCGCATTGACGAACTGCATCCTTCGAAACACCAGCGGTATGAACAGGGGCGTTGTCATGGAGCAACAGGACACCTTTAGACCGCTTGCCTCTTCGTTTTTCCTTTATCTTGTCTCGTAATTTATATATTAAATAAGCATAATATTCGCCGTTCACGACTGTATTACGTTATTTAAAATCCGCCATCAAAATGCCTTGAAAATCCCAAAATATTGTGCACATCAGTTTTTTAGTCGATTGTTGCACCTTTGCCTTTCTAGGGGGCTTTTCACCCTTATAACGCCATTCCATTGACTCGCGCTTGCTTTGTGGATCATAATACAAGATCATAGTTTCATCGCCAGTCACTAGCCGCTCGATCACAGTCTTTGGATTTTCGCCACAAAGATCCGAAAACTCCGAAGCGCAGCGCACTCTTTCCTGTCTCTGTACCGCTGAAAGAAGTTTCGGTACCCATCTTGCACTCACTTTTTTCATGTGAAGATGTTCATGGATCGCGCGATGAACGGTACTCTTAGAAAGCCCAAGCCTTGCTGCAATTTCTCTAATCTTCAAACGGCGGTCACTCAGAACCTCCTCTTCGATAAGAGCAATCGTTTCGGGAGTGAGCACTTCCACAGGTCGACCGTCGGTTTCTCTCCCGAGGCGAAACTCTTTCACCCAATTTTTCACTGTGCTATAGGAGGGGCAGACTCCTTATACACGCCATCCAATCGTTCTTTTATTTGGGCAGGGGATAAACCTTCTTTAAACAGAAACTTTATGACACTTCGATACTCAGTTTTCGACATTTTGAAAAAATACGCGACTCTCGTTATTCAAATGCCTGTTAAACTAAGACTAAGCATTTCATGTCGATGCATGTTTCTTATATTACGTGCACGATAAACGTACTATTTAATGCAACACAACATGTAGCGACATGTCGCGTTGAACTATATCAGGCCAGTTCATTATGGGACCGCCTGGTATGCTCAATTTTGGGACCAAAAATTAGTTTCATTGTTACAAGTGTCTTATTTATTATGCATTGAAGAAATTTCAAAATTCACTTTTTATTTAGCACCAGTTGTTTGTACACGACCCAATGAAATTTGGAGTAATTCTCCGTCGGACTGCTTGAGGGAAGACTGCGAAAATGCTTATGACGAACCATCTGTATGCAATACACTTGTTTTAAACCGCCAGCCAAGGTGTATTTGCAAGCCAAACACTTTTCGGGATGAGAATAAAATTTGCATTCCAGTTGAACAATGCCGTAAGTAACCGTTTTATGAACTCAAATACTTCGGTGCATCGCCAGTACTACCGTGATTATTTAATATGCAGGTGTTACAGTATCCATTCCTTGGTCGATTAAAGTTATGTAGTCTACTGCTTAGGTACAGGCCTCTTTTCATTTCTAAGATAGCTATGGAGCCATTAGTCTGGCAAGCTGCTCCAATTCGTGTTGGCAGTCTTCACATGTCCGCGAAATGTATTAAAACGTAATGTAGATTCCTCACGATGTTTTCTTCACATTAGATCTTCACAGCATCTGATAAATTAGCACTTGAAATTTCATGATGTTTTGTTGCACAATCAAAACAAATTAAAAACCATAAACTGGCCAAGTGAAGTTTACGTCGAGTGCTTAGCCTAGTAGCTTAACCCCTGACTGAACTCTCTAATGGCTCTCATCGGAAGAATTTAATAGAATTAACATTGCCTTATTTTGTAAAATTTTAATAGAGAAAATAAAATCTAAAAAAGATAATAAAGAAGTTGATGAATCTTTCAAATTTGAAGACTCCGTCGCATAATGTTAGAATTATTCACTTTCAGGGCCGTGAGTCCACGGAGCCTCACACGGAGCTACATAATGGTTGTAGTACGAATGGGTCGGCTCGACCGGGGAAGTACCACACTCTCACAGAATACCATCATAAAATAGTGTCTCATTGCTACTTGCGGTGTTTCATATGGTGAGCGTACGAGAGCGAGAACCGGAGATACATTTTACTGGAAACGAGGCATTCTATAATGGTTCTCAGGGGTGGCAACGCGTTGTATTTTGGTACTAAATCGAGGATAGATGTAGAAGTCTATGGGCCATAGCATATATATATATATATATATATATATATATATATATATATATATATATATATATAACAGAGGCTACCTTCAACTTTTAAATATTAATCATTGGTTCGATCTACGCAAATCGAGCTTAAAGTATCTTAAAGTATTGCTAGGTTTGGATTTATTTTTGTTAATTATGTAATCCCTAGCAGATGGTAGAATCTAGCCATCTTCTCTATTAAAATTAAGATGATTTTTTTATTTCAATTGTCTCGCCAATCATACTTGGTATAAATAGGTGTTTTTGTAAGTTTAAGTGGTTTATCAAATCTAATGTAATAGTTGGGACGATCCTAAACATGTTGACGCACATTGGCTACAAGCTTCATTTACATGAGTTATTATATATTAACCCATCAATGACTTTTATTGATGTTTGAAAAATCGGCCCTCATAGAAATTATGTAAATTCGTTCCAAAAATACACGGGATTAGTAACATTAACTTTAATGTTCAATCAAATTGCATTTTACCGAATAATTTTAGTCTAGTTGTAGATTAAAAAATAACATACATAACGTACATATATTAATATAAGTTGCCGTTGCTATTTTTTATTATTAATACAAAATTTATTGCAGCAAAGAACATTCCTCAACCAGGTGAAAGAATTTTTACATGACTGCACAAGAAACATTGTACTGAAACTGTTAATTGTGATGTTTTAAAATGGGATTAAAGTTTTTGTAGCATCTTAACTGTTTTTTTTCTAAATAATTTTTTTTCCATAAACATATAATATATGACAGGCGTAGCACAGGGGCTGCACGTTTGATTCGAATTTCATAGTACGAGGAATCTGAGTTCGATCCCCGCCAGTACCATTATGATTATTATCATCTACAATTCCAAGAACTGTTTTCTTAAAGAGTAAGGGTGACAAACGAGCATACAGTATACTTGGTGGTAAGTGGATGCTGTGGTCCATAGATATTCTAGATAAATCTTCGATTAAGAATCAAACTGCAGAATGCGTTGTCATCCCTTAGTACTTGTAGCCCACAACGGAATGCTTCGTATCCAGTAAAAAGGATTTCTGGAGGTCCTAAATAGTGCTGCATTCATGGGCGGTAGTTCTTATCGACTGTCAAAGAGCCAAATGCTCGTTTGCCCCCTCCTACTTAAAAAGGTAGCGGTATAATCGTCTAGTATTGTCATTAGATGTAGTGTACCCAAACTGTTGTCGGGAAAAAGCGTCAAAAGTGCGGAAGATTTTGATTGGAATGATTTAATTCTCCTGCCAAGCGAAGTACTAACGGTCATTCACAATTAGTATAGTAAAATAAAAATAAAAAACTTCTGATTTAAAAAATATAGTAGCACTGCTGTAAAGCAACAAAAAGAAACATTTTTAATCTCAGACCCACAAAGATATGATATCAATGATATGTTGCAAACCCGTAACATTCATTGCTATGCGAATGACAGCACTGGTGATGCTCTTTACACCGGTCGAGCCAATATTTCTCGGGAAAACGTCTCCGAGTACCGGGACAAACTTGTGTCTGAAGTCGAGTCCTTGCTGAATAGAGTCTCGGATTGAGGGCGACTAAATCTAGTCCAGTTTAACCACCTGAAGACACAAGTTTGCGCGTTAACCGCTAAAAACAACCCCTTTGTCGTATCTCCTCAGTTTCAAGGCACTCTCCTTGTTGCCTCAGGCAGTATCGTGAGTGACATGCAATTTCGTGGTCACGTGGTAGGAAAAGAAGGCCAAATTGGCCTCTAAAAAGCTTGGCGTGCTCAGCAGAGCGGGACAGTATTTCATGCCGGCACACCGCTTGCAACTTTACAAGGCGCAGGTTCGGCCGCACATGGAATACTGTTCCCATCTCTGGGCTGGAGCTCCCCAGTACCAGCTCCTTCCACTTCACCGCATACAGAGCAGAGCGGCACGAATCGTCGACGACCGAGTGCTTTCCGATCGGCTCCATTCACTGGCGCTGTGAAGAGATGTTGCATCTCTTTGCATTTTCTTTCGCATATACCATGGGGAGTGCTCTGAGGAATTGTTCGGATTAATCCCAGGCGCTAAATTTCGTGAACGAATTACGCGGCAAACGTTCCGATACCATCAATACCATCTGGATGCTTGGCGGTCCACCACTGTATGTTTCAAAAGGAGTTTTCTTCCGCGTACGACCTCTCTGTGGAATAGTTTACCACCGGCGATTTTTCCGGACCGATACGACCTGGGGACCTTCAAGAAAAGAGCTTACTCCTTTCTAAAGGGCCGGCAACGCACCCGCAATTCTCCTGGTGTTGCGGTTGATCATGGGCGGCGGCAGTCACCTAACATCAGGTGAGCCGCATGCTCGTTTGACCCCTCTTGTATAGAAAAATAAATAAAGAAAAATCAAGTAAAGCAAAAAATATTTTTATCTTAACAATAATATTTAAAATAGAAAAAGATACTCTACACATTGATTAAAACTACTTTTTCGGATTTTATCGTGTTTAATTCATTTGATTTTTAATTCCCGATTAATAATTCGGGTGATTTCTAGCACCCGTGGTCATGGGGAACTGAGGTGACTGACTTACTTATGTCAATATTAACCCGGGTTACCTTCAGCTTTTTAATTATTATTTATAGTCCGATCTACGCAGAATGAACTTACTGTGTCTTGAAGTCTTGCAGTGGCATACTTGGGTTTAGTTTTAATTTTATTAATGATAGGATCCCAAGCAGGTGGTAGTACCAACCCTCGTTCTCCATTGAAATTAGGATGTTTTTTTTTAATTTCAATAGCTTCACGTATCATCCTCGGTAGGAATCGATGTGTTTTCGCGAGGATTTGTGGTCTATCAAATCTGATGTAATGGTGGGGGCCATCTAGGTGTATGATCACAAACTGCAGACTTCTCGGAACATTGATGCTTCACATCAGCTCTATGTTCTTTTACGAGGGTTCTAATTGATCTTTTTGTTTGCCCTGTATATGAGAGACCACATTCAAAATTAAGCTTGTACACTCCTACATCTTGTAAAGGAATATGACACTTGACGGATGGTAAGAACTGACTAATCTTCTTCGGCGGCTTGTAGAATGTTCTAATAAAAGCTCGCTTCAAGATATAGCCAATCTTGCCTGTGAAAACTTTGACATATGGTAGTACAGCAGGCACACGCTCGACTGTGGCTGGCTTCATTCAATCACTGTGACGTAGGCGCTTGACCCGAAGCTTGTTGCCGTGCAGAACCTTCTTGACGTGCTGAAGTTCGGCAGCCAGGCGTTTGCTGTCAGAGATCCCTCGTGCTCTCTGTAACAAAGATTTGCCCACGTTATCTAACTGTGAAGGATGATGGTGAGATTCACCGTTTAAGTATCGGTTTGTTTGGAACTTTTTTTATACATTATATATTTAAATAGAATTTTAAAGCTTATGGAATGTACAAAATAGCCAGATTTTCGATTTTTTGTGTGTTTGACGGTTTGTTTGTTTATTAGTCCGTGCATCACGTAAAATGTATAAAAGCAGTGTAGATTAACTTTTATACATGACAATTGTGCGTAATTTGAAGCAACATTTCTTAATTGTCTCATTGCAATTGGTTCACTCTATTAAAAGATATTTTAATCTAAAGCGTCCAGAAGTAAAATTAGGGTTATGCCCACTTGGTCCCACTGTAAACTTTGTATCATAGCACACGCAGTTGAACACTTGTAGCTTTAACTTAGTCGTATATACACAACAATTGTGCGTAAAGAGTGAACCGATTGCGATAAAAAAACTTGTGAGTGAAGCGTTTGACGTCAGTTTCTGAATCGCGATGTTAAGATTTTCCGTAAAAAGTGACCCTCACCCATGTCTGCCGACATTTTTGAGTTTTGTAGGTGTCATAAAAGTTCTGAGTAGTGTCTTTTAAACAGGTTTTATCTTGCAAAAGTTTTTCGAAAAAGTTTTGGTTAGTGCAGTTTCGTGGTCACTTGGAAGAAGGCCAAATTGGCCTCTAAAAAACTTGTTGTGCTTGGCAGAGCGGGACAGTGTTTCCTGCCGGCACACCGCTTGCAAATTTACAAGACGCAGGTTTGGCCGCACATGGAATACTGTTCCCATATCTGGGCTGGGGCTACCCAGTGCCAGCTTCTTCCATTTGATCACATTAAGCGCAGAGCCGTTCGAATCGCCGGCGACCGAGCTCTTTCTGATCGGCTTGACTCATTGGCACTGATGTTATATCTATTTTCGTATTTTATCGTATTTACTACGAGGAGTGCTCTGACGAATTGTTCGGATTATATCCCAGCCGTCTAATTTCGTGAACGCACATCGCGGCAAAAGTCCCGATAGCGTCCACACCATCTGGATGACTGGCGGTCCACCACTGTGCGATTTAAAAGAAGTTTTCTTCCTCGCACAACCTCCTTATGGAATCGACTACTACCAGAGATTTTTTCGGACCGATATGATTTAGGGAGACCTTTAAGATAAGAGCCTGTTCCTATTTAAAGGCCGGCAACGCATCTAGAATTCCCCTTGTGTTGCAGTTGTTTATGAGCGGCGGTAATTACTTACTATCAGGTGAGCCGTTTGCTCGTTTGCCCCCACTCCTATAAAAAAATATTTTACCCGTCTTATCGATTAAAATCATTTATTATTATTAGTTCGCGCGACTTGCCTGAGTGCTATTTGGACTTGTTGTCTTTTATAGATTCCCCTGGCCAAGAAAATAAAATGCTATATTTATTAAAAGTGGTGAGTGTTCGTTAAATGTGTTAATAATTAAGTTAAATTGTATGTTACATTGTTACTTATAAAAACTGTATAAATAAATTTCGCCAAGAGAATCAACTGAATATGCCGAATCTCAGGATTCACCTGTAACACCTCGGGTGAAATCCCGTTTTTAGACGCACCGGGCAGAACAGGTAAAACTTTCCTTACCAAAGTTATTTTGGCTCGAATAAGGAACCAAAATAAATTTGCTCTTACTGTTACCTCTTCAGGGATAACATTCACATTTTTGCCTGGAGAAAAAACGGTACACAAAACATTTAAAATTCCTATTGACCTTTCCCAAAGCTGTAGAAGCAGTAAATAGAAGGACATAAGGCAAAATGATCGGCTGATGAGAGGCTTTACGGTGCTGTTCTGTGGTGATTTTCGACAGACACTCCCGGTAATACCCCGAGGAACGAGAGCCGATGAAATTGCTGCCTGTCTGAAAAGCTCTATTTTATGACGGAATATATCATCTACACACCTGAGTGTGCACAGTTAGGAGGCTGCAAAAATGCAGAGCAGTTTTCCAATTTATTATTACAAATAGGCGATGGCACATACCCCGTACAAAAAGATGGAAAAGTTATTTCGGTTGATTAAAATTGCAATTAACAATTTCATTGGTGCCGGCGGGGATCGAACCCGGGTTACTCGCGTTCTGTTATATTTACAGCGAGCGTTAACCACTGAGCTACCACGGCTCATTTTTTTCCAAGAACACCTATAATTCCTAGTAACTTTGCTTTCTTTTCCAAACGAGTGCATTTTTTTGCAGTTGCTGTTACGCCATCACCATCACCAGCTCAGGGCCATACTTCATCCGATGCGGGAGGGGGGGGGGACCTAAGAATTGGATGCTCTTCCCATGGTCAAACTATAGGTAGCTCACGCGTAAACAGCCCCAATAACCTTTTTGTGTACGCTCCAGATGGATCCGGAGCTAATATTTTAAATAAAGAATCACTTGCATAAAGAAATTAAAATGAAATGACGGTATTGGAGCACCGCTTCGCACCATTACTTGTATAACACATTGTTATGTTCCGTCATCCACTTGCACGTAGTCGCGTGGTCATTTAGTATAAACGTCCTTCATCATCATCATCATTACAGGCCTTCACAAGTCAACTGCTGAACATAGGCCTCCCCCAAGGTATGCCACAAAGCACGGTCCTGAGCCACCTGCATCCATAGTCATTACTTAACATTGTATTAATGGTGGATATTTAAAAAGAAAATGTTTCTTGAAATAAATCTATAAAATTCCCTTACGCAAATATAATTGCTACTTCTATAAAAAGAACCTTTACTTACAATTGTGAATAAAGAATGTTTCAGGTTTCTTGTAATAAGGCAGTTTTGTTAGTTGTTTTTATTTTTACTTTACTTGAAATAAAAATGAATATGCATCTTTCTTACTACGAACAAGTTTACAAGAAGGTTCTAACTAAGAACAAGCTTACAAAATTAATTTTACAGAGTGAAATTAGCCATATAATAAGATGGCAACAGCGTCTTTCTAATAACAATTGAAAAATAAAACTACCAGCTTGCCCACCAACAGTGGCAGTTTTGGCAACTATCACCCCTCCTAGACATTCTATGGCAAGGCCTGTATTCAGTAGTATAAAATAGCAGAATAACGCTGCTGAGTTTCGAATAGTGAGTGACGAGAAACGAAGACCTTTTTTACTGGTGTCGAGGCGTAGTCGTCGTAGGTCATAGCGCATCTGTATTTTTATTTTTAATCGTGTGTAAGTGTAGTGTATTGCATGTGGGTGGTCATATACTTCTATAGACAAAACTTCTATTTCATGAAGAAAACAATCTTTGAACAAAAGTAATTGGCATAATTACCATGATGAAAAAAAATACGAATAATGTAGCGTTTGAAAGAAAATAAAATCGCTTCGTTAAGATTATTTTATATTGTAACAAAAAGAGAAAAATTTCTTATAACTTTCTAAACTTATCTCGAACATAAAACATTCATGTCGTTACAGTATAATTTGGACTTGGATTACAAAACCGTGGTTCTTACGACTACTTCGTTGTAAAGTTTTATTTTGATATTTCGAAATTACGAAAACTTCTCAGACCACCTGTCTGAGAAATTTCCCAGCGATGCTCCCACTTATCTAACCCATCCAAATAATACTCGGCCTTTTTCTCAAAATATTTGCATTTTCTTTAGATGAAAATCTCTGTCCTCCGAGCAAATTTATAGATGAGGAAACAATAAGAAGTCGCTTGGGGCTAGATCTGTTAAGTAAGGCGGATGGTCAAGCAGTTCACACCATTATATATAGATTTTTGCCATGGCAAGCGCTTAGGTGTGAAAGGACACGTTGTTATGGTGAAACAGAATTTTCTTTTTCTAAAAATGGCTCTTCTGGTACTTATAATTACTTAAAACTTAATATTTCCGTAATTTCTGCCTTCAGGTTTTCAAGTAATGATGCGTAGTATGCTACTGTAATGGTTTTTCCCCTTTGAAGATAATTGACTAAATAACTAGTTGTAACCATGACTATCCCAAAAAACAGTCGCTATCACTTTCCCAAGCGATAAAACAATAATTGCTTTTTTTTGGAGCCGGTTCCCCCTTTGCAGTCCACTGTATTGACTGTATTTTGTTTCATGCGTATAATTGTGTATACAATTTCATTTACAGTAATTAATCGGCGCCAAAACTCAGATTTATTGCGCTTAAATTGTGCCAACAGAACGTAGTAGGAAATGTTCATTCGAACACGTTTTTGGTCTAACGTGAGCAAACGCAGCATCCAACGCGCTGACAAAAACGTTCTTCACAGCCTAAGCTATCTCTTTCATTTTGATTTGGCGGTCGTTTAGCATTTCAATTTTAAAGATGATGAACGTTCTCCCGAACGTTCATCGTCTCCAAAGCTTTCACTGCCGAGTTCAAATTCAAAATTTCGCTGTGGTAAATTTTAGTGCAGAGTCTCCATACACAGAGTCCAACTCAACTTTGATTTGCGTAGGCGTATTGCCTTTCAAAAATAAGAAAAATATGTCAGCTCAATACTCAGTTTTTTCTATTTTCACAAAAAAACTCACATCGACCCACTTAAACGACTGTCAAATAACAACTATATATATATATATATATATATATATATATATATATATATATATATATATATATATATATACATATATGTGAATATTAATTGCTGTATAAACTTCTCAGGCATTAAGTCCGCATATATACATCTAATGTTTATATGAAGTTAAATAAATAAACTACGCGTCCAAAGCGGATGAAATTTTGGTGCGTAACTGTCCAAATATACACAACTACATTCGCTAGCTTTTGTTGATGAGTGCTGACATCTTCACGTTGAGGTAGAAAACTTTCCAGACCACCCTGGTATGTGTGAATTTTCCCCCCATCAACCCATTTTGCCTTGCGACATCCACAGAACGAAGTAAGAGGCGTATATCATATACGCATCTTACTTCCTTTTCATTTACCAAGTGAACAAGTGGGGTTTATGCCGTGCTGCAAATCTTTAGTGACTGATGAAGAAGTTTACTTATATATATTACCGTTACTGTTACTGCCTATCAAAAGTCCACAGATAAATATAGACCTTTTTATAGAATAAGGGTGACTAACGAGCATACAGCCCACCTTATGGTAACTGGATACTCTTGCACATAGACATCTACATTTATAATCGATCAAAATGTAGATGCATTGTTGCCCCTGAGGACTAAGGGTCTCGGTTTTTCTACACCCACCATACGAAACACAGCAACATTAAGCTGCTAGCTTACGCTGATATTCTGTGTGAGCGTAGTCTTACCCCTGTCCAGAAGACCCACTCTTGCCACAAAGTGCCACGATTGCCATTTAGCAGGTGGATTGGCATGCTGCCGATCTCCTGTATCATTTTCCTCAGTTGCCTGTTACGACACACACAGGATAATATTTTGGTCGGTGAATTCTTTTACGCCACCACTACACGCCACGGTTATGTAGTTTAGCCTACACCCTTAACCGAGTAAATTAACAACTTACTCGACTTTAAAATAATCGAACAAAAAGGTTCCATGCAAACGAAGTCGTGGATACAGCTAATAATATATAAATGTATGTATAAGAGTATTCTTTATTATTGTAAACGAAATGTAATAAAAAAAATACTCAGTTCAAAACTGGTTCCGTATCCAGTACGATTAAAACCTGTGAGTGATAAACACCAATTAAAACATTAATCAGACATCTAAGGTAAGTTGGACATATATCATCACAAAGACGAATTATTTTTGTTTTTATGGTTAATTTCGAGAGTTTAGTGGTGTTTACTTTTTTATAAAGATATTTGGATAGAATTCTTAGGCACGATCAGTAGAATATATTGTTATACGTCTTTAAGTACTTCCTTGAATATTGTAATTGTATGATTTGCATCATTTTCTTTTATAACCGTCATTAGACTATAACTAGAAAATTATGGAGAGGAGTCCATAATGCTCTCCCATAAAAATTTTCTTGGGTCGCACTTGTCAAGTGGGTTGGCTACAGTAGTCCTTTTTATTCAACTGAGTTTTTATTAGGAAAAATGTTGTTCATATCCTGTTATGTTATGTTATGGTGATCCATGTAATAGCAGCGTAAGAGAATCCACTTCTCCATTTCGAATACCCTGCGTATCGTCAAAGGCGATAAAGAGAAACTGAATCAGAAGATGGACACCTTTTATCGAAAGAATTTGCAAAAGTGCTTAAAGAGTCTAAGATCATTAATTTGCAAAAATTTGCTTTAAATTTTCAGTGGATTATTAATCGATTTGCTATGTATCCCGTACTTTGCCATAACATCCCATAGGTGTCGTAAGAGGCGGCAGAGGAAAACAAATCAGGACATGCGGACCAGCGTCTTCTTAATAACGAGTAAAAATAAAAACCTGCTGTTGTCAATCCGCCCTCCACGCATGGTAACTATGGCAAGTATCCCCCCTAAGAGGCAATCAATGGGGGAGGAATTTGTTCAGCAGTGGACTTTAATAGGCTGTTATCTAAACGGCAAAAATCTATCTAATATTCCAAATGCTTAGATATTTGATAGGTAAATGTTGAGAGTGCAAGATTAAAAATATATATGTCAGATATAATTTATGTAGAATCGTTTTAGTTTTACATAACTCTGTGTAATATAATGGCCTCACAAGGATACGCTACAGAAATATATTAAATTTAAAAATGCACGGGAGAAAAATTATAGTAGTAGAGATAACGGAGGTAAGTTGCTAAAAGTAACCAAAAAGAAAATATTTAATACATAAATACATACATAAACACTCACGCCTGTCACCCAGAGGGGTAGGCAGAGACTACGGACTTCCATTTGGCACGATCCTGACACACCTCTTTCGCCTCCTTCACATCCATATATCTACGCATACATGCTCGTCGGTTAAGGGTACTTCTAACGTGGCCCATTTTCAAAATATCGCCAATTTGGTAATATTTAAATTGAATAATATTATTTATTATAAGATTTTACTTGGTGTATGATATATATACATGATATACATAAACCTTCACGCCATTCACGTATAGCGGTAGGTAGAAACTACGGACTTCTGACTTCTTTAAAATACTTATATCTACGAGAATATGCTTGTCGGTAAAGGAAGACCTTTAATATCGCGTCAATATGGTCGATTGAATTCCGTTTAGAATGTCCCTTGCCGGCTCTGCCAATCCCTACGGCAGCAAAAATTAATCACTCTTTTCCCATTCATACTTTCTAAATCACACTATTTCTAAACCTATCATTCAGAGTTACCCCTAATATTTAAATATATATATATATATATATATATATACATCCCTGATCCCGTTATTTGGGGTCGGGTCTCCTCACTCATGTGCGCCAAGACAAACGATCTTGGGTTGTCACATCCGGCACCTGGGCTTTCCTTAGGTCTCTTGCGATATTAGACCACCATGTCATTGGCGGGCGGCCTCTACTTCTCTTTGTCAAGTCTCTTTTGGCAAGCTTAGGGCTATTTCAACTACATGATCTTCGCTGCGTCTTTTAATATGTCCATATCATCTTTGGCGATTTTCAATGATTTTATCTGTAATAGGTGTGACTTTAAAGCTGCCACTTATATGTTCATTACGGACTTTGTCAAGCCGAGTCACACCTCCCGCCCACTAAAGCATCTTCATTTCGTTAGTATGGACCTTTTGCTCATGCGTCTTTTTTGTTGTCCATCATTCAGAATCATACGGCAATAAGGGCAAAGTTTATATATCAATAGTTTTATAAACTTTGCCCTTAGTTTTTATGGGAATACGTGGATCACATAATACCCCTGTAAGTAATCGCCATTTCAGCCACGCATCACTTATTCTATGGGCCACGTCTGTGTCAACATTTGCATCTGTTGTAAGCATAGAGCCCAAGTATTTAAATGTATCTACTGTAGGAATAGGTGTTGTCTCAATACAGATAGTTTCAGATAACTTGTTTCCACTGTAAGGGCATTTCAAATACTCAGTTTTACTCCTACTCACCCTCAAGCCGTACTTTTCAAGAGCGTGTGTCCACGTATTAAGAGTTTCCTGCATTTGGCTTGCGGTATCAGCAGCTAAGACAATGTCATCCGCATATAGAATAGTCCATGGCAATGTGGCAGGTATATCCTTAGTGAGGTAGTCCATCGCCAGATTGAATAGGAGGGGACTAAGAGCAGATCCCTGATGGACACCCACCTTGACTTCAAAAGCTCTACTCACGCCGGTTGAGCTTCTGACTCTCGTGTTGGCCTTGCAGTACATATCTTTTATAAGCTCGATATAATACTCTGGCACCCTTCGGGCACGAAGTACCTGCCATACCAGCATACGTGGTACTCGATCAAAGGCTTTTTCTAGATTTATGAATGCTAGATGTAGGTCTTTATTGTTTATTTTATATTTTTCCATCAGGATTCTAATCGTTTGGATGGCATCAATAGTTGATCTAGATGCTGTAAAACCGAACTGATTTGGAGATATTTCAGCAATGTCAGTGAGCCGTTTATTAATAACTCGTTCCCATATTTTAAGTGTATGTGAGGTCAATTTAATACCTCTATAGTTTTCATCAGAAACAGAAACAGAAACTTTTTTATTCAATATAGATTATAAACAGTACTTATAGAAAGTCAATTTTTTCATTTACCACTGTAAGCATATCATCGGCATATCGTATAAGTTACCGACCTCAAATATAACCTAGCAATTTAGCCAGTCTTCTCTGGAGGGTATTTTCAGTATGTATTTTTTATTATAAGTGTAAAATGGGCGCATGATATGTGAGATCATGCATAAGACCGGTGTTTCCTTAATTGAATCGAGCATGGATCGCAATCTGTAGGAGAGCAAGCTCAAACTACCCTGGGCGTTGATTCTAGACAAACTAGCCCTCGCCTCGTTGTCTAAATAAAGATCAAGTGGCGTTAGGCATAGAAATGCATTACGAGCCGCTCTAAGCAATGATCGCATAGCTCCAGTTGCCATTAGGCAGGCAGTCCTTTGTCAAAATTATTTAGTCTATCCGCAGTCATCAATAGGCTGGTTCTGTTGCACCAAACATCTCTCCTCAGACCTCGGATAATCCTATAATACGCCAGCGTAACTTGTTTACCTCGTCTTCCAGCTCCAGGATCTTCTCGTCAATTCCCAGGTTGCGTGCGTTATAAATTGCCATGTCGAGTCGTCGTAGGTGGCAACCGAACCTCCACCGGAGATTCTTAGCACATCCTTCCCCGCCGTTACCATGGTCGCCAGCGTAGCCAGGTATAGCGGGACCATTGGAGTCTGGGGGCCGTATGTCTGTGTCATCGCTCATGAGGGGATGTATGCCATAGTTGCCACGCTTGGGGAGTGGGTTGTCAGTCGCGGTTTTTTTATTGTATGATTGATATTATATAATTAACTATAATTCTGCCCATCTCGTGCCTGCCTCTATAGGTGTAAAGCAACCGTTGACAACGAATATTTATCCAAAACAGCCGATACGCAAACGTCGTCAATCAGTTATTTATTCGATTACAGACGAAAAAGGATGGTTATGTTTTTACTGTGCTTTTTGCAATGGTGCTAAAAAACTACTTGACCGATTAAAAAAAATATTTCACCATTAGAATTTTATTATGATTGAAAAACGTAGGATGCATTTTATTATAGAGGGCGCTACTATCAACGAATATGTTTTTTAGCTAAACTCGTAAATTAATTGACCGATTTTGAAAATTCTTTCACCACTAGAATGTTATGTATAATTATATATGTCTATTGTAGGATGCATTTTATTATAGAGGTTGCTCCTTTTTTTGGAATTTTTTTGGCTAATCTCGAAAAGTACTTGACCGATTTTAAAAATTCTTTTACGTTAGTGTTTTTATAATAATTATCTGTGAGATTAATATTTTCTAAATAAATAAAATTAAATATCTACCTAAGAGGTTCAACTCCAATTATTATTTTTACAATTTAAGAATCGTATTCACACACTTTACCTACTCAGGTTGATTGTTATAGATTTATGTAATAAATCTAAAATGAAAGTGATCCGATTAAACGAAAAAATAATTAATAAAATTAAACTAAAAGTTGATAAAAAGTGGTCCAGTGTGAGTCGGACTCGCAAGCCTATGAAAAGTTCAGTAGTAACAACTAACAAGCATAGATTCTTCATCGAATCAAAGTACCACGATCATTATCATCAGCAACAAATTAGTTTGTTTTTCGTAATGTTTGTATAAATGACAAATTGTATTTGCGGTTCTTGAAAATGTGCTACCTGTATTTAAAAAAAAGGACTATTATACATTATAGGGTTTTCTGTGGTTTATTCATTACCAAAGAGAAAAAAATTAGTGGACAAAAAATATCTTTTATCCGTTTGAAGCCATAAAAAGTGGTTATCAACCGTTGAAAACGAAAACAACCGTTGTTATCGGCTCGGTTGAAATAGTTGGCAACCGCCTTCACATCTATACTGCCTCCCTCTGTCGCCTCTTACTACATCCACGGGAAGATATGGGGTAGTGGATATTCTCAACCGCCACTACACGGAATTATCCATCTCGTCTCGCACGGTATTCACTCTAGACCTATCTGACTTGGGCTGACTAACTGGCTGGCTGGACCTCTTTTACCTTCTGTATTTATTCTGCTCTTTTACTCTTTTACCTAGACATGTAAAAACTGCCACCCTTTTCTTACAATATTATCATGTGAACAACCAGAATATCAAGATTTAGCTGTTAGTATATACAGGCTGTTAGTGTAAACACCGTTATCCTTGAAACCAGTGGTTTGATTTCACTTACAGAAAGTAAATTCAATGAGTTTAAAAAAAACGCTATTTTCTTTCATAAAATTTAAAAACTTTCTGTCCGATACCATCCGTAAATTCATGTCATGAATTCACCGTAAGTTCATGACAATATGTGCCCGAGTGACGTAATCACTGTAAAGATCACCGCCCGTTCTAGCTACCTACCCTAAGTTCTAATAAAAACACAATAGGTACACATAATCTGTGTTTCCTTCATACTTTCATCCTGGCTTAGGACAGGCAAAAATTGAGGAATTAAGGAAAAATTGAGATTTTACTAAAAAAATTGTTATTTTGCATTGAATTTACGTTCTATATGTAAAACCATACTTTTGGTTTCAAGGATAACGGTGTTTACACTAACACCCTGTATAAAAACGCTCTTTTTCCTAAGATAGCTATGTAATTTTATTTGTATTTTACGTCGCAAATATGCCGTGTGGTAACAGCGTAAGAGAATCCATAACCGCGTATCGTCTTCAAATCTCATTTTAATCTCACGGCTTTGGGTACATGGCGGTATAACAAATAAAAATACTCAGCCAGCGATGGAAAGCGGCGTCAAAGCTGTGAGATTTCTGACACTGACTGGTGCGTTAGACAAATGTTCAGTCCCCTATTATTATTATGCAGCAGCATATTTACTGACTAATAAAAAAGGAGATCAATAGTTATAATTATAAAAATTCGATTCTTCGCGTTTGTTCCATAATAATAAAGTTATTATTTATGTATATAAAACCACATTCGTTTGCTTTGTTAAATTTCCTGTAGAAAGACGTTAATTAAAAGAGGGTCGAATTCTCTGTAGGGCCTGTTTAACCCATTTTGATCTGTAGTTATTTCGCTGTCACATTTTGTAATTTTAAACGTTTCGTTAAAGGCCTGTTTACATTATAAATGAATAATATTTTATTGTTAATTTTTTGCAAGTATTTCCTGAATTTGGTCACAAATGGACATATTATTAACATCAAATTTAATTACCGTAGCCTTTTCCTATTATAAAATAAAATCATGATTTCACTAAAGTATTAATTTAATTATTTATTTTTAATTCGTTTTCATTACTTCATATGTTAAGCTGTGGACTTCTGAAAGGCAATAATGATGGGGATGACGATAATTTCATTTTCAAGCTCAAGTTTGGTCAACGAACCCCTTCCGAACGGGTTCCCTGCCGTGGCGGTGGAGCTTAGTAACCGTGGTTTGGTCACCCGTGGTGAACAAAGAGGAACCCAAATGGCTGGTCCGAGGTGAAGGGCCGGCCCGAAGTGGTCACTCTGAGTGTGCCCACTTCGGATGTGTGTTGGTGGGCTGCGGCGAGAGGGGTGTCCTCTCCCCATACCGCTGCAGCCGAGGTGGAGTGGTGGAGGACGAGGAGTGTTGGTTTGGCGTTGTGCAACTCTTCTTATCCTCCGTGGCAGTGGTGGTGGGGCTGCAGGGGGAGAGTAGTGTCGGTATTATGAAGCGTTGCTTCCGAATCCTCCCGTAGCCGAATCTTCATAGACTAGATCCGTTGCTGGAGTAAGGAAGATTAGTGCTTCTGAGAGCTCTCTTTCTATGGCCCATAAGCCATGGCCAATGGCTTTCAAGCATCGGACATGAGGGCATTCGTGGCTCAGGTGTAGTTGGAGGCTATAGAGCAAGGCGTGCCTTGTGTTCTACTGCGCCTTACATGAGAAGGAGATGGGGGAGGAGCAGTCCTCTCTCGAAGAGGAGTCGCCACGGGGCGGCCGGCGCTGGTGGGGCCGCAGGTGTGTGCTAAAGCGTTCCCGTGGCCCTGCCAATATGGTACGAAGGTAGAACACCATGAGGTTTTAGTCAGTGTGAGTCCGACATAATCCGTCCTTGTCCCCGCGAGGTGGGTATGTGTAGACATTTCCGCATGTTAAAAAAATAGATCACTCAGCGAGCTATAGAGAGCGCTATGCTCAGTGTTTCTTTTTCGTTATAGATTTAGGAATGAGGTTATCCGCAGTAAAACTAGAGTAACTGATACATCTCAATAGATCAGTAAGCTGAAGTGGCAACGGGCTAGCCCTGTAGTTCAAACAATCGACAACCGATGGGAAAGAAAGGTTCTTGAGTAGAAGACTCGTATCCCTAAATGAAGTGCAGTGTACTACTAAATGGAGTGACGACCTAGGAAAAATGCAAGTAATTTGATGAATGTAGACGACTCAGAGCCATTTTTTGTAGCATTCCTCGGGCCTATGTTCAGCTGTCTTGTGAAGTGTTGTAATATTAATGATGATGATAATAATTTCGTTGTGATGACTTATCAGCATATAAAATATTGCTCTAATATTTGGACTAAGGCACGCATGTATCAGCTATATGCACAATGAGGGGCACATATCGTCCATGACCGAGTTATTTCTGATCAGCTTTGATGCACTGTCCTTGCGGAAAAGTATTGCACAGTGTGCCCCAAGCAATTGCTTGGATTACTCCGAAAAATCGTTCCATTAAAGCTAGCCGGGACGTTCCAATATTATACGGCGACGGAACTTTAAATTCCAAATTATCTCGATGTTTTAACCGTATATATATATAATATATATTTCTATTTTTGCTGTTTTTCATGAAAAGTGACAATGAATCTCAACGCTCAAATTTGTAAATAAGTTACTAAAATAACTAAGTTTATTTAGAAACTTTTTATCATTTAGAATTGAAATATAAATAGGCGATACGGAATAAAAAACTATTTCGTTAGAGTTTTTCAATTGTTGATAATTTAATTTATACTGTGTACGTTTTATTATATCATAATATATGTATACCTATATTAACAAAGAGCTGTGATAGCTTAGGAGCCAAACGCTTGCTGTAAATTTCTCAGTACTCGGGGTAACAAAATACAATCCAAAGTAAATTAAATTGTGTCGACGTTTGTTATATAGTTAGATGAGTAGTTGATATATGTGGTATAAATATGTATTAAATATATTGACTGCCTCGTTGGTCTAGTGGTTGTAGTAGTGCGACTACTGATCATGAGGTCCTGGGTTCGAATCCCGGGTCGGGCCAAAAAATTAATTATTGAGTTTTTCCGTCAAGAAATTCTCAGTAGTTGCCCCGTGCCTCGGAAAGCACGTAAAAAGCCGTTGGTCACGCGCCTGATCTCTCTCAGGTCGTGTCGGTTTACCGTTCCAACGGATTATGAGAGTGAGGGAACAGAGAGTGCACCTGTGCTTGCGCATGCACTTGGACACTATAATCCTGTCCTGCGCCGATGGCTAGTCTCCGTTGAGACAGGCCGCCGTGGCCGAAATTCGGTCTGGAGGACATTATTATTATTATTATACGGTATAAATATAAATGAAAGGGGTAACGTATTTCGTCACATGAAAATCTTATGTCTATCGACCAGATGGATAAATAAAAGGTGGCCTGTGTCCAACAACGGGACGTAAAAAGGTTAATGTTCTTAAGGATTGTCAAACAAATTTTTATGGATTTTATGAGGTTTAATTATTTTAGGTTAGATTATTTTTAGTTGTTTATAGTATATGCCGCTACCGATCACCTGCTTTGTTTCCATGTGACGCCTCTCTGAGACGATGTATGGAATGTACATACTAACACCGCCAGTACACGGTTAAATTTACTTACCTTTTGAGACGTTTACGGCACTCATCTACAATAATCAGATCATTTAAGATGCACATTTAATAAATATTATCAAGTGTTAAAAAACTGTATTCACTAATTTCAGAGTACAAAACGGCGGGATTTAGTATTCTGCGTTCTCAGTTAAATGAATATTTAAAGGTTACCATGCCGTTGGACCAAGTACCCGGGACATTAATTAAACACTGTAATACCCAAGGGTCACTTGTTCTGCAATTCACTCTGAAAGGCGGCTCTATTTAAACCTCTTTAAATAGCGCTAAAGCTACCCATAAATTACAACGAACTTACGAAATATTCTTAAATATCGTTTTACATCTTCAGTGAATTGATGAAGTATTTAAGATTATTTCTGTGTATGCTCATGTGGTAATGGTGGACGATTTACTTAAATTGACCATTGTTAGCTAAACAACCTAGAGCCTAGAAAATATGTATCTATAAAAAATAGGGAATAGGAGGCGCTTATGGGTAGAGCCACGCTTCAGCTACATCATGAATAGGTTAACTTGACGAGGGTAAGACTACGTACTCAAAAAATACTAGCGGAAAACAGTAGAATAATGCTGCTGTGTTGAGTCGTATGATGAATGTAGAAAACAATAGAGCTTTTTTACTGGTAATGAGGCATTCCATCTTAGTCCTCAGGGGTAGCAATGAAACAGCGTTTGATTTGTAATCGATTATAGATGTTGATGTCTATGGGTTAAAGCAGCCACTTATCATCAGGTGGACTGTGTGCTTGTTTTTCATCTTATTTTATGAAAAAAAGTACCAAGCGAGGATGAGTGGAGATTATGCTTTGCTCGTAATAATAAAGAAAACACTGTGTACATTTCAACGACGTGTTTTCATTGTTTTCGTGTCACCCATAAATTTATTTAAACGTCTCCTTTGTTTAATGAGGTGTTGGATTACAAAGACGTTGATATTTTTATGGAAATTAAAAGTTAAAACGTTACCAAAGTTATTACAAGGGTAATTGACTGTTAGTAATGTTTTTGTGTAAGTTTCCAAGCCAAAGTAAAATAAAGGGTACTTAAAGTATGTAATAAGAATTCATTATTTTATCAGGTGTTTTTTCGAAGATACTAATACTCTATAAATAAGGCTTCACATTTTTTAATGTTACAGTCGCATTTAGGCAGTATGTTGATCATTTACTTTGCTTTGATGCCTGTGACTGGTGTGCTCTCAAATTGTCATGAAATCCACGGTGTGTACTTTTGTTAATACAATTTTGCAATAAATATAAATTAATATATTATTAATAAAATAAATATATTACTTTAATATTGACTGGCTCATTGATCTAGAGGTTGTTAGCGCGACTGTAGATCATATATTCCCGGGTTCGAATTCCAGTACACGTCAAAAATCAGTTATTGTTTTTCTTAATACATTTATTTTATTAATACAGTACTCTAAAATATTATTATACTAATATTACACTTAATTACCTAAACTAAATTAATTTAGTTGAAGGGGACTTCATTCGGACAATTACCCGAATATTTTTTATATTCGGCTGTGATCGTATATCAGTGATGGCTGATGAGGGATGACGATAATGCTAAATAAATTTAGTTTTAAAACGATAAATTTTATTTATTTAATTTAACTTTTTTCACAATATGTAAGAAGAGCACATTACTTCAGGTGCACGATAAGATATAAAAAAATATTTTATGATAATTTATTTTTATTTTGAGAACAACAAATAAAAAATGTTAATTATTCGTTACAAATTTTACAGCTCCATCACCTATTATATGTGGAATCAATGAAGAATACTCGCCATGTAGGATGAAATGCCCACCACAGTTTTGTAACATATCATATACAGATTTTGTTTGTCGCGTTGATGAACTGTGTGAATCCGGATGTAACTGTATAAAAGATTATTTGCGAGGTCCCAATGGAACGTGTATTTTCAACGAAGAATGTCCACCACGTATGTATTTTACGTTGAAAAATATATTTTGAGACTATAGACCCGCACCGCTTTCGCCTAGGTAGGATAAATCTAGGCTGGTATCTATTATGGTAGCGTTATTTAGATTTAAGTTATTCAAAGACCATTAATTTTATCCATTTATCGTTTTCCAAAGCAAAACTCTATTCGTAAAGTTGCATTACAATGCTATAAATATTATTTTTATTTTACTATTGACTGGCTCATTGATCTAGTACAGCCATACTCAATCTTTTTTTATAGGGGCCACAAACACATTTCGGTAATAGTGTCGAGGGCCACAAGCAAAAATTATTTAGGTGTTAACTAAAACATAATTCCAAGTTAACAATTTATTTACTTTATAAATGAAAAAAAAAGTACTACCAAAGATGTATATGTTTTAATGCGATTTTTGATTCTGTGAACACTTTTTTAAAACTTATTCGAGATCTGCCTTGTGGATACATGCTATATTTATTACATAATCCAGATGAGAATCCGTAAGTATGTTTCTGAAGACCTTCTGAGAGTATTTTATTTTTGAAATAGACGAATAGCACACATATGTAGACCCAAAGAATGTTAGTAGTATTTGGGCACATCGTTCGATGCTTTTATATTTTTGGGGAACAATGCTCCTAAATTCTACATATTCCCTGTTTGCACTTGTTTTAACTTCTAGAGTGGTGTGGTTTTTAAAACCGATGAATTCATTAAATAACTCTGAGTAATTACGATTTAAAATTGAAGCTTATTCTGAAATAGTCGTTTCTAAATGCCTTTTTTTTCTTAGATCTTGGAACAGTTTTCGAAATTCGTTTAAAAATGCAGTTATATAATTTGAAATTATGGAGCAGTTTTACACCGAAATGTTGGTACCGTCCTCTGTAGTTTTCATCACAGTTTGAAAATTTTATAGCTGTTAGTTCTGTATTTTTTCATGATAAATGCTTAGCTTTTCATCAAATGCAAACACTTTATTTGGCATATTAAGGACTATATTACTTTCACCTTTTAAACACCGATTGAGATTATTGAGTTTTTTGGTAATATCACATAGAAAGGCAAAAATACACCACCATTCATCATTTTGTAATTCGGGGCACAATTTATTATTTTGCTCTTAAAGTGGTATTTGTTTCATGATGTAAAGAAAAAATCTTTCCAAAACTTTTCCTCTACTAAGCCATCGCACCGAGGTACGAGTGTGTAAAAGGATATCTCTATACGGACTTCCCAGTTCAGGCTTTTAAATCTTCTTTGGTTCAATATCGTGGTTCAATATCTTGCTCGTATATAATTGACAATATTGATAACTGTCTTCATTATAGCCTCTATTTCTGGATTTACAACACGCACCGCCAAGTTATCTTGGCAGTGCGTGTTGTAAATCCAGATGTTCATAAATCCATTTTCAGATCCAGTAATTGAAAGACAACCATTTGTACACAGACACACGATTTTTTGTATGAATTTAATTCTGCTCTAAAAATTGCATATCTATACCTTTAAACGAGCAGTTCATATATATATATATATATATATATATATATATATATATATATATATATATATATATATATATATATATAATCGGAATCTCGGAAACGGCTCCAACGATTTTCATAAAATTTAGTGTCCAAGGAGTTTCGGGGGCAATAAATCGATCTGGCTAGGATTTATTTTCAGAAAATGTCTTTTTGTCCGTGTTTTCAGGCAATGAAAAACTGCTACAATATAAGAAGGTAAATTTTGACGCTGTATTAATGATCTGATATTAATGATAGCTCTAGAGGATATCGAGCGGTCGTGAAATCGTAATACCTTGGTTCGCGTCCTGTCTTCGGTCCAACTTTTTTCCTTTTTTTTTAAGTTCCCTTCTTTTGTAAGAAAATCTATTATTTCGAGCCTTTTTTATAATTTTTTAAAAATACGAAAATTTTAATTAAACTAATTGCATTCATGATTTTTTATTCAAATAACCAGTTCAGTTTTTTCTATTATGTCAATAAGATCAAACAATATTATTCAAGTAATTTGTATCTAAATATAATTTAAAACAAAAACCGAGCAAAGCCCGGTCATTCAGGTACTATTATCAAGTTTACCTGTGCCTTGGGCTTGACCTTTCATTGGCAGGAATTTCAAAAGATTTTCCTGTATAAATTGTTTACAATATCTAACAAACACCGAGCACTGCGATGTTTCTGAAATATAAAAAATGCTGAAATCATATGCCAAGTAAAAAAAAGGCACTTTATTTGGTTAACTAATATATCATCCCAAATAGGTTTAGAAATGTCTTCAATACGCCTCATACAGGTTAAATCCGAGAGCTGAAGTTTGTTTTATATCAGATAGTATTTGCTTTTTGGTACTGAATTTATCAAAAAGTGTATTGGCAACAATAACAAAGCATTCCTTTGTAATTTACAAGTAGTCATACCAAACAAGTAGCTGTAGTGTTTTTGTTTGGCACCACAAAATAATCCGTTTCCCACTCATCGTGAAACAATAAATTTTCACTAGATATTTTTCTTTTAGACTTCGAAGACACTTCTGATATTATATTGACAATAAAATAATAATTTTACTCCCAAGAGCACAATTAAATGCATTACTGGCTGAGATTAATTTTGAATTGATTATTTATCTACCTGTTACCACATTTACATTTAATAACTATTACATTACAATTACTAATTCCATTTAGAATATTGAATTACATAACTAAGTGATTACGTGTTCTATAATGCATTTTATTCTAAATGAATCGGCTTATATAGCATGGTCAGAACAGTGTCCGTTGACTGAAAGTATGACGCCTTTGTTTGACCGGTAATAACAATTATACAGTAGATTCAGTGTCTTTTGTAACGTTATACTTAATATCATGTTTTCAGTAATCTCATATTAATTCTTTATAGGCACAACTCGTGAACAACACATTATTGTAAAATTGTGGAAGTCGTTTCTAAGTTTGAAATGGCTTCTGTTTATAACTGTGGTGAAAATGTCACACGAGGTAACTTGGCTTTAAAACTGCGGATTTACGATTTTTTTAATGAAAAAAAATGAAATAAATGTATGGAGCAAATAAAAAAAATCAGTATAACCATGGAATCACAAAATTGGGCATTATATCCTTACAGGGAGTACTAATTATTTGTGATTTTTGACATACCTATTTCATATTCCGAAAAATACTGCACTTATTTTATAAATCGTTAAAAAATTCTTATTTTTCAAACTTGTTTTAATGCAGAAAGATAACTTATACGGGTTATTTTTGCTTAAAATTATATTAGAAGAAAGGTTTATTACAATACCAAACCACCCTCCATCCGATGGTAATAAAAATATATTTGACTCTCCTGAGGTCTTCTAAGAACTGAATAAAAACTTATGATAAAATGATTAGTGTTTGCTCGTACTACTTATGAGTAAAGTAAAGCTTCTAAACACAATAGATGCGAGATTTTGTATCTAGTTTTAGAGCTATGGCCGCAAGTTGAGTTGAAGCCAATCTAGTGGTACTGTCGATCATATATTCCCGGGTTGGAATTCCGGGACACGTCAATAATCCGTTATAGTTTTTTTAATACACTTTTTTATTAATACAGTACTCTAAAATATTATAATACTAATATTACACTTAAAGACCTAAACTAAATTAGCAGAAGGGGACTAAACTCGGGCTATTACATGCATGTTTTTTATATTTGGCAGTGATCGTATATCAGTGACGAGGGATGACCATAATGTTGTATCAAATTAGTTTTAAAACGATAATTTTTATTTATTTAATTAAGCTTTTTTGCACAATAAGTAAGAAGAGCACACTTTTAAGATGCACGATTAGATTAAAAAAATATTTTACGATAATCCTTTTTTTTAGAACAAAAAATCCAAAAATATATTAATTTTTCGTTTCAAATTTTGCAGCTCCATCACCCTTTACATGTGGAATCAATGAAGAATATTCGCCATGTAGGATGAAATGCCCACCACAGTTTTGTAACATATCATATACAGATTTTATTTGTTTCATTGATGAACTGTGTGAACCCGGATGTAACTGTATAAAAGATTATTTGCGAGGTCCCAATGGAACGTGTATTTTCAAAGAAGAATGTCCACCACGTATGTATTTTACGTTAAAAATATATTTTAAGACTATGGACCCGCATCGCTTTCGCCTAGGTAGGATAAATGTAGGCTGGTATGTATTATTGTAGCGTCATTTAGATTGAAGATAGTTAAAGACCATTAATTTTATCCATTTATCGTTCTTCAAAGCAAAATTCTATTCATATAGTTTCATTACAATCAGTCCATCAATACGGAAGATAAGTCTGGACAGACTTATCTTCCGTATTGATGAAGCTGTATTTGTGGTTGTGGCAATTTATGAACTCATATATTAGTGAATCGCCAGTACTAATGTGATTGTTTAATATGCAGGTATTACGGTACCCATTCAATGGTAAATTAAAGTCACTTAGTCTACTGCTAAGGCATATGCCTCTTCCAAAGGCCTTCTCCAATTAGTGTTGGCAGTCTTCATGTGCCCTCGAAATATTGAAACGTAATGCAGGCTCCTCACAATGTTTCCTTCACATTAGATTTTCATAGCATCTGATAAATTAGGAACTTCACACAGAGCTGCTATATTATGATTGTAGCATGAATGGGTTAGCTCAGTCGGTAAAGTACCACGATCTTATAGAAAAACAGGGCAAAACATCAGCTCAATGCTGCTGTGTTTCATGTGGTGAGTGTAGAGATCGGATCGGATCGGATACCCTTTTTACTGGATACGAAGCATATCATCTTAGTCCTCAGGGATGATAACGCTTCTGCATTTTGCATTTTTAAACAAGGATAAATCTAGATGTCTATAGGCCCCAGCATCACTTACCATGAGATGCGCTATGTCTTCGCTTGTAACCTTACTCTATTTAAAAAAAGACATACAGACTGACAGATATAAAGACAGACAGACAGAGAGACATACAGACTGACAGATATAAAGACAGACAGACAGAGAGACATACAGACTGACAGATATAAAGACAGACAGACAGACATACAGACTGACAGATATAAAGACAGACAGACAGAGAGACATACAGATTGACAGATATAAAGACAGACAGACAGACAGAGAGACATACAGACTGACAGATATAAAGACAGACAGACAGAGAGACATACCTACTGACAGATATAAAGACAGACAGACAGAGAGACATACAGAATGACAGATATAAAGACAGACAGACAGAGAGAGACATACAGATTGACAGATATAAAGACAGACAGACAGAGATACATACAGATTGACAGATATAAAGACAGACAGACAGACAGAACGACATACAGACTGACAGATGTAAAGACAGACAGACAGAGAGACATACAGACTGACAGATAAAAAGACAGACAGACAGAGAGACATACAGACTGACAGATATAAAGACAGACAGACAGAGAGACATACAGACTGACAGATATAAAGACAGACAGACAGACAGAGAGACATACAGACTGACAGATATAAAGATAGACAGATAGAGATACATACAGACTGATAGATATAAAGACAGACAGACAGAGAGACATACAGACTAACAAATATAAAGACAGACAGACAGAGAGACATACAGATTGACAGATATAAAGACAGACAGACAGACAGAGCGACATACAGACTGACAGATATAAAGACAGACAGACAGAGAGACATACAGACTGACAGATAAAAAGACAGACAGACAGAGAGACATACAGACTGACAAATATAAAGACAGACAGACAGAGAGACATACAGACTGACAGATATAAAGACAGACAGACAGAGAGACATACAGACAGGATGCGTCCTACGTCCTAAGTCTAATACGAGTAGAAGCCAGTTATTTCAATATTACAGACAGACACTTCAATTTTATTTATATGTATACGTATGTATATGCTATGTATATATAGTAACTACAATTTACCATTATTTGTTATTAGTGAAAATGCAACCAGAAAAATAGTTTAATGACTGATGACCTTTCAGTTTTTATATGAAATGACCTCTACAGCACAAGCACACAATCTCACAGAATTTCAGCGTAGTGAGTGACGAGATAGTAACACTGACTTAAAATACAACCCGTCAGCTAAGCGTGGTGGTTATGGTAAAATGGCGGTGATTTTAAGACAATCTATGGAGAGGCCTATGATCAGCAAGGATCTAATATACTATAGAAGAGTTTCATTTCCAGGCCCGGCTTACGGGCTGATCAGGAATATTTATAACGATACAATTATTTTTTTTAAGATATTATTAATTTTATTCAATACATCACATTGAATAAAATTAATTTTACCATACCTCATGATCTATGGGTCCTTGAACTTAGAGTGCCCGCAAAATCCCGAAGTTATTGAAATAAGTTAAAGTTAACGCGATAAAATACGAAAAATTAGTTTCATTTATTTCACGCATATGTGCTGGTAAGGCTAAGACAGTGTTAATTAATAATAATAGTGTAAATAGTGATAGTGTGAACATTTTATCGTAGAATTGCTATTATAATTTCAGACTGCCTCGTTATTCTAGTGGTTGTGTTAGAGTAACTGCTGATCGTGAGGTCCTGGGTTCGAATCCCGGGTCGGGCCAAAAAATCAATTAGTGAGTTTTTCCGTCAACAAATTCTCAGTAGCTGCCCGGAGTCAGGAAGTTGGTGGTGTCTCACCCCGTGCCTTAGAAAGCAAGTAAAGCCGTTGGTCCTCCGCCTGATCTCTCTCCGGTCGCGTCGGTTTACCATCTCATCGGCTTATGAGAGTGAGGGAAAAGAGAGTGCACCCGTGTTTGCTTATACACTTGGGCACTATAATCCTGTCATGCGCCGATGGCTAGTCTCCGTTGAGGCAGGCGCCCGTGGCCTAAATTCGACCTGAAGGATATTATTATTATTATATTTTCAACTCTAGCAAATAAAACAAAATAAATGCTTTATTTTTATAGCGCCTCAAATACCCACCTGCGGAGAAAATGAAGTTGGAAGTACCTGCAGAAAGACGTGTCCTCCAGACACTTGCAACTTCGATCCTACGAAAGAAGCGTGTAAACCGGGCTCTTGCCAACCTGGTTGCATTAAAGATTACTGCAGGGATGCCACGGGAAAATGTGTTCCGAAAGAACAATTCCCTAAGAGTAATAAGTGTGGTCAATAATTTTGTTCAATTAGTTTATCAATGATGTTTACTACACGAGATTCATGTTGATAAGCAGTATTTTATTTATTGATTTGAAAACGATTTTTATTTACCTATATGAAATTATTAAATAATAATTTTATGATAAAAACCTATAATAAAAGTAAAGTAGCAGCCTGTATACACAAAATGCGATTGAAATTTTTGAGAAAGTTTAAGAATCAGTCAAATTTCCAATATATTGCCTATATTTCGAATTTAATAAAAAGAATAAAGACGAGAAACGATCACGACAGTTTAATTACATTACTTATTATAAAAAAAGAACAACGTTTATAAATGTAAAATGAAATTTTGTTCAACTTATAGTTCCATCAATGATATGCGAAATCCCATATAAATGTAGACGTACTTGTGCCGAACCAAATCCCCCAAACTGTCCTGCTTATTCAAATGTGTCCGAGAACGTAAAAGTGTAAATGCAAGCCAGGGTTTATTCTGTTCCAAAAAGGTCCACCTTTCACGTGTGTAAGAATTGAAGATTGTCCGCGTAAGTAGCTAAACTTTATTTTCATTCCATAAATCCTATACCTGTTTATGCAAGTGAATATTTACATGGCAATGAAAGGCCTAACAAGCCAGATACGTCGTCAATTTCTCGTCAATGCGGCAATCGCTGCGGGGCCTCTGGCAGTATTAAAATACAATATTATTTCATGATTGTTACCATACTATTTTTTTAAATAATAAAGTTCTAATTGAAATAATATTGTTTTTAAAATATAATACTTTAAATTTAAAATATTTTTTTGTTTTCTCTTTAACCTTTTTGTATTTCCGCTCATTTATTTATTCGTTTTTATTTCAGAACAAAAGGGATGCAATGGAGACAATAACGCCCGTATTACTAAGTGTCCTCCTTCGACCTGCCAGTCTCCAAACCAAGTGCCTTGCAAAAAAGCATGTTTAGATGTTGGTTGTTCGTGGAATGATGGAATGATACTGTCCAAATTGAATAGAAAATGTATCAATCCAGATGATTGTCCAGGTTCGATGTTTTATTTTTAATATCTATACACACATAAAACGACTTGAATAAGGTAACCTTGAACATTAAATATATTAATTAAAATATAAATTAGGGGCCTAACTAAAGTAAATGATTAATATCATGCGAGTAAAGGAGGAATGGGTTGACTCGATTGAGTTAGGACAACGCTCTCAGAGAATACCTGCGTAAAATATGTTGTGTTTCTTATGGTGAGTGTAAAGAACCGGAGACCCTTTTTACTCGAAACGAGGCATTCCATATCAATCCTTAGGAGTACCAATGCATCCGTATTTTGATTCTTAATTAAAAGTAAATGTAGATGTTCTTCGTCCACAACATCCACTACCATCCAATACCATTACAATCAGGTGGACTGCTTGCTTTTTTTGACATCCTTATTCTATAAAAAATTGTCGGAAGTTGTTCCTACCTCTCTGTTATTTTTATTTTTTGCCTTTTTTCGTTAATAACTTATTTTTTATTAATAAAATTACCATAATTAATAATTTCATAAGGTTTATTTTTGGTTTACGTAAGTATGACCACATATCATCCTATCGTTCAAAGCTTAAACGGCTACCTATACGTCAAAGGCGATGCTCTGGAATTTTACTTGTACTTTAATTAATTTTAAACGATCCAAGGTCGCCTTCTTATCTTAAGGATAATTTTTTTCATCCGATCGACGGTCGAACATCCCGACAGTCAAACCGTATGAGGTTAAGGTTTCCACAGCATAAGTTAAAATTTTTAAGTCGTCTTTTACGATACAAGCTATATAACTTTGGAACACCCTCCCCAACGATATTAAGAATGCCACTAATAAAAAAAGACGTGTGGCACTCGGGGACTGCCGCGGTAAAGCTATTGCATAGCATTTTTTATCAACTTATGCAATTATAATTAATTATTTATTTTATTTATGCAGTTAAGTCTTTGATATTAAATCAAGTTACACTTTTTGAGCGTGGTGACCGATAAGAAAACAATTTTTTTTCTCTTATTGTATAAATGAGAAGTTAATATTGTTTAAAATATTTTTAATATCTTACAATACATGTTGGTTATTCAGGAATTTTTATCATTCAGTTAGCAGCTAGTGTACACGCATACGACTAGTCGCACGCACACAAACACCGTGCCGAATTCTGCCGAGTGCCGAAGTCTGCCGAACTGAAACGACGTTAGACGATGCACGGCTTTCAACGCCACACCTCCGTGCCCGTCGGAGTGGGGAGCGTGAGGTTTTTTTCGTTACGGAATTTCTGGATTCGGTCCCCGCGCTCAAGGCCCGCGATAGAAGCTATGCATACATACATACATAAACACTCACGCCTGTCACCCAGAGGGGTAGGCAGAGACTACAGACTTCCATTTGGCACGATCCTGACACACCTCTCTCGCCTCCTTCACATCCATACACCTACGCATGCATGCTCGTCGGTTAAGGGTACTCCTAATTTGGCCCGTTTTCAATAAATCGCCAATTTGGTCGATAAATTTTCGCCTAGGTCGTCCCTTTCCGACTCTGCCATTCACTTCTGCAACATAAATTTTCTTTGTCACTCTTTCCTCATCCATTCTTTCCACATGACCAAACCACCGAAGCATTCCTTTCTTAATCCTGGTCACAACATCATCTTGCAAACCACACTCTTCTCTTATCACACAATTTTTCACCCTGTCATTCAGATTCAGCCCTAACATAACTCCTTAACGACCGCATTTCTACTGCATTTATTCTACTCTCGTGCTTCTTCTGCCATACCCAACTTTCACTACCGTACGTTAAAGTAGGGACCAACACAGCATTGTGAATTGCCATACGTGCCTTTTTTGACACATATTGACTCTTCACAATAGAGTGCAGGGCCCCATTTACTCTGTTTCCTGCTGTTTCCTGCTGTATTAGAAGCTATGCAATAGCTTAAAATATCTAGGATTCCCCAGCCGTGATACATTACAGATTGACTATATTATCATTTATTTTACTATTGTAAATAAGTACTAATTGTAGATATTGACAGGTTTAATAGAAGTTCATTTTCTTATATTGTGACTTATAACCTAATATGACCTTGGGAAGAAACTCATTTTAATATAAGGTTTTACTGCAATGACTGCCCGTGGGTTGTTAATTTCTACAATAGACCGTGGCGTATTGTTGCTGACATGAATAACTCCGAAAATATAATTTATTTACTTGATCGTGTTGAGTTTTTGTGCCCACTGTTATGACTTTAAAAGCTTATAGGCATTAGACCAGCAAGAGACGAAGTGACATGCTTCTGTTGCATAATAATGTAACTGATCGTATATAGAATATCATTGCGTTGAAGACTCATCTTCAAACACTTCACAAATTGATAGATAAAAATATGTACCTGCATAATAAATCTGCCCATGCTGCTAGCTTTTTTGAGTTTGTATTTGTATCAGTATTTTTATTTTCAATTTTTTTTATAGGAAAAGGGTGACAAGCGAGCACACAGTCCACCTGATGGTAAGTGGTTGCTGTGGCCCATAGACATCTACATCTATCCTCGTTTGCGAATCAAAATGTAGATGCGTTGTCAGCCTTGAGGACTAAGATGGAATGCCTCTTTTCCAGTAAAAAGGGTCTCCGGTTCTCTACACTCACCATACGAAACACAGCAGCATTAAGCTGCTATTTGACGCTGGTATTCTGTGAGAGCGTGGTCCTTCCCCGGTTGAGCCGACCCATTCGTGCTACAACTATACAATTAATATAGCTGCAGCATGGCTCTACCACGTAAAAAAAATCAATTACTGATACACGCTCCCTTACCAAATCCATCAATAAATGCTATGGAAAGAAAAAGGATACTATTATAACAACACAGTTAACTAACATTTGTGCACTAATCACCTATGAGAAAATTACTTTAGTCACAAACTAACATCTTCCTCCAGCCAATTTTCACTTCTTTGCCGCTTTTTTTACATGTAACGTTTTCCATTATTTTTATTGAGCTATATATGAATATAAAACAAATCAATTTCTTGAATCGATTTAACGAAAACACAGGTTTATTGAACGTTTATGAATAGAGAATTTTATAATAGGTTTAATTGAGCATTTTAACTAATCACTGTTATAACGCCATTTTAGTGGATTTTTATGAATAAGACTGTTACAGTAGCTGTTGGTTATTCAGGAATATTTATCATTGACACTATAGGTTTGTGATAACTAAAATAAGAAACATAAGTTTGCGACTTAATATCCTCTAAATACCTAGAAAATACCGCGTCAATGGTGGTCCCATAATTTGTTGTGGACTCTTGTTGATTATTATTCATTTTCAAATTCAATGTTTTTGATAGAAAAGTTGTCACCCGCTCTGATTTTTTATAAGCGAAGTTAATGTTGAAATCGCTAGCCAAGATAAGTGGAATTTTATTACCATTTGTACCAAGTATTTTCGACCCTTCTTCAGTGAACTCCAGTAAAGTGCGATGAATAAAATGCTCTACCTCGTCCAATTTTGGATTCGGAGAAATGTAAATTGCAACCGTAACTATTTGTAGGCCATTTATAAGTTTGCATAGGCACGCACAAATATCTCCAACAACTGAGCGCCTAACATTAACATCGCTAACGTGTGCAATATTTATTTCAATATTCGGAGTCATAATATTAGTAATATCATTTTTATTTTGGTAAATAGCTACCCCACCTTTTGGAACAGTATCTTGTTTGAACTGAACAATACAATTAAAATTAGGTATTTCAATCGGATTATCATGCGTCATGCAAGTTTCGGTAAGAAGTAATACATTTGTTTGTCTCGTAACTGAATCTTGTAAATCGTATTTATGACTATTTAGACTTTGGCAGTTGAAAGTCATTATTGAAATGCCATTTCCATTACTAATGAAATCTAATACACTTTGAGCTACCGTCTGAACACTATTTAAATCCAGTCTTTTGAATTCTTGCAACAAAGATGCAGTCGATGCAGCTTGATTTCGATTATGATAAAACTTGAATGTAGAATTATCGTTTTTTGTCGTGATATACAATTTTTCAATATTAGTCACCCGAGAGAGCGCAACATAAACGAGTTCCTGAGAATGTGCTTTACTATACTCATATACCATTTCGTCAAAAGTTCCACCTTGCGACTTATGTATAGTTAAAGCAAGAGCTGAAGTTAATGGAAAATGTTTGCGTTTGGCTATACATTTTCTATCCGACGTTAATGAAATATTTGCTGTTCGTAATTCAATGGGAACAGCGAGATTGCCAACTCTGTTTTGCACTGCCAGAGCGGCTGCTTTTTGCCTTTTTTTCCTACCCACTTTATCTGAACCACAAAATTCCAGCCAAACTCTTATTAATGTGTTACTTTCATCAAATTCTAGATGTACCAATTTCCCAACAGCACCATTGCACAAACCATCAGTAACGACGATGTTAGTTGTAATAACATAATGCTTTCCAACGACAAAAGTAATGTGATAAGGCAGTCCTCCAGTGTCAATAACAGATTTTTTATGTAATTTAAGTCTAAAATTAGCTTCTTGCTCAGCACTTTTAGCGCCAATAATGACGTCTACGGACGTTGAAAGAACTTTGTTTTCACATTGGCTCAAAATCAAATTGTTATAGGCGGCAACATCTTCATTTTTAAAAAATAAACGAACTCCATCAGGACATAATGTAGCAACATCCTCTTTTTTGAAAAATCTCGATTCAATAAGTTGAAACTCATGCTCATCTAGTACATCTCCATTACCTATTTTTGTCAAAACTTGTGAAAATGCAACATTAGCTTGTCTCATTACTGTGGTGAGTTGATAAAATTTTAATTTTCTCCATAAATGCGGTCCAATCATGCTCGTTCTGATTGTCTTGTAAATTGGTGTCGATCTTACTGGTGGCAATTGCCGTAAATCTCCGATCAAAATAACATCTATACTTCCGAAATCTGTGTTTTTGCCTGTTATTTGTTTTAGACGATTATCAATTTTATGTAGAAGCTCTGCACTAACCATGCTAATTTCATCAATGATCAGTACTCTGACATATCTGAAGAGAGATCTATACAATTGCATCGTTTCTGATGACAGAGGCAAAAGTTTTGAAAGAGAAATTTTGAGCGCTGTATGAACAGTTGTACCGTCAATAGCCACGGCAGCTTTGCCGGTTGAAGCACTGTAATATATTGCATGCATTGCAGTAACCATCATTATCAGTGAACCTATTGTAAATTTCCATAATCAGTTTGATAATGAATGATTTTCCCGTACCTGCTGGTCCCGTAAAAAAAATTTGAAATGGTTCTTGAATTGAAGTTTGTAAATGATGAATTATAGTCATAAGAATATCTCTTTGTTGATCATTGGCCATCCGCATTAAATTGTAGAATTGTTGATAATCCATTAAATTTTCTCTTTTTATAGCTACAGCGCCAAGTTTATGCAGAGATGCATTTTGTAAACCAACATTAGCAGTTGAGTTTGGATCACGTAGCAATAAGTCATAAGGATCTCTTACATGCAATATATTAACCACTCTTAATAATTCTTCGTCTTCTTGTTCTTCATCGTTTTCTCGGCACAACTGCCTACAAATTTCTAAAGTTTTCTCTATGTCCAAATTTGATTCAAATTCTTTCCTACGTTCTAATATCGTATTTTTGTTGTCCTCGTATATTTGAATGAACTTATTTTCAGCAATAATATCATTTTCTTGACTTTGAAAAGGAACATTCAACAGAACCATTTCACGCCTATAATCGTTGTAATTTTCAGCCATATCGTAGTAGATACAGGATCTTATTATTCTTGCAGTATCTCTTTTAGTGTAAGTCCCCTTTGTATTTAGGTAATATTTTGCAACAAATTGTGCTAACGTAACATCGCGGAGTTCTTCAGGTCTTTTCTCATATTTATCAAGCCAATTTTCTTTCCAAATGTTCGTACAATCATCATCTAAAGCTTCAAGCACCTTCATAGATTTTCTAATTCTTGCGCGTTCAGTAGGAAATACCGTTGGAATGTAGACTGACACCACCGATGACTTAGCCATAGGTTCTCTTAATAAATACCAAGCAGCTTCTTGTGCCGGCATTTCAACAGACTGAAGTATGTCAATACTCATTTTTTTCGTGATATCGACAATGTCGAATTCTGGATGCTCGTCCATTATGTCAATTATTTGTCTTTGCAAATTACTAATCCCCCTATTATGCTTATTGACATATTCAACAACATATGTTGAACAAGCATATTCATCTAGTATAATCTGAAAATCCATGTTGGATTTCAAATGATGTAATACGAATGGATTGAAAGTGTTGTGCCATTTTTCTGCTGGTGTCCTTTTATAGAATAATTTTGGTCTACTGATACCAGCACGAATAATATTGTAGTAATGATCATCAGAAATAATACCATTATGCCAGTAAAATTCATCAAAATCCGTATAGTCAATATTTTCGAGATTATTTTTTATAAATTTAAATCGTTCCTTATATTCTTTGAAAAGTGCTTCTGAGTAATCGGGATCAGTGTTTTTCATAGGTATCAAATTAATAGTTTTTTTTTGTAGGCATAAATGGTGCACCAAATCGACATTCTTGTTTTTTATTAGGATCCATTTTTTTTATAACACGTGAATGTGTGTTTGTGTGTTACTAGTTTTATATTTCCAGACGCCTCTGACGCTGACACAGAAACTAATTCGTCGATTAATTTAATTACTTCGGGATCATTACTTAATAAATCTTCAGGAACGTTGTCCAACCAAAGAAGAATATGAGCATGTGGGCTACCACGATGTTGAAATTCTATTCTTTTGAAATAATGTATTACTCAATATTTTCCGAATAGACTTCTTTTCTTTGATTGCAAAATTTTTAACAGACAATTTACCATTTTATTAAAATAGATAGCACAAGTTACGGCATCTTCATTCACAAGTTGAGCTTTATGCACATAACTCATTTCTGCTAAAAACTCATCTGAAAGTTCCGTTCCCTCGTTTTTCAATTTGTACAATAATTTCAACATATTTTTCCAGCCAGTTTCATTGGCGCTGAGAGTCATAAAAGCAGTTGGTGGCCCTAATTGCCTAATCATTGCAAAAACATCTTTTTTGCGATCTGACCAAAACCAAGCAGAATTTTGTATGCAGCGAAGAAATGCGAGATTTGTTTCTAAACAATTATTTATATATTCTTCAGATTGAATGGTCTCTTTTGTAATTGAAGTACCTTGTCCAACATGCTTAAACGCAACGTTGACACATTTACTAACTCTCAACCTCATGATTTTAGCAGTGATGTATAAAAGGTGTTGTGGGTCAGTAGCACGCCTATCAGTACGCCGAAGTTCGCTGGTAGCTTGCATGAATGGAGTAACAAAAACACCATCTCTGTATGTTCGAAACTGACCGCCGTAGATTGTCGGAAAAGATAGTTCTTCCGCATGTTCATCCATTAAAATACTGATTGGCCTGTTATATTCACCGGGTGCTATACTCAAAAAATAATAATCATTCCACAAAAGAGTTTGTTGCTGCGCAACTAAATTGTCTTCAATTGGCACATGTTCACTTATTTCATCCATATTCAATTGCGAAGTACGTTCATTGCCGGAAAAAAAAGAATCATCGATTTTAATGTCATGATAAATATAAAGAGGCGTAGATACTAAATACGACAACCACTCTTTAATATGGCTCTTATTTATAAGCCCGTGGACATAACTAGTTTTGTGAATCAACTTCTTTTTCAAATGCACATAAAAGCAATGGGCATCTTCAATGTTTCTTGGCAATTGTTTCACCATTGTATTAACTTCAATAGATACATTAATTATCTGGCCATAAATACCGTACTGACCATTAACGTGTCTCAGTCTACGAATCTGCATGAACGGTATTCTCGGGGAAATCAACCGTTGCTCGATAAGGTTTAACGTTGGTGAATGTGATGGAATTTTCGGATATGCAAAACCATTGTAGGTTGACATGAGAGGAATTTTTTCTTTTCCCAAAGATGTATAACACGTAGAGCAGACTTGAACAATTTCACCAGGTATGTAATTCTAAAAAAAAAATCAAATTCGTATTATCAAGATATAGAAAGAAAAATATAAAGCGAATAATTAAAAAAAATAAAATTACCTGCAGTATTGTTTTCAAAATACTTTAATGTTTACTGGTCGACTTTTTCAAGTCTCCTTTCCACCATAGTCTGTCGCAAATAATACAAGAATGAACGAATGAATTACTCGTAAATTCTTTATAAAAATCAATATGACTTGTACTGTGTTTACGATAATTTGTATAAACTGGAATAGTACCATCATCAATAAAATCCAAAGTATTTTCACCAATTCAATCTTCTCTATCAATCTCAATTTCATTTTCATGATTGTTATGGTTATCTTCGGTAGGATCTTCATCATAATTATCACGCAATAGTTCAATATTGGCATCAACATGGGCTTCATTTTGGGTAGCGTTTTGTACTGTCTCCAATAAATCTGAAACTTCATAAAAAGGTGTGAAATGTTGTTCACGAAGATGAAGATGAATCCAGTTTTGTGCATCATTCGCTTTAAAATGACAAAAGATAGTGTCTTCATTCGTTGTAGTTATGTTGTAAAAACAATAATGTACACAAATATTTTGATTGTACATTTTTGAGAATAAGTACAAACAATCCAAATCTCCGTAATCATTACTGCTTGATAGAATGTTATATGCTTCTTGCGGATTGTGGCAGGAGTTTAAATAGGGTGAATCGCGTAACTGATTTCTCAAGTCACAACTCTCAATTTGAAGTTGCAAAACACTTATGAGCGAGTGGAATAGACAATTACCATCGCCAGGAATCCTGTGTTTCTGTGTAGAATAACTTCGGGAGTAATGCATTCATAACGCTGTTCATAAATATGAAGTTGTTGGCTGTGAAATTGATTTTCTTGTAGCGTTACATTTTCTATATTTTCAACAGCGCTACATTGCACGATATTCTCTTCATTACTGCACAATCGTCTTTTTCTGTAAAAAAAATGATGAAATTGTTAAATTAAATAATATTGAATCATATATTACAATTTGTTTTTAAATAAATAAATAAAAAATATTATTATTAAATCAAATTACATATTCATGTAAGATTTTTCTGCATTATGTTGACGAAATTTCCTTTGACGTTCAGCATTTGATTTTGGTACTGTTTTTTTTCTTCATTTTTCTTCAAACCTTTCTGACGCTGATAATATACCCTTTGAAGTGCATTAGTTTTTTTTTCTTTTTAGCTCTTTACGCTTTTCTTCTCTATAAAACGAAAATATCTAGGTATAAATAATAGATATAAATAATTTGTATAAATAGTGTAATGACACACCAAAACAAAACTTAACTAGATTCATTTTTGTGAAAGGCTATTTTTGTTAAATTATGATACTATGTTTGGTTTTGCAGTTATTTGAATTACAATTTAATTTTTCACACACGTTTTCTAAGCTTCTAAGCGTTTTATCATTTCTAGAACGAAACATTTTATAAAACACCAAATTGACTATTTTACACCGTATGGCCTCCATACACTAAAATACGAATAAAACGATATTGAAAAATGTCATTAAATCAATGATAATTAATGCGTGTGTTATACACAAGGAATTAAAATATAAATATATTCATGGTTATATGGACGTCAAATATTGTGCGGTATTAAACTTTACCGATAATCTGACGTCATACGACGTAATTCAAATAACTGCAAAACCAAACATAATATCTTAATTTAACAAAAATAGCCTTTCACAAAAATGAATCTAGTTAAGTATAGAGTAATTTTGTACAGATAAGGTAAATAGTTCGCACTCTTCCTTAAGATAGTGATCATAAAAAGTAAACTCGCAGTGAGAGCACAAAAACTCAACACGATCAAGTAAATAAATTATATTTTCGGAGTTATTCATGTCAGCAACAATACGCCACGGTCTATTGTAGAAATTAACAACCCATTGGCAGTCATTGCAGTAAAACTTTATATTAAAATGAGTTTCTTCCCAAGGTCATATTAGGTTATTAGTCACAATATAAGAAAATGAACTTCTATTAAACCTGTCAATATCTACAATTAGTACTTATTTACAATAGTAAAATAAATGATAATATAGTCAATCTGTAATGTATCACGGCTGGGGAATCCCAGATATTTTTTCGTATTTAGTAAACGAATAACTAGTTGATAAATTAATCATGATATATATCTTTTTTTTTTCGCCGAAGACTAACATGATATTGCTTTTTTTCGTAACTGCAGATTCTGTGGATTTATTTCATTATTTTGAACAATATACGAAACTTAAGTGACTAAAATTAAATCTAATCTGAACCAGAATCATAAAAACTGTATTATTCGGGCTAAACGAATCTAATAAAGATCTGTTATTTTTGTCTCCTGCGAAAAAAACAGACTATAGGAATCTATCGAATACCTACATAAACAAAATATCACCTATAAATAAAATATTACTAAGCGGAATAACTAATAAGAGTGGCAACGTCGCACTATACAAAGGAATTGCGTTAAGACGACACCTCGAAAGGGCTATCGCCGGACTGATCCGAGTGAATGCATAATTTCTATAAAAACTTGAAAAAACACCCTCATAAGGTCTAAAATAGCGTAGCGCCCGCGACGATTAAAAGCGCTTAGAAATTCTCAGAAACTTTAAAATATTTTTGTAAAAATTATTGATTTGAGTAATCAAAATAATGAGCAAGTAAATTATGAATATTAATGTTATGAATATATTTGAGTGATTTCGAAGCATATAGATTAAATAATTTCGTTGTAATTTCAACTATAGTGGTTTTTTAGAGGTGTTTTCGCAAATAATTATGATCGAGTCAAAATTATACTATCGTGTTTTTGAGCAATCAAATTCAAGATAAAGACATGAATTTACCTATATCAAAATTTCACTTCCCTTAGTGGTGTCATAGTCCTATCAATTATTTTATTATTATAATAGTACATGATATTCCCTTTAAAATGACACCAATATGAATAATATCTTATATCTATATCTACAAATAAATAAAATTGAAGTGTCTGTTTGTAATGTTAAAATAACAGCTTTTTATTAAATGCATATGAAAGTACTAGTAACAAAAACACAATTTTTAAATTTTTTGTCTGTCTGTCGGTCTGTCTGTCTGTCTGTCTGTTTGTTCCAGCTAATCTCCGAAACAGCTGGATCTATTTTGACGGGACTTTCAGTGGCAGATAGCTGATGATATAAAGAATAGCTTGAACTACTTTTGTTTTAGAAAAAGAATTAGGGTTCCGCGCAAAAAAATTAAAACCCATGAAATCCACATTCCACGCGGGCGAGATCGCGGGGAATAACTAGTACTCAATATAGATAAATGTATACTTATTTTTATTTATTTATTATTTTAATAAAAAAATAAAAATAAGTATTAATAATTTCTAGACACATCTGAACAGATATTTCGTTAATAAATTGCTATCAATACTGAAGCATTCTTTTATATTAAGCATCCATTTAACACAAAAAAACTGATAAGAATACTTTTTAAACAACATATAATCAATAAACGATAATCGCGTATAGTGAATTTCGAGGTAAATTATTATATGTAAACGTTTTTGAATCGTCGTAATGATACATATTTCCTAAAGAAAATATCTCCACAATTAATTTGATGTAAAATAACATTAGAAATAACGTATAAAAACGGAGAAATTATCAAATTTTTGATCGAGTTCCTAACCAGTACACAAACAAAAATGGCGAATAGTCATTTTCACATTTTTTTAGAAATAACGTATAAAAACAGAAAAATGATCAAATTTTTGATCGAGTTCCTAACCAGTACACAAACAAAAATGGCGAAATGTCATTTTCACATTTTTTTTCTATATAGTTATTTGTTACAGAGTACACAGATAAAATTCACTCTCATAGATGACAAATTTCAAACACCACAATCTCTAATTCTTTACTCTGCTATTGTTACGGCCTCTAGTTACCCGGGCAAAGGTCGTAAAACCCGGGCCCACCAGGGGTTCAACTCTACGAGTAACAGGAGGTCGGCCTAAATGGCTTGTGGAATATGAGACGTTAGCGGTTAAAAAGGAACCAAACAAGACTTACCTATTTCGTCGACGTGGGGTCAAACCTAGGAAGATTCAGGTGTAAGTATATGTGTGTGATAGTGTTATGCTCAGTACGTGTTATATTATGTAACCTGACTTCCCGCTGGTTGCCGAACAGCAGATCCCAAGGCTTCACCTCTATTCCAGTATGGGATCCATCGAAGGGGCAAGCCGTCACAGAAACTTCAAGAGTCTAGGAAATTACGCTCGTTTATCACTCATTAATTATAGTAAAGTCAACTGTCATTAGGTTAATCCAATCAAATTCAACCAGATTTAACCGAACCCGCGTTATAACGAACTCACTATTTGTGAAAAATACTGTATCACCGGACCGCGTCGCAAAAAACTCAGGTTCGCGCAGTACATACGTCAGGGCGGCCGTACGGCAATTATATTAACAAGACGCGCAACTACTCAGTTCCACGCTCCACGGCAAGATTTGTCACTTATTATTTATTGTCCAATTAATTGTCTTTAAATTCAAATGGCACGCTCTATTACAATCAATAAACGATAATCGCGTATAGTGAATTTCGAGGTAAATTATTATATGTAAACGTTTTTGAATCGTCGTAATGAAACATATTTCCTAAAGAAAATATCTTCACAATTAATTTGATGTAAAATAACATTAGAAATAACGTATAAAAACAGAAAAATTATCAAATTTTTAAACGAGTTCCTAACCAGTACACAAACAAAAATGGCGAAATATCATTTTCAGATTTTTTTCTATATAGTTATTTGTTACAGAGTACACAGATAAAATTCACTCTCACAGATGACAAATTTCAAACACCACAATCTCTAATTTTTTACTCTGCTATCTTCAGCGCTGTACACGAACGGAACGATGTCGTTGAGAGCCGTGGTAGCTCACATGGTTAGCGCTCGTTATAGGTATCACAGTACGGGAGCAACCCGGCTTCGATCCCCACTGGCACCAATGAAATTGTTGCGTGCTGATTTAGTTGATTATAAGTTGGAAAGTCTGTTTTTCTGGGCCGTTTTGTTTTGTTACACTGACATCTCGCAAGTCACCTAGGGACCTAGGAGGTTGTCGGTTGCTTATTTTTTATTTTTCTTTAAAATTTTCGTCGGTAAAATAACATATTTATGAAAGTAAAAAAAAGTAAAGTTACAGCCTATATACGTCCCACTGCTGGGCACAGGCCTCCTCTAATTTCTGAGAGGGTTTTAAGGCAAGGAAATGTCCGCCACGCTGCCTCAATGCGTGTTGACGAACTTCACATTTTTTCGAAATATATATTTTTTAATTTCTCAGACATGCGCTACCAGCATGCGACGACGCGGCCCGCGCCTTGCCGCCACTTGCGTTTGCCGCGCTTTGTCTCGTCACAGAGTGGCGAAATCACAGTAATATAGGTATTTTATAAACAGCACCTGTCTAATATTATGAAATATGTAGATAAAACTTAAAACTTACCTTGATAAATGTATACCCTTTTGTTTGTAATATTTTTTTAGACCTCTCTTCAATCGTTTCTGCTTATTCCCCATGTTTTACAAACTAAAATTAAACATTAATAAAACTGTACAATTAATATAACTATAAAACACTACTATTAAACAAGAATCAGAAAAAACCTACTCCACTATTAACAAAATTAAATTTTTGCAGTAATATTTTACGATTTTATTTCGTAGTGCTGAGCTCTCGCAACGCGGCGTACGTCCACCTAGCAACACGATGCGCCCCGCACTGAATTCGTGGACGAATGCGGGGGTGATACAGACGTAGTATTTAATCGGGACGCATTTTTAATTTATTATCATAAAAATAATACATATTTCTAAAAAGTAACCAAACCAAATTATTTTATTTTGTATTGCAAAGCAGTAGATATTTTTTTTATATTCCTTTGATAAACAATGAAGGAGTAAAGTGGTTTCATCTCAACGATTTGGAGGTGATTTGGGTATTTTTTTATTTATTATGTGACACCGATAGAAAAATTATGGCTAAACCAAATTACATATCAGATCATGTACATTACTAGCTATTTTTTTCATATGTAATTTCTCTGTAAGTGTCGACGAAAAGTTGGTTCATCTGCACGCTTTTTTCAAGCTTTTTGCGAGAGAGCAGCCTTAATAATAAATGCACTTTGTTCATTCATATTCAAAATTTCAAAACTCTTCGACAAAGACAACGAAGACTGAGGAAAAGAAAGGACGTTAGACCATCGTGTTCTTCTCCGAGAACATTACCTCAAGGAAACTACTAATTAACATTATTTTTCCTTTTTCATATGTAATTTCTCTGTAAGTGTCGACGAAAAGTTGGTTCATCTGCACGCTTTTTTCAAGCTTTTTGCGAGAGAGCAGCCTTAATAATAAATGCACTTTGTTCATTCATATTCAAAATTTCAAAACTCTTCGACAAAGACAACGAAGACTGAGGAAAGGAAAGGACGTTAGACCATGGTGTTCTTCTCCGAGAACATTACCTCAAGGAAACTACTAATTAACATTATTTTTCCTTAATTTTTGTCTTTCTTTTTTTCTTTTTTACTTCAAATACTTATTTCTAATATATTATTCAAATATTATATATATACGTACTATATATACGTACAATAATATATATATATATATATATATATATATATATATATATATATATATATATATATATATATATATATATATATATATATATTATTGTATATGTGTGTGTATTTAAATGTAATGTGTATTTTTTGCATATATATTAATGTATATGCACTTATTAACGTATAACGGTCGCACCTGCCAACAATTGTCCTTGGCACCCAGGGTTGACTGGCAGAGAATGCCACGTGGCATTAAGTCCCCCCTATGTACCCTTTAGCTTAAGGCGTTACGTGTAAGTTTTTAAATAAATAAACGTACTAATATGTCGCATATTGTCACTGTCTCATTGGTCTAGTGGTCCGTAAAATGCGAGTGCTGATTCGGAAACGAGACCTCATGTCACGGGTTTGAGTTCAGTTTGTATTTTTGTAACAAGAAATTCTCAGTAGCAGTCCCGAGTCAGGAAGTTGGTCGTGTTATTCACCCCTGTTCCTCGGAAATTATGTTAAGCCACAGGAGCCGTGTCTTTTCTCCCTCCAGTTGTATTTGACAACCGTTCCATATAACTATAAGACTAATATAATAAATAGATAGTGCACCTGTGCCTGCACAAACACCCAAGCACCATAATCCTGTCCTGATAGAACAGACCTGACCTAATATAATTATAAAACTAATAAGATAATTAAAAAGCTGAAGGTACTCCGGGTTAACTTTGTCATCGGGACGTCAATCATGTCAGTCCCGTGACCATTGGTGCTGTAAAGCACCCGGAACGTCGGGTATGAAAAATAAAATAAATAAAACGCGATATAATCCGTAAAAGTAGTTTTAATCAAGACCTAACCGAAATTCAGTATGCAGGATAACACCGTAATTATATTGTGTATGCATAAAATATATTACTGACTATTATAAGTACGTTGTATAATACTAAACATATTGTTTATCCCATAAAAAGGAAGACTATATGCAAAAATTGGTAGGGTAAATCTTAATTTGTACTATAGGATATAACATCAGTAGACCTTTAATGTTTTATATAATAATTATATCCGATGTTGATTTAGGAGAAACATGTTCCTATTCTAGTAAAGATAGTAATAGTTACTTAACAACCATCCGCTCAATTAAGTAAAATGATGTGTCTTGCCTAATTTGAAGAGCACCTCCCGCCCTCCCTCAGTTGCGTCCACTAATCTCGTCACCACTAATCCCAGCACCACTTCTCCCAACACCACTACTGCCAACACCACCACTCCCAACATTACTACTCCCAACACTACCATTATAGGAAAGAAACACCATCGAAGATATTATGAAACGTGTTTCGCCTCTACACGAGGCATCTTCAGGTGATGTTTCCCATAATAGTGGTGTTGGGAGTAGTGGTGTTGGGATTAGTGGTGTTGGGAGTAGTGGTGTTGGGAGTAGTGGTGTTGGGGGTAGTGGTGTTGGGAGTAGTGGTGCTGGGATTAGTGGACACGGGATTAGTGCACGCGACTAAGGGAGGCTGATGGTTGCTAACTAACTATTAATATCTTTATTATAATGGATTTCCGCAAAGTAACGCCTGATTCTATCAATTATGTTGTTATTCTGTAGAAAGGGTCCTAGGTTTTTTTTACACCCTTTCTAAATTAATTTCACGTGAGCAAAGCCTCATACACTAGATTGCTATTTTATAATCTCAATTCTATATCTTTAATGATTATATTCTCCCTTTCAAAATAACGAGTTTTCATCTTATGTCTTAAATTTTAGGTGGCAATCCATGTGGTATGAATGCGACATTTCAAACTTGTAACAACAGATGTTCTTACAACTACTGCCCAGTGGATGATTCTCCACCTGATTTTAGTTGTATGCCGCCATCGCCTTGTCCCTCCGGATGTGTTTGTAAATTTAACTACAGAAAAAAGAGATATAAATGACGAAAAGTGTATCCTGGCATCTGAGTGTCGTAAGTTAAATAAAATTCATTAATACAGTAATGACTTTCAGTCATGATGAAATATAGCTCAAAAAATTAAAAATAACCTTTATATATATTTAGTCAGGTTATAATTTAATTAAATGATAACTTTTATATAATGATTGATAATTGAAAAAAAAAGACCTAAATAATAAGGATGAAATGCGAGACCTCTCCGTTTCCTCGCTCACAACCCCTATTTATACATTCGCGTCTGTACGCTTTGCGTCTTTGTTACCGATACGCATGTCTTAATTTTATTTTCCTATGTTTTAGTTTTTGGATTATTTTTGTGGTTACGTCATTCGCACCAAGTGCAAACTTAGCTGAACTGAGTCCTTTGCATTTGAATAAACATTTTTTGCTTTGCAACACACATGCTCATTTCGGATGCCTTATTTTATATGCAATGGTTTATTTAATTTGCGTTGAAGAAATTTCAAAATTCACTTATTATTTAGCACCAGTTAATTGTACACGACTCAATGAAATGTGGAGTAATTGTCCTTCGGCCTGCTTGAGGGAAGGCTGCGAAAATGCTTATGAAGAGCCATCTGTATGCAATACACTTGTTTTAAACTGCCAACCAAGGTGTATTTGCAAGCCGAACACTTTTCGGGATAAAAATAACATTTGCGTTCCAGTTGAACAATGCCGTAAGTAAATGCTTTATGAACTCATACATTATTGCATCGCGAGTACTAATGTGATTGTTTATATGCAGTTATTACAGTACCTATTCAATGGTAAATTAAAGTCACTTAATCTACTGCTTAGGCATAAGCCCTTTCCAAAGAGGGCTTTGGATGGGCCATGGGAGGGCTCAGGCAGGCTTCTCCAATTCGTGTTGGCAGTTTTCATGTGTCTTCGAATATTGAATATTGAAACGTTATGCAGGTTTCTCACGATGTTTTCTTCACATCAGATCTTCACAGCGTCTGATACATTAGGAGCCTAACACATAGCTATATTATAATTGCAACACGAATGGGTTGTCTCAGTCGGGGAGGGACCACTATCTTACAGAAAACCATATGTCCTCGAAATATTGAAACATAATGCAGGCTCTTCACGATGTTTTCTTCACATCAGATCTGCACAGCATATTATAAATAAGGAGCCTTACCGTGGAGTTATGTTATGGAAGTAACTCGAATGAGTCGGCGCGACCGTGTAAGGACAGCACTCTCACAGAATACCAGAGTAAAATTGCATCTCAATGCGTGTGTTTCGTTTCGTAGAGAACCGGAGACCCTTTTTATTGGAAACGAGGCTTTCCATCTTAGTCCTCCGGTGTGGTAACACATCTGCATTTTGATTTGTAATAAAAGGGTAGATGTAGAATTCTATGAGCCACAGCATTCACTTATCATCAGTTGTACTGTGTATTCATTTGTCACCTAAACTTTACCTTAATATAACTTAATGTCTTGTCGTAGTATACGTGGATTTGGATGTATTGTAATCTCTAGCAGATGGTAGCACTTAGCCATCTCTATTACAATAAAGAAATTTTTTTTATTGAAATAGTCTCGCAAATCATGCTTGGTAGTAATCAAATCTAATGTAATAGTTGGGACGATCCTAAACATGTTGACGTACTGCAGACTTCCCGGAGCGTCGGTGGTTCACATCAGCTACAAGTTTCATTTACACAAGCCATTTTTTAAAATTGTTTACGTTATGTATTAAATCATGAATAACTTTTATTAATGATTGAAAAATCAGCTCTTATAGAAATTATATACAAAATTAATCCAAAAAATACACGGGATTAGTAAAGTTAAGTTTAATGTTTTTGTTTTTTGCATTTTACCGCATAAGTTTAGTCTAATCCTAGATTAGCAATATCTGTACGTTGCCGTCGTTATTTTTTATTATTAATACAATTTTTATTACAGCAAAGGAGAAACCTCAACCATATCAATGAATTTTTACATGACTGCCCAAGAAATATTGAATTGAAACTGTTAATTGTAATATTTTAAAATGAGATTAAATTTTTGTAGCATCTTAAGTGATTTTTTAATAATTTCCAACTATTTTCATGGACATATGATACTGCTAATGCTATCAACGTATACAGGGGCTGCGCTCTTGATTTGAATTTCAAAGTAAGAAATTCGATCCCCACTAGTACTATTGTGAATGTTCCAAGAAGTGTTTTTTTTAAGTAACAAACGATCATACAGTACACTTAATGGTAAGTGGTTGCAGTGGTTCATAGATATCTAGATCAATCTTCGATTTGGAATCACCCTTGAGGACTACGATGGAATGCCTCGTTTCCAGTGAAAAGGATTTCTGGTGGTCCTTAAATAGTGCGGTATTCAGAGGTGGTGGTTATCCAATTGCTCGTTTCCTCCTTATTATTTAAAAAGATGGCGGTATGATCTTCTAGTATTGTCACTAGATATAGTGTACCCAAACTGGTGTCGGGAAACAGTATCAAAGGTGCGGAAGATTTGTTAATTCGCCTGCCAAGCGGGGCGATACCGGTCATTCCTACCAATATATTAAAATAAAACACACACTTCTAACTTTTCAAATTTATAATAATCAGTGCTGTAAAGTTATTTAAAAAAAAAACGATTTTGGATCTCAGATCCACAAAGAAAAATTACATACATACATACATTTCAAGTGATGCCGAAATCATGCTCATATATTGTGAGAACACGCACACACTTACACTTAACAAAAAAACATGGTTTTAAGCAAAGATTTAAAAATATTTGGTTTTAAGAACATATGTGTATACAAATGTAAGCTTTAACGCACTGTTTAAGAAAAAAAAAACAAAGAAGAAATAAGTGTGCGTAAGCGAAAAAGTTGAGTGGTGTAGTCTGCGTCTACACAATAATTCTAAACTATATTTTCTAAGTGCTTTTTGTTGTATTTTTTACCCACAATGGAACGAAAAAGGTGTATGTTTGTTTGTGTGTACAAATGAAAGTTCCCATTTATTTCCAAAACGGTTTTGTTAGCGTCGCAAGCACAAAATGAATAAACCAATATTTATATAGAAAGGTTAATCCCTGAGCCTTAAGAGAGTGTGTAAATGTATGAATGTCATGTGAATGAAGTGAAGGATTAATGCATTTGTTTTTTAAAACCCCTCAGCCCCCAAGCGGTCGAATTTGACCGCGGCGCTATTCCATCAAAATTGAAGCGGAATTCGACCGCGCACACCCACAGCAATTTAAACCATTAATACTTATATTTAGAGACTACTTTTCTATGAAGAAGTTTGACATTATAGAATCAATATGATTTTTTTATCTTCTAGTGCAATAAAAAGTCAAGTTATCTTGTGGATAATTATGTATAATCTACATTAATTTCGTTCGCCATTTTCACGTGAATGTTATTGGGTGTATTTGGCTGAAAAAAGCGCTAGCAAGCGCTTGTAAGCAAAATGGCGATCGTAAGCGGTAAGCGCTGTCAAATCGTAGGTAGCTATTTTCCACCAGGACACGATGTTAGTTTTAACCGGGGAACCTAACCTAATATAAATATACGTTTGTAAAGTATTTTAACTTATCTTCACGCACAATCCCTAACGGGGTAGCCAGAGAGAACAGATCGCCAAGTGTCACGATCCTTACATACCTCTTTCGCTTCTTTCATGTTCATTAACTTCTTCATACATGCACGTCTAGGTATCCGAGCACTCTTGACCTTCCCCTCTTCGAGTAATTTGCTCACATGGTCTTCGAAAGTTAGTCTCGGTCTACCTCGACACCTTTTAATATTTACTTTCGCGCTATATATTTTCTTCACCATTCGGTCTTCACTCATTCGCTCAACGTGCTCAAACTATCGGAGTAAAGTATTGTAAAGTATTCATATTAAAAACTTACCAATCATGAATTTTTAATAACATGTATATGTTTATTCATGTCATTATATTACTTAAAACTAATATTGCACAAAACAACTTATAAACTCTATTTCAAAACAAACAAATTAAATAAGCAAAATGGCGGATTGTGTTTTAGTGCCATAGTATTTTATTATAAAATTATAATGAAAGTTTTTGTGTGATTATAATTTATATTGAAATAATTGTGATTTTCACGCTGCCGACATTCGCTTGGTATGTTTTGTTTTTGTTATCAAAATACAACAGTCTTTTTGTAATGAAGTAAAACCTGACTTTTATATAGAGAATTTTGTGTAGATTTTGTAATGCCAAACTTCTTCATAGAAAAGTAGTCTCTAAATATAACTTTTAATGGTTTTAAGTGCTACGGGTGGGTGCGGTTGCATGCGATCGCTCGTGATTTGCCGGGCGCATGCGACTGCATCGGATTTTTATCGAAGGGTTAAAGTCATGTGTTACGTAACAATCAGTTGCGCAACACGAACAGAAATGTTAAATGATTTAATGATTTATTATTAAAGATAAAATGATTAAAATAATTTAAAATATTATTTGCTATTATTAGTTCTAAAAAACTTCCATTGTTTTCAAGGAAAGAAAGAGATAATACAATGTTAGAGTAGTAAACGTGTATATTAAAAGAAAAACAAGGATAGTTATTGCTAGAGTGAGACAGCGACAGCCTTTTATCATATTTTGTAGATAAAAATTGCTTAAAACTTTGTTTTAAAAATGCGATTTAAGCTTTCTTCTCTGTCTAAGATGTCTATTTGTTTAAGATACAAAGTGTTAATTATGATAAGACCTGTGTAAATTGAACAATATTTGTTAACATACGAGGTGTGTTCAAAAAGTAAGGTGACTTTATATTTTTATGAAAAACTATTTATTTATTCATCAATATTTGTATTGTCCCCTTCAAAGTAATCCCCCTCAGATATAATACACTTGTGCCAACGCTTTTTCCAATCGTCAAAGCATTTCTGATAATCACTTTCTGGTATAGCCTTCAGCTCTTTCAGCGATGCAGTTTTTATCTCTTCAATCGTTGCAAATCTTCGTCCTTTCATAGGTCTCTTCAGTTTTGGGAACAGGAAAAAGTCACATGGGGCCAAATCCGGTGAATATGTTGGCTGAGGCATGATTGTACTGTTGTTTTTGGTCAAAAAACCTCTCACAAGCAACGATGAGTGAGCAGGTGCATTATCGTGATGCAAAAACCATGAATTGTTTACCCACAATTCGGGACGTTTCTTACGTATTGCTTCTCGCAAATGGCGCATAACTTCAAGGTAATACTCCTTATTGACCGTACGACCTTGTGGCAAGAACTCATGATGCACCACACCCATACAGTCGAAGAAAACTGTAAGCAAAACCTTCACATTTGATCGAACTTGGCGTGCTTTTTTTGGTCTTGGTGATTCAGTGTGCTTCCACTGGGACGATTGAGTCTTAGTTTCGACGTCATAACCGTATACCCATGTTTCGTCACCTGTTATGACCCTTTTGAGCAAATCTGGATCGTTGTTGACATCATCCAATAGCTCTTGAGCGATTGTCATGCGACGGTTCTTTTGGTCGAAATTGAGCAATTTTGGAACAAATTTCGCTGACACACGTTTCATGCCCAAAATATCCGAAAAAATTTCATGGCAAGAGCCAACCGATATGCCAACATCCTCCGCAACTTCTCTGATAGTGATTCGACGATTTTCCAAAACAATTTTCTTCACTATTTCAACGTTTTCATCGGTTGTTGACGTGCTGGGGCGTCCAGAGCGAGGTTCGTCATTGGCATCTTCTCGGCCATCTTGAAAGAGCTTGTACCACTTATAAACGTTTTTTTTTTTACTAAGAGTAGACTCACCGTATGCCACTGTCAACATTTCAAGTGTTTTGGAGCACGCAATTCCATTTTTTACACAAAATTTGATGCAAATTCTTTGATCCATTTTTTTTGATAGAAGAAAATCGCCGAGCACACCAAAGTACGTCTGACCTTTGTAACTGTCAAAAATAAACTAAACATGCTATACACTTCAAACTTGAAACATATGCTCAGGACATGTGTACCAACGCAACAAAATACAAAAATCGAAAATCGAATGTGCGTTGCCCGCGAAATTCAAAAAGTCACCTTACTTTTTGAACACACCTCGTTAGTTGTAATAAAGATTAATATTTTGGTGTATGTAAAATGTATACGTTTTGTTGATTTTATCATGTACTCTTATGTGTTCTTTTTGGATAAGCATAATTTTTGTATGTGTCTTTGTTGACAATAAAGTTATTTCGACAAAAAGAGAAATGTGACAACCAAACATGCGCGCGAGATAGGAGGCTTTTTGCACATAGCCTACTTTACGTTACAGTTAGAAAAGCACACCCCCATGGCGAGTCATTCGCATTTCGTCAAGTCGCTTCCGGACTGCGCTCGCAGCCGGTCACGTCCGTCGGTCGTCGGCTTCCGCCCGGGTGGGAGAAGTACAGCCCGTCGCTCCGCAGTGGGTGCACGTGCTGTGGGGCCAACTCGACTTGCGTCAAGCCTCGAGGACGCCCCTGACCCCGTCCGGGACGTTACATACCCAACGCTGCGTTTAATCTACCATGCTGGGAAGCGAACTCCGAAGGTCCGGCGTGCTGCTAGGAGAGCGTGCGCCTGTTGGTGACTTCAGCTCCGCGTCGAAATGCGTCGTCGTGGGATCTGGAGGTTGCTGACCCTTCGGCAGATCCCTTCCCAGAGGCGCGAGATACGCCAATTTCTGCCTAGGAATTCACCAGGCCATAACCTAGAGCCAGGGAGGAGCACTGGAGGCCCGGAGTGCTGCTGTTAGGAGCGCACACCTGTCGGCAGGATTGGCCCTGCGTCGACTCCCTGTCCGCGGGACTCCGCGGGTCTTCGAGACTGCTACCCTCCGGATGCACCTACCTGGCAGCGCGCAATACACCAAAGAAGAGTACCTACAATGCCATCCTTGGACGGCTCCCAAGACCGGTCTATAGAAATGGGCTGTGAGGATTATCCGGGTAATGGGGAACACCCCGAGGCCCGAAACCTGCCGGGATAAATAATAGTAGTCCCTCGCAGATGACAACACTGGCTCGCATCTGTGTGGGGGTCTTCTTGGTCATGGAGAAGGTCTTCGACAGAGTGTGGTACACAGGGCTACTCAACAAATTAATCAATAACACCACCTTGCCGCCAATCCTTGTGCGGCTAAAACCGTCGTTCGAGTATCCCAAATTGAGTTTCAAGTATCATTGCAAGAGAGTAAGGAAGTGGTATCCGTGAGGATGCTCAGGACAGACCACCTCAGCAACGAGTGGAAAGACAGCTTACTACATGCACAGCAGGAAGATCCGGACATCAAGCCGATTCTGGAATGGATGAAGGCCAGTGCTTACAAGCACAAGTGGAGCGATGTCTAAGCGATGAGTTCCACCACTAAAAGCTATTGTGCCCAATGGGACAGCTTGATGCCTCAGGATGTAGTTCTGTGCCGTAAATGGGAAAATGTTCGGGGAGACAGCTGTCATTTGCAAATGGTTGTCCCTAAATCTAAAGTACCGGCTGTTCTACAACTGTACCATAATGATTGTTCAGGAGGCCATCTGGGAGTTAAACGAACTCTACTGAAGATCCGAGAACAGTTTTACTGGGTCCACTGTCGAAACGATGTCAAGGACTGGTGTCGCAAATGTACAAGTTGTGCGGCTGTAAAGGGACCTCAGACTCGTAGTAGAGGTGCATTGAAGTTGTACAATGTTGGTGCACTATGGGAGAGAATAGCCATCGACGTGGCGGGGCCGTTTCCGGGGAGTGAGAGTGGTAACAAGTATTTCATGGTTGTGATGGATTACTTCACTAAGTGGCCAGAAGTCTTCGCCATTCCAAATCATGAAGCTTCAACAGTTGCAGATAAACTAGTTCATGAAGTCTTCTGTCGTTTTGGAGTACCTTTAGAGATTCACAGCGATCAAGGAAGGAATTTTGAGTCTCAAATATTCCAGGAAAATTGCCGAGTTATGGGTACTCATAAAACAAGAATGACTTCTTATTACCCGCAATCTGATGGAATGGTAGAACGATTTAATCAGACATTGGAGAGGTATCTAGCGAAAGTTGTAAACAATCGGCAACGATATTGGAACAAGCACATACAACCGTTTTTTTTTGTCATATCGAAGCGCTGTTTACGAAAGTACGGCAGTGACACCAGCTTTCGCAAACTTTGGAAGAGAATTACGGCTGCCTGCAGACCTGATCCCTGGAATACCACCTGATGTCCCACGCGGTATAACCGATTATGCAAATGACTTGCGGAACAAAATGAATGACATTTATGAGCACGTCAGACAATCGGGCCAGCAAATATCTGAAAAGATGAAAAACCGGTATGACCGCAAAGTGAACAACAAAGGGTTCGTCGAAGGTTCACTAGTGTGGTTGCACAATCCAGTCTGCAGCAAAGGGAAATCTCCTAAGCTTCAAGCTACATGGGACGGCCCGTACCGGATTGTGACCAGGATCAACGATGTAACCTACCGGATACAGAAAGGCGCGAGAGGGACTTCTAAGATCGTCCATGTGGATCGCCTGGTGCGTTATTATGGGGCTGTTAATACTCGAGACAAGCATATTTTAGGAGGAGGCAGTGTTGCGCGCCTAAGTTGACGTCAGGTACCTGAAACTAGCGCCATCTAGTGTCGAGGACCAGAGCGAGGAGGGCTTCCTAGAAAATGACAATCTTGACTTTCGACCAACAGCGCCATCTAGTATCGAACAGAAGAATTAAGCTTTCTAGAAGCTCCACACTCGAACTTTCTGCGCCTGGTCGGTTGGCGCGCGTATTTACTTGAATATTCTGGATGTTTCGGTGAAAAGGTGTATTTAAAGGCATTGCAAGACGCGATCGGGGCAGTATTGAATTTGGCGAGACAAGCGAAGCTTCGGAGCGAAATAAAGTGAATCAGTGTGTTTAATTATTAGTGTTTTAAGTTTTAATTGGTGTTTGGTAATAAAAGTGTAAATTTTGGTAATTCAATCGGCAGTTTTTATTTTCACGAACCTCAAGCTCGTAACAATATGATATATATAGAAGTTTATAATATATACACAAGTGTATAATATATAGAAGTATATAATATATAGCCAGTCTTCTCTGGAGGATAATTCTACAATATATTTTTTATCAAAAGTGTGTAGTGGACGTATGATATCTGAGATCATGCATAAGACCGGTGATTCCTTAATTGAGTCGAGCATGGATCTCAATCTGTAGGAGAGCAGGCTCAGACCGCCCTGGGCATTAATCCTATACAAATTAGCCCTCGCCTCCTCGTCCAGATTAAGATCAAGGGGCGTTGGGCATAGAAGCGCATTAAGAGCCACTCCTAGCGATGATCGCATAGCTCCAGTAGCCATTAAGCAGGCAGTCATTTGTAGACTATTTAGTCTGTCTGTAGTCGTCTTTTGGTTAGCCTTGTTACACCGTACAATAGAGGCGTAGGTGAGAATCGGACTAATTATGCTACTGTATAGCCATAGGACCATACTGGGTCGCAAGCCCCAGTTGTTCCTGACCAAACGACTGCACGTACCTAAAGAAATTTTTGCCTTATGGCATACGTTGCTAGGGTGAGAGTTCCACGTTAGTTTTTGGTCAATTGTTACGCCCAAGTACTTAACTTCTGTGGAAAATGATACTTGTTTACCAATAAGTTTTGGGTGAACTAATTTGTTCAACCGTCTCTTTTTGGTAAAGGGTATTATAACAGTTTTATCAGCATTAACTGATAAACTGTTATCCCTACACCAGTTATTTATGGTGTTTAGGGTTCTTTGTATTATTGACGGTAAAGTACTTTGGCAAAAGCCCCTCGCAATGATCACAAGGTCATCAGCATAACCCAGTGTGTCAATGCGTAGGTCTGTCATTTTGTACAATAGTTGGTCAACCGCAAAAGTCCAAAGAAGGGGTGACAAAACACTTCCTTGTGGACAGCCTCTTGTAGTTGCAACCTCAATCGAATTTTAAAACAGCGCTATTTTTGCCTTTCTGTTTGAGAGCATCGACTTCACCCATCTAATGGTTGTGGGGTCAAGATGTTTAAATGTCAGGGCCCCAATCAACAGTGATGTGGGGCTACTGTCGAAGGCGCCCTCAGTATCTAGAAAGGCACAAAGAGCTATTTATTTATCCTCCAGTGCTTTTTCGAACATGTCAATGACACTGATCAGGACTGTTTCCGTAGATAAGAAGAAAAGAAGGTAGGCTTTTAGGTCTACAGGACTTTGACGAAAAAAACCTTTCTACCAGCCTTAGGTATAAATAGAACCTTGACAATTATCCATCGTTCTTTAATATATCCCCGTGCAAAACTTGCTCTGAAGATTTTCACCACATAAGGAAGAAGGATGTTGATACCCTTCTGTAGTTAGATGGGAATTATTCCATCCTTCCCGGCTGATTTAATAGATTTAAAGGAATCAACAGCCCACTGCACCAGGTTTTGCATTATTATCTTTGCACGCTTTGTGTTTCTTGTTTTGTTTTACTAATGCCTAACGTACTTCTACTGTGATCGTGAATACGGCAACAAATTTAACAAGAGAAATTTCCAACCACTCGACACCCAGCTGATTCTCGTCTGATAACAGCAGCATTTCAGAGAGTATTGTAAAATCTCTCCATTGCTCCAGTCGTGCGGCAGGAGGTGGAAGTCAAGTAGCTGTTTACTCCGAAGAGCGCATTTTAGATTCCGTTCGCCGGAATCCCAATCTAGGTACTGTCAGGTCTAGGTTGTGTCAGGATGGAACAAGTGTGTCATACTGGACAGTTCACGTGATGTTAAAGCGTAACCGAATGCGGCCATAAAAGTGCACAAAGTGCAAGCTTTAGTTCCCAGTGATCACCACTGTCAACGAATTTTTTGTCGTTGGTTATTAGACCAGCAACAACGTGTGCTTGGTTTCATTCGCACACATCATCTGCACAGAAGAGTTGACATTTACCATAAAGGGCCCGTGGAACCGAAGAAATATACACGTGTATTCCGAGGTTGACATGCACGCTCTTCGACAAACCGGACACCAAAACCGATGCTCCATTAACGTTTAACAGATTTATTTAAGGATGGCATACTATGGCTAGTGTTTTTGCCACAACGATTTAACAGACATCGATACCTAAACTTCATAAATGAACAATTAGTTGACATTCTTGACAACCTATCATTGGCTGAATATTGCCACACATAGTTCCAGCATGATACTGCAACTCCATATGTCTTGAGGTTCGTCCGTGCGCACCTTATCTAGCTATTTGATCTAGCTGGATCAGCAGACCAGGACAACATGCTTGGCAGCCTCGCTCACCAGATCTGACCCCTTTAGACTTATTTCTATGGAGATATGTTAAAGAAAGTGTTTTTAATCGTGAGTGTGGTAGTGCTGACGAAATTTTGCCAAAGAATCGTGGATGTTGTCGATAAACTACGTGAGGACCGTGTCAAAGACTTCACAATGATGCCCCGCCTGCACAAGGAGACACAAAGCCAAGCCCAAATCTGCCTCGAAATGAACGGGTCACAGTTTGAGCCGCATCTCATAAGGCCACGGAGGATTTACATCGCTAAGCTGTTTCATACCTCTTTTTTTGTAAATAACTTAGTACTGAACTGATTTGAATAAAAACATGCCTACACGATGGATAAAAAACCGTGACTCTATACTTGTTAAAATTTCATTTAAGTAAATTTTTCATTAGCGGCGAATCGAACCAGGTATTTGGTTTATTTAACATATAAATTCGAATTAAACTGGCTAGGTGGAGACGAGCACAGTGGAAAAATAGTAGGTTAAATAGGTGAGTTAGGTATTTAGACAAGTGTTGCAAATTTTCAGGTATTGGTACGATAGCTAGCTCCGGGCTGCGCGAATTCTCCGCGTGAATATAAACCCCATTGTCAGCTGATTTTATTTTAAGTTCAACTGCTGGTTTTATATTTAAATATTTTCATGATTTTTTTTGAAATTATCGTTTCATTTAGCTGTACTAACATAATGGAATGTTGTGAAAAAATTATTTTTTCATCGGTATCGATTTTTTCTGACCTGTTATCAAAGGTATCGTTAGTTCTATCATCTGTCTTCGTTTTCGAGAGCGTTTCACAAACACCTGGTATAATTGTGGTGACAGGGAGCCGTGTTTATTTATATAAAGTACCTTATGTCATTAAATAAAATTAAAAACTATGAATACTTACAGTTATAAGAGTAGAAAGAAGACGCAGGAACGAGTTGTCATTTACCATCAGGTGAGGCATATGTTCGTTTGCGTCTACTCCTTAAAAAATATTACCAGGCGTGACACGATAAAGTTACTCTATATTTTATAATTAATGTAATAAATTAGTTGATCGTGTATGAAAGACGGTATTAGTAACTTTGTTGGATAAGCCTGATATTAAAATCCAGAGAAAATACTACTGTTGAGACTTAGCGAATAGTTGCGAAGCTTATCACACCTTGCTGATTTGAATTACGATCGAATACTCGTAATCAACAAGAAACTTATCTAAATTGAGTTTTAGGAGTTTAAAGAGAATATCTATTTTACAGCAAACTAATTTTCATTCATGTTTCTTGTTTACTTTTAAAGTAATCTTACCTCTAAACTTATCTTGTAAATGTGACATTAATTAAGTTTTATTTGTGTATTTTATTTGTGTACATATTAAACGCTTAAGGCGCTTATTGTAATTGTTTGTATAAAAGGTCACCACACTATATTAAAGTGTAGCAAAACTGTGAGCAAAGCTATGCTCGTGTATCAAAAGTTTTGATCAAAATTTTGTGCCCACCTCGAACTACTAAGCGTGCTCTGAAAAATGTGTACCTAAATGGATTCCACTGCACTCCTTCACCTGTACTTGACAATACAATACAGGAATGTTACTGGAACTCTTTACAATATTTTTCCTTGCGGTAAAAACCAGGTAATTTAGCTAGCAAAGCTTACTTTTAGTCGCGTAACTAGCTGAACTTGAAAACTATGTCACGTACCTCAATTAATTTAACTAGCTTATCTCGCAGTGTGGCCTGTAGTTATGACACATTCAACCAAGGCAAAGTTTCGGGTGCTCGAAGTTTAAAAAATGACAATAATATAAACATGTTCCTATTTCGACCAATACGATAGTTTTTAATGTAATGTCTCTTGTCGCACCATTGTCGTATTCTAATAAAGGGTATTACTAAATGGAGTGACGACTTGGTAAGATATGCAGGAAGTCTATGGATGCTCAGAACCGTGCTTCGTGGCATTCCTCGGGGGAAGCCCATGTTCAGCATAGTGATGGGCTATTAACTTAACTTGTGATCAGCTGTAATAATGATGATGATGAATATCTTTTACAAGGCTACGCCTATTTAATCAAAGTAACCATTGATTATTTTATGTATTTCAGTTAATTGGGAAAAATAATATTTTATTAAAATTTTATCCCTTTTTAAAAAAATTTAATTATAAGCCCGTGTAAGCAATAAAAGTTATAGCTTATACTTGCAAAGTTAACATAATACGATAAAACCGTACCTTTGTACACAGAAAAGCAGCTGGAATAAATATGTAAACATTATTTACATAATCCTAGGTGGGTTAGGAAAATAATGTTACGTAAATTTGAGCATAACATTACGTATTAAAAAAAACATTAAGTCTTCTAATATTTATTTTTTCTTAATTTTAAGCAAATACTATGAGCAACTGGTTTAATTTTTACAATTTTAACAAGACACGTTTGCTATGCTCGTTATTAAATTAAATTATTTTCACCATTTAAGGCCCTGATTTTCGGGTGAGCTATAAGTTTACGGCAAAGATTTAATAATAATAATAATAGACTAGACTGGATAGACTACAGAAAGGCATACGACTCGTTGACTCTTACATGGCTGAAGAGTGCCCTCGAGCTAAACAAGGTTGACTGTACAGTTAGAGACTTCCTCGGGTAATATATGGGACAATGGAGTACAATCATTTGTCATATGGAAGGGTATCTTCCAGTGCGATTGAATCAAAACCATATCTACTTCTTTCTGAACCCTCTCGTACCTTATTGGATAGCCCCGAAAGGGATTTTAGCTTAGAAAGTGAGGGACAAAAGTGGGATACCTGGATATGTCATAAAAGACCGGTATTTATGAGGCATGCCTTTTAGCCATTGTGAATAATGCACACGCCTACAACGGTTGGGTTACGCCTGTGCTCATGTATACCTTTGGCACACTCAGATGGAATCAAACTAAACTTAAAGCCCTGGATAGAAAAGACAGCACTACTATGGCGTCCCATAAAATACAACATCCAACATCGTCGGTAATGAAGCTATACCTGCCGCGGAAGCATAGTGGGTGTGGCTTCTAAAGCGCACTCACCATGCATAATCACATAGCTTCCGATAGATAGCGGTATAACAGAATTTCTCAGAAAAGATCATAAGGTCGCCAGACAAGGGGTTAAGTAAGCTGTTACTTTTACCTCTCCGTATAAAATACTATACTTTTGTAAGTAATCGACATGATTTGCACGAAATGATCACAAATTTAATTTAATTAAATATAAAATGGTATTTTTTCGTGCTCTTATCACTCGCGCTTTTTTAATATCTATGAGTTAGCAGACTTACTTGTCCCTGAAATACATTATTCCTCAGACGCGCAGTTTTTATCACGAAATTTTACTTCGCCAACCCACGACCATGTTTGGTGGCATTCTTGGGGGAGGCCTATTTTCAGCAGAGGACAGTGGAGTAGGTACTTTGTGCCTCTAAGTACTAAATCCAATCGCTAGGTGAAAGTGTGAGAAAGGGTAACGTACTTAAGAGCAAAGGTAAGAAAGTAGTTAGGCTAGTGAATGCCTCTATGTTTATTATGATAATCACAACTATTGTTATTTATCCTATTTCTGACGGTGGACTTATAAAGGGTGTAAATGACTGATGATGATGATAATGATAATAATATCAAAGAAAAAGCTCGCTTCGCATAATTTTTCTTTATTTTTACAAATTATAAACATACATTTTAAATCCATTGGATCTTAAACAGATTGCATAGCATATTATTTCGTGATTTTACAGTCGTGAAATGTTTATTACTATACCCACTTATAAACACTTTATTAAAAAAAGAAATAAAGTCATATAATATACATTAAATTTAACTACAAAAATATTCCATAACTAAGCATTCACATTTACGTTATACCTTTTTCTTAGGAATAAATTTGATAAGCATAGACGTTCGTGTTTGTGGTCTACCTGCTTAGACCTATCGCAGAGATAAATGAGACGTTCATTCCAGATTTATGTGTATTGACCTATATGTAAGGCCATTCTGAATTTTACTTTGTTTAGGTTTATGTTATAATTTAATATGTAACACATACAAACATCTTAAAGATTAATAATCAGAATGTAAGATTTGACTATGGTGCAGGACACTATATAAACATTAACCAGATTTCGTATTTTTAAAATAGTTTAACGATTCTCCTTCCTCTAAATTAAGTGTTTTGATGTATATAAAAAAAATAATTACGTTAGTAAAAACGTATACGGCCATATTCATTAGCCTGGTTACATTTCTTTCTAAACGTAAATTTTTTCGTCTGTTGCATTACACTATTTTGAACTTCCTCATAAGGAGGATGAGACATGTCTGTCTGTCTGGATATAACACGTTTCACGGTTTCGGTTCAAAAGGTAAGGTTTGAAAACCAAAATTAACTTTTTGTAAATACTTTATCATACAAATATTCATGGAGTTTCCATTTTGTTGTACGTTAAACCAAACTACAAACAGCCTGCTTATTAACCATTGTCATCAACAACAGTCTTGTTCATGTACCAGCTGGTATGCAATATTTGGAAGATTTTTTTTCTATCTTACCACTTTTAGTTTTATTTACTACAGATTATAGCTAATTCTGCCAATATAATCAACCTCTAAAATTTTTGTTCAGCGTATTTAGTTATTATTTTGCATCTTTCGGTCGCCAGAGCTTCGTTCGTCATTTAGCACATATAGATGAGATTTGCATTTGCAAATAGTTAGCATTTCATCCTTATCTCATGTATGTTAGAATATGAACGTATTATTTTATATATGTATAAATATAATTTTTCTATACTTTTAGTCCATTTTAATAAGCAACGGAAAAATCATATAGAAAATTATAATATAAATACTAGACAATCCACTCAAAATACGGGTGTTTGTAATGTAACAGATGGCTGAAAATCTTATCTACTTGAATTAGGATCGAGTCGTCAAGGCCGAAGTGATTATTTCAACTATTACTATTAGTATACTAGTAGTAGTAGTACTAGTAGTACTATTAGTACTATTTTTTAAGTCTGAATTGATTGTTTTGAAAACAAGCGAGGGCTGAGCATATAATGTAGGATTCGAACGCTATATTGGGCCGTGTTATATGATTTACCATCACCAGTTCTTCGAAATTAGGCTTAATCCATGGACTATTCAAGCCAAATAATTGGCGCGCAACGGAAAGCTAGAACACACAAAAAACTTTCGTTTAGGATAGGCCTACTGACTTAATGACACATTTCTGACTGCAAGACAAATCAAGAATTTATCTAAGTTCACTGCTTGATATTATGTAGATGCTTGAAATAACAAGAAATATTTTCAGTTCTCATTATATTTCATTTATATGTCAATGAATAATATTATATGTGTTACATTTTCGTACATTAAGTTCAATATATCGTATTATATATTCGACGATAATCCAGCTCGTCAAATTAATGAAAGTAGGTACGGTTATAGTGTGGCTGCACCGTGCTTTTTACGACTATGTATTGTGCTGTGCAGTTACAATACCATTATTGAATAGCATTCCTACCACTACGATTATTATTAATTAAAATATAAAATAAAGTATATTTTACGGCAATAATACATTTAACAATTCAAACTTGATTCCAAAGACTACGTCACCGTTAATAGTGAGCACAGAGTCTCTTAAAAAAAGCCAAAGTAATCGTTGAATGAAAGCACTGAGTCTGTGAAACAATGCCAAAGTTACGGCCTGGCCAGGGGGATCGGTGCCGCGAACGGCGAAGCGACAGACGGGGCGACAATTCGCGCGGCGCAATTTGAGGGCAAGTCACGTTCGCCGCCGCGACCAGATAGGCCGAGAGTGAAATGTCTTTAACAAAGTTATCTCGATATTGCATAGAAAGTAATTGTTATTTAATTCAAGACATAATATTTGCAAGAGATTGCAGAATACATGATTTGAATAGTAATCGGGTTATAGATGGAAAATTCCACAACAAATAGAAAAACATCTAGAAAAAAAATTCGAGTAAATACCAGAATGAGTGTCGAAACCTGCGATTATATTCTTGTTAATGTTCAACCAGGATTGGAGATAAAAGTCAATGCGGATAGAATTTTAAGTTGTTTTTGTTGGCCTGGCATTTTTCGCGGCGAAAACAACTAAAATATTTCGTTCCCTATACTATTCGCCGCGTCTGCTGCCCGACTCCGTAGCTTGCGCCGTACCGATTCATAGTTCATACAGTCGTTTCAGTCGCTCGCCGCACCGCCAGTCGCCCACGCGATTCGCCCGGTAAAATTCGCCGGTCGCGTCGCTACTCGCTGCTACGCGTGGCTTGATCCATACATTTCTATACATTTGTTTTAGTCGCTAGACGCCTATCCATTCGCGCCGCGCGAATTTTCGCTACGGTGCATGTCCCGTGGCCAGGCTGTTATTGTGGATAGTAAACACTGTCCGAAAACAAAGCCAAACACATCGTGTATAGCATGCACTTTTTCCATAAAAAAAGCCAAAGTCGTCGTGGACAGCAAGCACTGCGTCCGTAAAAAATCCAAAGTCGTCGTGGACAGCAAGCACTGTGTTCGTAAAATAAAGCCAAAGTGTTGTGGATAGCAAGCACTGTCCGAAAATAAAGCCAAATATATCGTAAATAGTAAGCACTCTGTCCGTAAAAAAGTCAAAGCCATCGTCGACAGCAAGAACTGTGTCCGGAAAAAAAAGCCAGAGTCGTTGTGGAGAGCAAGCAATGTGTCTGTAAAACAAAACCAAAGTTGTCGTTAATAGAAAACACTGAGTCTGTAAAACATAGCAAAAGTCGTCAATGAAGATCAGAATCAAGTCTGCAATCGAATCAGGAGTAGAATATTGTCATTAATTAATTGGAAACAAAATCAAAACACATTAACATCCAAGTTAAATGACAAAAAGTGTAATTTTTATGAGAATTAATGTCAACAAATAAGTGATGTCATTTAAGGTAACTAGAAAATATAAAATAGGATATTGATTTATCATTTACGTAAACTCTTACGTCTTACAGTCTGGCCACGGGACATTCGCCGTAGCGAAAATTCGCGCGTCACGAACGGCGAGGCGTCTAGCGATTAAAACAAATGTATAGAAATGTATGGAGCAAGCCACGCGTAGCGGCGAGTAGCGACGCGACCGGCGAATCGCGTGGGCGACTGGCGGCGTGGCGGGCAAATGAAACAAATGTATGAATCAGTACGGTGCAAGCCACGGAATCGGGCGGCAGACGCGGTGAAAACCGGTGAATAGTATCATCATTCATCATCATCAGAGCCCTTTACAAGTCCACTGCTGAACATAGGCCTCCCCCAAGGTATGCCACAAAGCACGGTCCTGAGCCACCTGCATCCATTGACTTCCTGCATGTCTTGCCAGGTCGTCACTCCATCTAGTGGGGGGTCGCCCCACACTTCGTCTACCGGCACGAGGCTGCCACTCGAGAACCTTTTTTCCCCAACGGTTATCGGTTCTTCGAGCTATATGGCCGGCCCATTGCCACTTCAGCTTACTAATCCGTTGGGCTATGTCGGTCACTCTGGTTCTACTGCGGATATCCTCATTTCTAAGTTTATAACGCAGAGAAACCCCGAGCATAGCCTTCTCTATAGCTCGCTGAGCGACTTTGAGCGTCCTCATACGGCCAGCAGTGAAGGACCACGTCTCAGTTCTGTAAGTCATCACTGGCAACACGCACTGGTTGTACAACTTAGTTTTCAGGTTTTGAGGTATACCTGACGAGAAGATGCGTTGTGATTTCCCGAACGCTGCCCAGCCGAGTTGAATCCGTCGATTGACCTCTCGGTCGAAGTTGGACTTACCTAGCCGGACTATTTGTCCCAGGTAAACGTACTCGTCAACAACTTTGAGCTTAGTGCTCCCAACAACTACCGGCATAGGTGTGACATGGACATTAAACATATTCTTTGTTTTGTCCATGTTCATCTTAAGACCTATCCGTTGGGAGGCACTATTGAGGTCGCCTCCGGAGTAGTGCCCCCATGGAGGACGGAATTAAAGAGCCTCTGAAGGACTTCAAGTACCGGTTTTCCACCCGCTTTCAGAAGCTCCGCAGTAATTACATCCTCGCCCGGGGACTTGCTGTTTTTAAGGTGCTGAAGAGCCATTCTAATTTCGCTCAGACTGACGTCCGGGATATCATCGGAATAGTGTCGGATAAGACCCACTCTTGGATCGTTACTCACACTTTTGTGTGGCTCCAAAGATGATTTGTACAGCTGCTTATATAACCTCTCAATCTCACTCAGAATCTCAGGTGTCCCGGAAACGATGCTGCCACACTCAGTCTTCAGCTTTGACAGTTGACTGTTACTGGCAGACAGATCTCTGGCAAAGACTTTGGAGCCCTGGTTCCGCTCAATCGCTTCTTCAATACGAGCAGTATTAAATTTGCGTAAGTCTCGCCGCATGCATTTCGAGATCTGTCTGTTCAGTTGCCTGTATGCTGTCAAATCTGGTGACGATTGCAGCCTCATCTCCCGTCTAACAGCCATGAGATTAAGCGTGTAATCGGAGAGTTTTTGTGTTCTTCTGCGGCGGGTCTTGCAGAACTTAGCTCCGACCGCATGGACAGTTTCCACGAGCTTGTCATTCATATCGTCCACTGCATCGCAATCTTCTAGGCGCTGAAAGCAGTTACGTCACTCGAGCTGAAAGGTTTCGGGATTCTGGATTAGAGCACGAGGGGGACGGAGCGTTGACTTCATTAGACGAGACCTCTCCAACTTAACGTTTAGGTTCAGTGTGCCTGCCTGAGACATCACTGAACAGTTGGCGTCTGGTCGTCATAATGAAGTCAATCTCATTTTTTGTCGAACCGTCGGGGCTCGACCAGGTCCACTTCCTGTGGGGCCGCTTCTGGAAGAAAGAGTTCATCATAAAGAGTCCCTCTTTCTCCATAAAGTCGGCCAGCTACTGGCCACTACGGTTCCGTTGCCCTACTCCAAATTTCCCTACCTTCAGCTCACCGCTTTCTCTTGTGCCTAGTTTTGCGTTGAAGTCTCCCATCAATACCTTGTAGTGGGTTTTGGAGGAATGCATGGCTCTGGAAATATCCTCATACATTTCCTCCACCCCCTCATCGGGATGTGCCGAGGTTGGTGCGTAAACCTGTATGACCTTCAGCGAATACCGTTTGGTGATTCTGAGTATCAGGTACGCGACCCTCGTCGACACACTCCCAATCTTTACAACGTTGTTGACGAGAGACTTGTGGACGATAAATCCGACACCTCCTTGGGACAGATGGTTGCCCACCCGGTGATAGAACAAGTTGCCGGACTCGAGGATTACCGTGTCCTCCCCCTCTCTTCGGACCTCGGATAACCCTATAATATGCCAGCGCAACTTGTCTACCTCTTCTTCCAACTCCAGTATCTTCTCGTCAGTCCTTAGGGTGCGTGCGTTATATGTTGCCAAGTCGAGTCATCGTAGGTGGCACCGGAGATTCTAGCACCCCCTGCGCCGGCGTTACCATGGTGAATAGTATAAGGAACAAAATATTTTAGTTGTTTTCTCCGCGAAAAATGCCGGGCTGACTAAAACAACTTAAAAATTCTATCCGCATTGACTTTTATCTCCAATTATGGTTGAATATTAACAAGAATATAATCGCAGGTTTCAACATTCATTTTGGTATTTACTCGAAATTTTTTTCTAGATGCATTCTAATTGTTCTGGAATTCTCCATCTATAACACAATTTCTATTCAAATCATGAACTCCGCAATCTCTTCCAAATACTATATCTTGAATAAAAAGACAATTACTTTCCAAGCAATATCGAGATAACTTTGATAAATACATTTCACTCTCGGCCTATCTGGTCGCGGCGGCAAACGTGACTTCCAGTGGCCCTCAAATCGCGACGCGTGAATTATCGCCCCGCCTGTCGCTTCGCCGTTCGCACCGCTGATCCCCGTGGCCAGGCCGTAAGGCCCCGGGGGTGGCCCGAGACTACGAACTTCCATTTGGTGCTCTGGCTTCACATACGTGCTCTAAACAATACATAGTTCACCCAATAAGTTTCGAGATGCTCCAAATTTAAAAATAGAACGCTCCCGTGTTATATGTTTTTAAAAAGCAAATTTATTGAAAAATATGATAAGACATTATTTGTTTAAAAAAAATTGTTTTAAAAAAAGTTCCGTTAATTTTCCTGCAACGCTTCCTGCGCTTTTCATTTAAAAGGATGGATCTTAATCGTGAACATTTGCGCACTATGATCTATTATGAAGTTTACACCGGTTACAATGAGCATAAGGGAGTTCAGCTCCACCACACGCAACAATGTTTAGGTGGTTTGCTGAATTCAATAGGCGTAAAATTGACCTTAAAGATGACCAAAGGACCGAGGCACTGCAAACAGCAGTAACGGCAGAAAATGTGTGGATTACAGAAATTTTGTTGCGAGAAGACCCACTAATCACATATACGGACATCGAAAAGATTGTAGGCATTAGTTCGGCGAGCATTCATACCATCCCACATTAACATCTTGGAGTGAGGAAGCTTTGTTGTCGGTTGATCCCTCGTTTGATTTCCGAAAGCGAAAAACAAACTCGTGCTGATTGGTGCCATGAAATGCGTCTAAGTTTTGAAAACTGGGAATCTAGGCGTGTATCAGAAATTGTAACTGGTGACGAGACATGGATCTATCAATATGATCCGGAAAATTAAAGGCAATCATCGGTATGGGTCTACTCAGAAGGACAGTTACTAACAAAACTGAAAAGACATCGTAACATCGGCAAAAATGGTGGCTAGTTTTTTTTCGCAGAGCGGACACTTGTCGACGTCAATGTTGAAAAATTTTAGGTCAGTCAACTCTGAATGACAAGTAAAAAAAAATAAAAGTATTGCTTTAAGCTATTGCTAAATAAGCGAAACTGTAGCAATCTTATGAGAAAAATCGGAAAGAAACTCAAAAATAGATAATTTTTTCTAATGAATGCATAAAGCGTAAGAATACGTTGGTACTAAGAAATTTCAATGTGTCTAAGCTCTCTAAAATTTTACATACTCATTAGAACATGATTGACTACAGTTGCATTACGCAAGACTTTTCAAGCTGTGCGGGAGAGAAGACTAAAGTCCGGTCTTCGGGGAATCATGCTGCATCACGATAACACCTCTTCACATACCTCCCTTAGAACAAAAGCATTTATTTAGGAATCTGGTGTTAAAACTCTACGTCACCCACCCTACAGCCCTAATTTAGCTCCTGGTGATTCCTTTGGAGGATGAGGAGAATGGAAATTTATACAAAGCATGATGTAGAATATTTTGAAAAGATGTTAAATAAATATTAATAGTATCTACAATACTTTTTGTATATCTCAAAACTTATTGAGTTTCCTACGTACTTTTAGATACAATCGTTCGTATTAATTGGAAAATCATCATCATCACTACAGTCCTTCACAAGTCTGCTGCTGAACATAAGCTTCTCTCGAAAAAGCTACAAAGCACGGTCCTGAGCCACCTGCATCCATCTACTTCCTGCATGTCTTGCCAGGTCATCACTTCATCTAGTGGGAGGCCGTCCTACACTTCGCCTAGCAGTACGAGCTTCCCACTCGAGAACCTTTCTTCATAATCATAAAAACAAAGTAAAGTTACAGCCTATATACGTCCCACTTGCTGGCCTCAGGCCTCCCCTCATTTCTGAGAGGGTTTTTAGGGCAAGGAAGTGTCCGCCGCGCTGCCACAATGCGTGTTGGCGTACTTCACATGTCTTCGAAATATTTTTTTCTTATTGCTCAGACATGCAGGTTTCCTCAAGATGTTTTCCTTCACCGCCGAGCACGTGGTAAATTAGCACTTAAAATTGCAATTAGCAATTTCATTGGTGCCGGCGGGGATTGAACTCGGGTTACTCGCGTTCGGCTATATTTACAGCGAGCGTTAACCCTCTGAGCTACCACGGCTTTCTTCATAATCATAGCTAAATTACAATTAAAATACTGGCAACATTTAGTCAAATAAATTTTCGCCTATTTTAAGATAAAATACTGATATCATACGAAAAATGATCTGTAAACAGTGGTGTCTGTTTGAATGTATGTAAAAAGTGGTCCTAGAATAGGCAATCCCTCTGTATGCTAAGGAGTGACACCCTAGACGGGTGTCCATCAACCAAATTAATTTCACCCTTGATTCACAAGCATACGTATTATGTGTAGTTAAATGAATTCGAAAGAAGCGAGCAACTTTTTCTAATTCTGGAGTAATGGAGCGCGTCGTGCCCACCTACGGGTGCGACACGTCCTATTCGTTATCCTATTTGTGCTTGTCCCAATTGTGTGTGTCGGTGTATGATGTACCCGTGACGTTTAGGTCAACTGGATCGAGTGATCGTGGTAATTCTATCAGTACGTTCGTCGGTACGTGTTCTACGGAGCGGGCAAGAAAATGAAAGTGCGTATTTTCTGCCTGCCGCTGTGGATAACAGAAGAATTTATATAAAATATGCCTTTAACAAAAAAAAACATCATTTTAACAACTCGCCTAAAATTATTACCATATTTTAATTTAAAAATAAATTTGAAATAATAAAATAAATTTTAGCGACGAAGTAGTCGTAAGCAACACGGTTTTGTAATCCGAATCCAAATTATACTGTAACGACCTGACTGTTTGATGCTCGAAAACATTTTAGCACGATAAGAAATATTTCTTTTTATTAGAATATAAAGTAATCTTAAACGAAACGATTTAATTTTCTTTCAAATCTTACATTATTCGTTTCTTTTCATATTGTTAATTGTGACAATCGCTTTTGGTCAAGGATTGTTTGCTTCGTGAAATAGTTATCACTTATAATAATAATAGAAAAGTTTTGATTATAAAAGTATGTGTTATGACCCACATGCAATACGCTACACCTGTACTCAATTAAAAATTAAAATGCAGATGCGTTGTGAGTTATGATCCATGAGGACTTGGATGCCTTGTTACAAGTAAAAAAGATCTTCGTTTCTCGTGACTTACAGTTTTCGAAACACAGCAACGTCATGCTACTATTTCACACTGTCGAACACAGGCATCCCTATAAAGGGTGATAGTTGCCATAATTGCCACGGCTGGCAGGCGAGTTGGTAACAGCAATTTTATTTAAATGTTATTACTCTGTCGCCTCTTACAACATCCACGGAACGACATATTCTTACACTTCGATGACATGATTAAGTGGTAGTGATATCTCAAAAAAAATTCTTTTGCGATTACCAACATACATTTGCAATTCAAGCACCGATCGTGATGTGCACCGATATATGGAGGAACATTGCAATGACAAAGTTAAGTTTGTCTTCGTTCTTGTTTAAATTTGTCTTCGTAAGTGATAGATTTTTCGGATTGATGGCCTCAAAACGAATACGTAAGTAAATATCCTACAGCAGCTACCAAATGGAAACTAAAGTCAATTTTGTAAGCTTGTTATTAGTTCAAATCTTCTTACGATGCAAAGTTTTTATTTCATTTAAAATAAAAATTAACAACAAACGAATCTGCCTTATTTATTGCAAGGAACATGAATAACTTTTTATTTACAATTGTAGGTAAAGGTTCTTTTTTTAAAAATAGCAATTACATTTGCGTTCCGATGCTTTTTAGCGCAAAGGCATTTTGTAAATTTACTTCAACAACCATTTTCTTTGTAAATGACCACCATTAAAACAACGTTAAGTAATGACTGAAGCGAGGTTCCTACGTTTATACCAAATGATGTTATTACGCTGGTTTTTTTCTACTATATAAGAAATTTTACCTCCAAATTAGACACGGACAATATTTGATTTCACAAAATATAAGTGTGAAGGGTTCATTTCTTTTTCTTCATAAAGGAATTAAGCCTTTTTTAAAGTCAACTGCCGGACAAAGGCTTTTTTATATTTGTGTTATCTTTATATCTGTGAATTCCTAGACTTTTTTTATTTTATAGAATAAGGCTGACAAACGAACACATAGTCTATCTGATGGTAAGTGGCTGCTGTGGCCCATAGACATCCACATTTATTCTTGATTACGAATCAAAATGCAGATGCGTTGTCTCCCCTGAAAACTAATATGGAATACATCTTTTGTTGTAAAAGCGTACATTGCCCCAAGAATGAATTACTGACTCGGTGGAGTCGAGTAATTGGTACTACATGTTACTAGACGTTGTCTGTCAGAATGTTTATGAAATGCAGTGAAATACACATCAGTTTGTAATAAAACCACGCAATTACATGACCTATGATGGCGACGAAAGAGATCCATCGTCCTGTTTCCTCCCGTGGCACACCCACGGTAAGAGGCGACTATGAGAAATGATAGATGGCTTTAGATAGATGGCGGTATAACCAGCAAATAAAACGTGCCAAATACTTAGCCAAATGTATAATACAAAGACCGACGTCTAGAGCAACGTCAGACTTTTTTGCGCCCGTAACAAACAAGGGCAACCCTCCGGTAACGGGGGAGGGAGGTGGTGAATGCTCATAGCATACCACGCAGCCGGCTGCGTGGTTATGTGGAAACTTTTACCCACTAAACACCATCTTTTGGGATTGGCTTAACGATCTGACGAGAGATCTTTAAGCCGTAAACGGACGCGACCCTCCTAGAGAGAAAGGAGGGCGCAAAAAAAGGAGGGCGCAGGAGAAAGGAGGGCGACGACTGGTAATGCGAGTGCCTGTTTTCAACAGTACCTTTTCTGGGCTGAGAAAGAGAAGTACAAATACAATACTATATAATTTTTACAAGCTTTATATTATGTTTGACTTTTATTCTATTTATATATGAATGTAATGGAGTTCCAAGCCACTTCAAAAAAGGAGGATTTTTTTATGTGTGTTACATCAGAACTTTTTTCTACGTGAACAGATTTTGATGGTTATTTTTTAGTTTGAAATCTGATTCTTTTCATGGGGTCCGGTATAAATTTGATCAAGATCTGAATTTTAGTTTTTGAGTTATTTTTAATAATGTGTATTTAATTGAGTTCGACTACATTATGATGTTCTTAATTTTACCACTTGGAGACGCCAGTAACTTAAGGTATCTTCGATAAAGATTTAGTGTACATAAGACGCGACGGGTGGCCGTGCGTTGCGGATGGCGTAATATCACTTAGTATAATGACGCGCGCCGAGATCCTCTTTTTCACCTCGGCGGCAGCGCGTGCGGTAGGAAAGGAAAGGAAGGAAGGAAACAAAAAATATGCACTAGTCATGTTGATAAAGTAGATATAACTTAGGACGAACTCAATGCGATATGTAATGTAATGTTGATAAAGTAGATTGTTAACTGGCGTTACCACCACTTGTTTATTTAGTATTTTTCAACTTAGACCAACAGTGAAAGATATTACATACAAACACGAGCGCTGTGCATATTTAAGGTGAAATTAAGAGAAGTCAAAACCATGCTTAGGTTATTGTAATAACACGATTTTTCAACCTATTTATCTTCAACAGTTTGTTACTATCATTATAATTTTGGGGCTGTTAAAGAAAAAAAGTGTGACGAGTTCCTGATTGTGTGTCTGATTGTGAATCAAGAAGTGGAGCATTGTTGAAGCATCACTTGAAATGTACGCAGCGCTTTACTACGTTCTTTGTTTATCTGAGGTTTTCAACCACTTCCAGGCGTCTGAATATAATAAAAAAAATTTCGACCTAGTATCCTCGCTTGGATCATCGCATCATTAATGCGTATTGTTTGTTTTTCTTTTATTCGATTTTTTTTGAAAACTAATCTTAATTTATACAACTGGTTTATACATAATTATTTTTAAAGAACTATCTAACAATACCCAACTCCTTAAACAATTATTTTGTTGGGTTGTAGAGATTCATTTCTACCTAAGAGGTTGTACGATATATCTATCGCCATGCAAATATTTACGAGATAAAACGGAAAAACTAATTATTTTTACCACAACACTACGTGATCATATAATAACAAGCAGAGGAGCATATTATATGTATTATGTAGGCTGTTCCGGTTTAAGAATTGCTCAGAAAAGTTTATATAATATTCTTAAATAACCCGTTACTTCTACTTCTCCGTGTAAAGTATCATATTTTTATGAGTAATGGACATTATTTGCGCGTAATAATCATAAAATTAATTTAATTAACTATAAATAGTCTATTTTCGTGCTCCTATCATTAGCGCCTCTTTATTATCTACGAGTTAGCAGATTTACTTTTCCCTGTAATATATTATTCCTCAGACAAGCAGGTTATATCACGATGTTCTCCTTCACCGCCAATCCAGGACTATGCTTGATGGCATTCCTTGAAGAAGGCCCATTTTCAGCAGTGGACTTGTGCAGTGGAGTACGTTATACCTTTAAGTACTAAAACTGATCTCTCGGCGAAAGTTTGAAAAAGGGAAAGATTAGTGAACGCCTCTATTTCGATTGTGATAATCACAACGGACAAACATTACTTATAATTCATTTTGACTACTTTCAATAGTCAACTTGTGAAAGGTGTAAATGATTGATGATAAGATTAATAATCAGAATGTAAGATTTGACTACGACCACTACTTCCGAATATTATCGGAAGCTATCAGCCGTGCAAGACACTATATTACCATTAACCATATTCCGTGTTTTTAAAATAGTTTAACGGTTCACCTTCCTCTAAATAAAAAAGTGATTTGATATATAAAAAAATTAATCGTTGGTAAAAAGGTATACGGACATATTCATTAGCCTGGTTTCTTCCTAAACGTAAATTTTGCCGTTTGTTACATTACTCTATTTTAAACTTCCTCACATATCAGATGAGACATGTCTCTTATGCAAATCTACATTTTGCGGTGTCTGTTTAATAGATAAAATATGAAAAACAAAATTAACTTTTTATAAATACCTACTTTATTAAACAAATATTGATAAAGTTTCCATTTTGTTGTACGGTAAACCAAACTACAAACACCCCGTTCATTAATCATCGTCATCAACAACAGCCTTGTTCGTGTGCCAGCTGGTATGCGATATTTGGAAGATTTTTTTTTAACTGACCACGCTATGTTTTATTTATTATAAATTATAGCTAATTCTGCAAATATAATCAACCTATAAATCAAACCTCTCTTTTTGTTCTTTGTTTTGGGTTTGATTATGCATTTTTCGATCGCCAGAGCCGCGTTCGTCAATTAGCACACACACTCGTAGGTAGATGAGCTTAGCATTTGGAAATAGTAAGCTACATAGATTAGCATTTGGAGTAGTAAAAGTAAAGATAAATTTTTTCTATATTTATAGCCCACTTTAATAAACAACGTTATATTCAAATAGAAAACGATAATATACATACTAGACAATCCACTGAAAATACGGGTTTTTGGATATAACAGACGGCAGAAAAGCTTATCTACTTGAATTAGGAACGAGTCGTCGAGGCCGACGTGATTATTTCAAATCATTCATTTTAGTACCTTTTTAAAGAAATTTATTTTATAATTGTGGACATTTATATTTAATTACGATTTGAATACAAGCGAGGGCTGAGCATGGAATATAGGATTCGAACCCTATTTAATTTATTAGATTATTCCATCATATATTCCTGGATATCAGCTTTGATCCACGGACTATTCAAGGCATATCATTGGCACGTAACGGAAAGATACGGTCGGCTTATATCTGACTGTAAGGCAAATTAAGAATTTCTCTAGAGTTAATGCTTGATATTATGTAGATGCGTGATATAACAAGAAACATTTTCGGATTTCATTATATTTCATTTATTTATCTTTATTTGATACTGTGGAGAATGCAGTGGACGATATGAATAATAAGCTCGTGGAAACTGTCTATGCGGTCGGAGCTAAGTTCTGCAAGAAGTCCCGTCGCAGAAGAACACAAGACCATTCCGATCACACTCTTAATCTCACGGCTGTTATACGGGAAATGAAGCTGCATTCTTCAACAGATTCGACAGCATACAGGCAACTTAACAGACAGATCTCCAAATGCATGCGGTGGGACTTACGCAACTTTAATACTGCTCTTATTGAAGAGGCAATTAAGCGAAATCAAGGCTACAAAGTATTTGCCAGATATTTGTCTGCCAGAAAGAGCCAACGGAGCCAGACTGAGCGTGGCAGCATCGTTTCTGGGACACCAGAGATTTTGAATAAGATTGAGAGGTTCTATGGGCAGCTGTTCTATGGACATTTCATCGTTGGAGCCACACGCAAGTGTGAAAAATGATCCAAACAGTCTCGCACGCAGATTCGACGACTTACAGCCTCTCGAACAAGCCAGTTTCCGAAAAGGCTTCAGTACCATAGACCACATACATACCCAGTAGTAGACACAGAAGACCGAACAGTACAATCTGCCCCTTCGCTTTGCATATGTGGGCTGTGAGAAAGCCTTTCTTTCCGTCGAAATTTGGGCGGTATCCCTGAGCGGTGACAAGTTGACTGTCGGTATATCGAAGTGTTGAAGTGTTTGTACAGGGGCTACGATGGCTATCAGAGTAGAGTAGAACCAGAGTACGAAACCGATTCAACTGGAGAGAGGTGTAAGATAGGGTGACATTATATCACTGAAACTGTTCACCGCTGCTTTTGAAGACGTTTTCAAGCTTCTGAGCTGGAAGGTATACGGTATTGACATCAATGTCGAGGAAATCACTCACCTTCGATTTGCCATCGATATAGTCCTGCCATAGTCCCAGAATCGCTGTAGGACCTAAGCACTATGCTCAATGACCTCAATAGTGCCTTCCAGCGGCACTTAATAGTTCTTAACATGAACATGGAAAAAACAAAGATCATGTGTAATGTCCTTGTCAAATCTAGGCCAGTAGTTGTTGGTAGCACTAAGCTCGAAGTTGTTGACGAGTATGTTTACCTGGAAAAAGTAGTCCAACGTCGAACGAGAGGTCAATCGATGGATTAAACTCGGCTGGGCAGCGTTCGGGATATTACGACATATTTTCTCGTCAGGCAGTTTTTATTATTGTCTCGTCCCAAAACCAGAAAACGAGATTGTATCAAACAAATTGTATTAAGCCAGTACGTGTTGCCAGTGATGAATTATGGATCAGAGACATGATACTTTACTGTAGACCATATGAGTATGCTCAAGTTCGCTCAGTGAGCTATGTTCGGGGTTTCACTGCGTGATAAACATAGAAATGAGGATATCTCCTGTAAAACCAAAGTGAACGACGTAGCCCAACGGATTGGTAAGCTGAAGTAGGAATGAGCCAGCCATATAGCTCGAAAAACCGACTATCGATGGGTAAAAAACAAAAAAAAAACTATTTTTAACAACTCGGCAAAAAATTATTACTATATTTTAATTTGAAAATAATTTCGAAATATCAAAATAAATTTTTGCGACGAAGTAGTCGTAAGTACCACGGTTTTGTAATCCGAACCCCAATTAAACTGTAACTGTTTTATGTTTGATGATGTCACTTTGGCACGTCATCTTCGGTTATACGGCGCTTTCTAACTCTGAGTACTTGCACAGGCACAACCTAGTAGCCAGAATTCTTCATCAGGAGCTCGCTCTAAAATACGGTCTCGTGGACCGGAAATTGCCGAATTACAAGTGCTGGCCATAAGCCGTGCTGGAAAATGATCGCGCCAGGCTCTACTGGGACCGGGCCATCATCACAGACATAAAAATTCTTGCGAATAAGCCGAATATTGTCTTAAGAAACAGAAACAGAAACTTTTTTATTCAATGTAGATTATAACAATACTCATTGAAAGTCACCGGTGGTAAAGGACTCATCATACCTAACAAAACGAGCCCAAACTCGGCACACCTAGTAGTACTCGGCGACCAGTTCCAATACCGATTACCAAAGTACACCTTCAGGTCACTCCGTCAAGTCCGGAGGTAAAGACTCATCATACCCAACAAAACGAATCCATAGCGGTAATGCCGAAACAGACCGACTCTTCGACCAAGTCCAAATGGCTGCAGATTCGTTGCTACAGCAGATCCCCTCCGCAGAAATCGTGATCCTCGGCAACTTTAACGCCCATCACGCCGAATGGCTTGGTTCACGTTTAACAGATCATGCGGGGAGATCTGTTCATGATTTTGCCTTGGCATATGGTCTCACACAACTGGTTACTTCGCCTACGCGGATTCCAGATGTGGAGGATCATGCACTTTCCCTGTTGGACCTTCTGCTGACCTCTCACCCGGACGGATATCAGATTTCCGTCGACGCCCCTTTAGGCTCCTCGGACCATTGTCTGGTCCGGAGTGTTGTGCCACTCACGCTGAAATCGCGGTTGCATTCTGCAGGTTGCCGCCGTGTTTGGCACTATAGGTCAGCCGATTGGGATGGGATGCGGTCTTTCTTTGCATCCTATCCTTGGGGGCGGGTTTGCTTCTCGCCGGATGATCCCAACGTTGTTGCGGATTCTGTTACTGATGTGGTACTTCAGGGTATGGAACTTTTTATTCCTTCCTCTGTGGTGCCCATTGGAGGCAAATCTCAGCCATGGTTTGGTCGCTCCTGTAAAATAGCATCATGCTATAAGCAGGAGTGCTATCAAGCCTGGGTTAATGCATCAGCGTCCCGGGATGTAAACACCAGCGCTCTAAAAAAGAAGTATAATTCCGCCTCTAGGTCATTCAAAAGAGTCATTGCCAAGGCAAAGTCAGAGCACATAGGCAGAATTGGTGAGAAACTAGTTCGCCTTCCTTCTGGAACCCGTGCATTCTGGTCTCTCGCCAAGGCTGTCCAGGGGAATTTCTGTCAGCCATCTCTTCCATCTCTGCACAGGTAAGACGACTCAATGGCCCATACTGCAAAGGAGAAAGCCAATCTTCTAGGCTCCTTCTTTGCGTCTAACTCGACTCTCGATGACGGGGGGAGTACGCCGCCGACCATACCGCGGTGTGAGTGCTCCATGCCGGAAGTGCAGTTCACACAGCGCTCGGTTCGCAAAGCACTCCTCTCCCTGGACATCCACAAGTCGAGTGGGCCTGACGGAATCCCCCCAATTGTGCTGAGGACGTGTGCTCCAGAGTTGGCACCGGTTTTAACGCGTCTTTTCCGGTACTCCTACTCCCTAGGCGTAGTCCCAAAATCATGGAAGACGGCTTTCGTCCACCCGATCCCTAAAAAAGGCGACCGCTCAGACCCGTCCAACTACCGGCCAATCGCCATCACCTCCCTGTTCTCCAAAACAATGGAGTCCATTGTAAACTGCCAGCTCATGAGGTACCTTGAGGATCACCAGCTGATTAGTGACCGCCAATACGGTTTTCGCCGTGGTCGGTCAGCTGGTGATCTTCTGGTCTACCTCACTCACAGATGGGCGGAGGCAGTAGAGTTCAAGGGGGAGGCATTGGCCGTTAGTTTGGACATTGCGAAGGCCTTCGATTGGGTTTGGCACAAAGCGCTTCTTTCGAAGCTCCCTTCCTATGGGCTTCCCGAGAAATTGTGCGATTGGATCACCAGCTTTCTTGCAGATCGGAGCATCAAGGTCGTTGTAGACGGTGCAAGCTCCGATTGCAAGCCTATTAATGCTGGTGTTCCACAGGGCTGCGTGCTATCGCCAACGCTGTTTCTTCTGCATATCAATGATATGTTGCATACCCGTAACATTCATTGCTATGCAGATGACAGCACTGGTGATGCTCTTTACACCGGCCGAGCCAATATTTCTCGGGAAAACGTCTCCTAGTGCCGGGACAAACTTGTGTCTGAAGTCGAGTCTTTGCTGAACAGAGTCTCGGATTGGGGACGACTAAATCTAGTCCAGTTTAACCCCCAGAAGACACAAGTTTGCGCGTTAACCGCTAAAAAGAACCCCTTTGTCGTATCCCCTCAGTTTCAAGGCACTCCCCTTGTTGCCTCAGCCAGTATCGGAATCCTCGGCGTCGACATATCGAGTGACGTGCAGTTTCGTGGTCACTTGGGAGGGAAGGCCAAATTGGCCTCTAAAAAGCTTGGCGTGCTCAGCAGAGCGGGACAGTATTTCATGCCGGCACACCGCCTGCAACTTTACAAGGCGCAGGTTCGGCCGCACATGGAATACTGTTCCCATCTCTGGGCTAGGGCTCCCCAGTACCAGCTCCTTCCACTTGACCGCATCCAGCGCAGAGCGGCTCGAATCGTCGACGACCGAGTGCTTTCCGATCGGCTCGATTCACTGGCGCTGCGAAGAGATGTTGCATCTCTTTGCGTATTTTATCGCATCTATCACGGGGAGTGCTCTGAGGAATTGTTCGGATTAATCCCAGCCGCCAAATTTCGTGAACGCACGATACGGCAAACGTCCCGATACCATCCACACCATCTGGATGCTTGGCGGTCCACCACTGTACGTTTCACAAGGAGTTTTCTTCCACGTACAACCTCTCTGTGGAATAGTTTATCACCGGCGATTTTTCCGGACCGATACGACCTGGGGACCTTCAAGAAAAGAGCTTACTCCTTTCTAAAGGGCCGGCAACGCACCCGCAATTCTCCTGGTGTTGCGGTTGATCATGGGCGGCGGTAGTCACTTAACATCAGGTGAGCCGCATGCTCGTTTGCCCCCTCTTCTATAAAAAAAAAAAAAAAACGAGCCCAAAACTCGGCACACAAAGTAGTACTCAGCGACCAGTTCCAATACCGATTACTAAAGTACACCTTCAGGTCACTCTGTCAAGTCCGGAGGTAAGAATTCATTATACCTAACAAAACGAGCTTAAACTAGGCACACCTAGTAGTACTCCGTGACCAGTTCCAACAGCGATTACTAAAGTACACCTTCAGGTCACTCCGTCAAGTCCGGAGGTAAGGACTCATCATATCTAACAAAACGAGCCCAAACTCGGCACACCTAATAGTACTCCGTAACCAGTTCCAATAGCAATTACTAAAGTACACCTTCAGGTCACTCCGTCAAGTCCGGAGGTAAGGACTCATCATATCTAACAAAACGAGCCCAAGCTCGGCACACCTAATAGTACTCCGCGACCAGTTCCAATAGCGATTACTAAAGTACACCTTCAGGTCACTCCGTCAAGTCTAGAGGTAAGAATTTATCATACCTAACAAAGCAAGCTCAAACTCGGCACACCTAGTAGTACTCCGCGACCAGTTCCAATAGCGATTACTAAAGTACACCTTCAGGTCACTCCGTCAAGTCCGGAGGTAAGAATTCATCATACCTGACAAAACGAGCTCAAACTCGGCACACCTAGTAGTAATCGGTGACCCGTTCCAATAGCGATTACTAAAGTACACCTTCAGGTCACTCCGTCAAGTCCGGAGGTAAGAATTCATCATACCTAACAAAACGAGCTTAAACTAGGCACACCTAGTAGTACTCCGTGACCAGTTCCAACAGCAATTACTAAAGTACACCTTCAGGTCACTCCGTCAAGTCCAGAGGTAAGGACTCATCATATCTAACAAAACGAGCCCAAACTCGGCACACCTAATAGTACTCCGTGACCAGTTCCAATAGCGATTACTAAAGTACACCTTCAGGTCACTCCGTCAAGTCCGGAGGTAAGAATTTATCATACCTAACAAAACGAGCTTAAACTAGGCACACCTAGTAGTACTCCGTGACCAGTTCCAATAGCGATTACTAAAGTACACCTTCAGATCACTCCGTCAAGTCCGGAGGTAAGGACTAATCATATCTAACAAAACGAGCCCAAACTCGGCACACCTAATAGTACTCCGCGACCAGTTCCAATAGCGATTACTAAAGTACACCTTCAGGTCACTCCGTCAAGTCTAGAGGTAAGAATTCATCATACCTAACAAAGCAAGCTCAAACTCATCACACCTAGTAGTACTCCGCGACCAGTTCCAATAGCGATTACTAAAGTACACCTTCAGGTCACTCCGTCAAGTCCGGAGGTAAGAATTCATCATACCTGACAAAACGAGCTCAAACTCGGCACACCTAGTAGTAATCGGTGACCAGTTCCAATAGCGATTACTAAAGTACACCTTCAGGTCACTCAGTCAAGTCCGGAGTTAGGACTCATTATACCTAACAAAACGAGCCCAAACCCGGCACACCTAGTTCTACTAGTCCAGGTGTTCCAGGATTAGTTAGTGAAGTTCACCTTCGGGTCACTCCATCAAGTCCGGAGGTAGGGTCTTATCATAACTGAGAAAACCAGCCCAAAGTCCACAGCTAACATCTCACCGCCAGTAGAGGGCTCCCAGTGCCAAGCAGTCTCTAGAGTAAGGTATTCGTATTTCGTATCTAAGTCTAATTACTCTATGTATAACATAAACACTCACGCCTGTCACCCAGAGGGGTAGGCAGAGACTACAGACTTCCATTTAGCACGATCTTGACATACCTTTCTCGCCTCTTCCACATCCATATACCTTCGCATACATGCTCGTCAGTTAATGGTACTCTTTATTTGTTTTTTTTTAGTATATCGCCAATTTGGTCGACAAACTTCCGCCTAGGACGTCCGTTTCCGACTCTTCCATTCACTTCTGCAACATATATTTGCTTTGTCAGTCTTTCCGCATTCATTCTTTCTACATGACCAAACCACCGAAGCATTTCTTTCTTAATTCTGGTCACCGCATCATCTTGCAAACTACTCTCTTCTTTCATCACACAGTTTCTCACCCTGTCACTCACATTCAGCCCTAACATACTCCTTAGCGACCGCATTTCTACTGCATTTATTCTACTCTCGTGCTTCTTCTGCCACACCCAACTTTCACTACCATACGTTAAAGTAGGGACTAATACAGCACTGTGAATTGCCATACGTGCCTTTTTTGATACATTATGACTTTTCACAATAGAGTTTAGAGCCCCATTTACTTTATTTCCTGCATTCACTCGTCGTTCAATATCCTTATCATATCTCCCATCCCTGCTGAATACACATCCCGAATATACGAACTCATCCACTTGCTCAATTAACTCTCCTTCTATTCTTATTTCACATACCGTTTTGCTTTCTTCTCTTTCAAAAACCATCACTTTCGTCTTACTTGCGTTCACTTTCATTCCCCTTTCTTTTAATGACCTGTTCATTAATATAACCATCATTTGCAACTCGGCCGCCGACGACGCAAGTATGACTTGATCATCGGCGTACAAAAGGCATTTGATGGTTAACTCACCCATTCTTAACCCGCATTCTTCAACTTTCAAATTTTGCAAACAACTGTCCATAAATAGGTTGAACAGCCACGAGGAAGCTACACAGCCCTGTCTGACACCTTTATGGATGCCAAACCAGTCCGAGTAGGCCCCGTTGATAATGCCTGCATTAAACCAGCGCTCAACGTAAATGAGTTCAGTGTTTGCCATAACACATCCCTGTCCCCTCTGTCATAAGCCTTTTCCAAGTACATGAACGCACAAAAAACTTTTTGGTTTTTCGCCAAAAACTTCTCCGCGATCATGCGCATAGAAAAGACTTGATCTGTACACCCCATTTCCTTTCTAAAACCCGTTTGCACATCCCAAATTTTTTCATCAGTTTCTTTCATAACTCTTTCAATTAGTACCTTAGCATACAGTTTTCTCACAATGCTAAGAAGGCTGATACCACGGTAGTTTTTACAGTCCTGCTGAGACCCTTTTCCCTTATATATTGGGACCATCACGGCTTTGCACCAGTCTCCCGGTACCCGCTTTAGTTTCCAGCATAAATTAAACAAGGTGTACGGCAGGCCTGCCCCCACTTCCTCGCCAGCCCTTAACATTTCGAGTGAAACTCTATCATATCCGGCTGCCTTACCTAATTTCATGCTTTTCATTGCTTTCATTATTTCATCTATACTTATCTCCCTATCTCTTTCATCTTCTTTCGGAATTTCTATTTCATTCGGTTCACACGTCCTCATAAATACACTTTCAAAATATTCCTTCCATCTCTTTAGATTCAACACTTCATCATTCAGGATACAGCCATTCTCGTCTCGTATCGCATTCAATCGAGGCTGTTTTGAAAGTCCCCTGGTATTTCTTACGAGGTATAAGAAATCAAAAACAAATTCTATCTTTCAAATTATCAAAATAATTTTATTTGACTACGATTCTCGCAGCCAACCGTGCGTACCCTTGTGTACGTGACCCTTGTCAATGGAATAGTTCGATTTTATACCTATATCAATTTTGTAAACGCGTCCTTAAAAAATATTAACGTAAATACTGTGGCAAAAAGAGCGACACGTCTCTACAGCACCAGCCCTCGGCCGGCAGTGACTCTGCACAGGCGTTTACGCAAACATCCGTACGTATTGTTTCAGAAATAAGAATATGCGATTTAAAAAAATATTAGTTCGACTAAAAAATTAAAACACTATAACGTTAAAATGTTGAATGTATAAAAATCTGACAAAAAATTATAATGATTGCATGTATACTAGTATGGTTTTTACTTGTTAAAAGAAATTTTTAGAAGTATGTTTGTGATTTTTTTCTATCTTGTGTTTTCAACACACTATCTAACTAGCATATTTCCTGGACAATATCATATATTTTTCTGGGTTTGTTTGTTTGTTGTTTGTGATCATATACTTTGAGGCATTATAAAACTTGCGTTTTGGGTCACGCCTCGTCTTAAAAACCCCCCGTGAGCGCCACCACCGTCCAGACCGCCGTTCCTGCAGACGTTATGTAAGTGTATAGAATCACGACCCATTGCATGATCAGCACGGCTACTAGCCGCAGAGCGTGTCGTGAGTCTAACGTTCACAGCAAAGGAATGGGGTACCACGTTGTTCGGCTTTCGGCCGCAGCCTTGAGAGTCTCCTCAGATCCTCCCTCCAGCTACCACCCGCATGAGGTTGACACATATGTTCCACCAACTAATACAACAGCAGATATGACCAAAAGGCAGTTATAAGAAAATAGTAATAATTTGCCATCAGAAAGGGTTTGTGTCACTGACGTTGAGTATATTTATTTTTCGATCATGTTTGTTTTGAGCAAAGCTTATGCAATATAGAGACCTTCTATAGTAATGCTTTAGTATCACAGACCTTACTTTCATAAGTCCCTAATATAGGACTATACATTGTGTAACAGTATTATAAGTAGTCGGTAACACGACCACTCCATATATATTGTACACCCTTGGGTATGCGTCTCCGGTAGCTCCCTTATATAAAACAATTTTAACTACACGAACATGCTCAATGGCTTAGGAAATTTTTGACCAATTTTCCAATTATTTTATAAATGGTATTTATCTTTATTATTATAATATTTTCGACATTTAGAATATTTTAACAAAGTTTTTAATGATTTATTAATTTTGAAAGGCAATAACCTTAATATAAATAGACCTTTAACTTACTATAATACTTAATGTCTGAAATATATTTATTTTAACTTTATGCTTATTATAGTCAACCAAATCTAAGAAATACGTTTTGACAGCTGTCAGACTTATTGTACCAAGCATGCCAACCAAAAAACGGTAACGTACGATATTCGATTTCTAAAAAAATCGATATCTATTATTTAGAGTTGGTGATCATATACTCTTTGGTTTAAATAATACAGGAATAAATTAGAAACGAATAATTTAAAACAAAAGATTTATCAGTTTCTTCGTATTTGTTGCTACTGGTTATTTCTACTGGTTCGAGCCAAAGTTGTAAAAGATTAAAACTAGATTAAAAATAAATTTATTCAAATCACTTTCAGTACCACAACTAGTTTAGCGGTCGTTGTTAAGATTAATTACAATTTATTTTCTATAATGCAGTCGAAATTAATGTAACTTTCAATCATCCATAATTAATGTTTTTTTTGATCTTTTTTTGTTGTACTTTTGCCTAATCATTCTTTGTGACATGGGCACATGCTTCAACGAACATAGAAGAAATTGGCCAAAAAGTTAAATTCGAGTCACAAAATAAGAAAACGAACACAAAATCACAAAATTACGCACAACAAGCTCCCGAAATGGCGGGAGATTGAAATTACGTAGTGGTTTTTTCAGCGCGGCATGTATATAAGTTTTCTTGCCCTCACAAACTTACGTTGACAAAGTATACAAAACTTGTTTTATTCATGATTCATGTAATTTAAGGAATATTAAAATTGAAAACTTAGTTAAACATATAATACATTAAAAAATTAATGATTCGGTTATTTGAATATTTTTACCGATTATTGAATATTTTTGCCAATTATTTATTTATTACACCCAAACACTACGGTAAGGTACATAGCGTCATATCATTGAAACAACGTCATCTAAAAAAGTTAATACTGGTTATTCTTTTAATATGTTGCTTTGTTTGAAAGAATCGAATTTAAATTAGTGATGAAAAACTATACACTATTCGGATTTACGTAAAATATTATTTTAAATCGTGTGAGTACGCTTGAGCAAAGTTATTGCGGAATGATTAATGTGAAACGTCAAAAGGTATTTCTTAGATTTGGTTGACTGTAATGTATTTTTACTATTTACATAGCTTGCCAGGCAGACGTTGTTCTGCCCTTTTCGAGACAAATTGTCATGTCCTATTCAAAATCCTTAAATTCGCAAAATAGAAATTGTGGGTCAGTCATGGGCCAAAAAAACTATCCTATCTCTTAAGTTGGACCAAACTGCACACGGTATGCAAATTGATTAAAATTGGTTAAGTAGTTTAAGAGTCCATCGCGGCCAAACAACGTGACACGTAATTTATATATATTAAGATATATTTCTTCTAAGATTAATTTGGCCGTCACAACTGGAACTAGGTACCTCCGTTTATATTATTTATACCAAATGATGTTATTACGCCAGTTTTTTCTTCTACCACACACGAAATTTTGCCTCCAAATCATATACGGAAAATATTTGATTTCACAAAATATAAGTGTGTATGGTTCGTTTATTTTTCTTCATAAAGAAATTAAGCCTTTTTTTAAAGTAAACTGCTTTTTTAAAGTCAACTGCTGGACAAAAACTTTTTCATAGTTGTGTAATCTTCTGAGTTGTGAATTGCTAGACCGTTACCGCTACCGTTACAGCCTATAATTTATTATTTTTTATTTTATAGAATAAGGGTGAAAACGAACACAGTCCACCTGATGGTAGATGATGCTGTGGCCCATAGACATCTACATTTATCCTCGATTGAGAATCAAAATGCAGATGCGTTGTCTCCCCTGAGAACTAAGATGGAATACCTCCTTTTCAGTAAAAAGGGTCTTGAGTTCACTGTATTTAAGTTCACTGCTGAGCATAGGCCTCCCCCAGTGATTGTCTCAAAGGGAGATATTTGCTATAGTTGCCACGCCAGACAGGCGAATTGGCAACACAGTTTTATTTTGTATTTTAATTGTTATTTGAACAAATTTTTTTTTATTTCTTTAAAATCAATTAAAATCAATATTTCTTATTTTCTCAATGTTTTTATGAGATGTACACCGAAAACAATAGCAAATAGGATTCTATATATTATTATCATAATCAACGGGTTATTAAAATAAGTTTAGCCGACAAAAATCGGAACAAAATAATACCGTTTGTATTTGACGTCAGATTAACAACAAAATCAAATGGAATCGAAATCATTGGGTTTGCATTAGTTTAATTAATTTCTGGATTTCAACGTCTGAGTATGACATGGACTATATTAAGCTAAACCCTCTAAATTGAATACCCCAAATTAAATGTATTTGAAAAGAAGATTTATTGCTACTTTTCATTCATTTACTGATTTATTGACGGCTCCGTGGCGCAGTAGCTTATCAATGAGTTATGGTGCTGAGTGCTGTGGTTTCGAATCCAGCACGGAACAAGTATTTGTATGGCCTACAAGTGGTTGTTCCGAGCCTGGATATTTGTCCTTGTGAAATTCATGCATGTAAACTGCCTGCACGATACAGTAGAAAATTCTAGTGTGGGGTAACGTTTTTTTAACGAATAGAATAGAATTTTTTTTTAATTCACTAAATGTGCATAGTCACGCAACATGCCATCTAGCAAACTCTGAACTTAGTGATAAAATCTGAACCCTTTAAAGCCAATAATAGCAGCCTCAAAATCGTAGCCAGTCTTTCAGTGTTCTATCCGGATACGTTTCAGAGACGCTGGAATCTCATAGCTTTCATTCAACCTCTCTCTGCCTCCCAACATGGGAAAACCATCAAAGAAAAAAAGCCGTTCTACGTATCGTCGAGTATATGTATGTATAGCCCACCTTATTTTCGCCGAAGCAGTCTGGTTCTACTCTCTTGATGCTCCACGTGCTCGAGTACGTCATCTGAGGGGTTGTCAATTAAGTCAAGCGTCACGGGGATGTCGTGAGTCTCATTGCCTACAGACATTAGAAAACACAGTTAAAAATAATGAAAGATCACTGAATGACAAACAAAAAGCAGTTTATAATAAAATTAACACAAACATTGAATCAAATGAGGGTGAAATATTCTTTTAGATGCTTCCGGTGGAACAAGTAAAACATTCCTCATAAATTTGCTATTAGCAAAAGTTAGAAGTACGCGCGGAATTGCTTTGGCTGTGGCTTGTTCTGGGATCGCAGCTACACTGCTAGAAGGTGGACGAACTACTCATGCTACCTTCAAGTTACCACTCAATTTAACAACAGCTGATACTCCCATTTGTATTATATCGAAATAAAGTAATTTTGCTGTAGTATTAAAACAAAAACGATAGTGTATGATGAAATAACCATGGCTCATAAAGGTGGCGTAGAGGCTTTAAACAGAACTCTACAAGATATAAGAGAAAATAGGATGTTAATGGGTGGTGTAACGGTTTTGCTGGCTGAAGATTTTAAACAGGTTCTATCAGTAGTGCCAAAAGGAACTAAAGCATATGAAGTTAAGGCGTGTCTTAGAGAGTTTGGAGATCAGCTTTATGGCCTCCAGTTAAAATCTTCAAGCTCTCGAAAAATATGCGGGTACACTTAGGAGAAAAAGAGTTCGCTGGTGGATTTGCAAATCTCCTACTTGAAATCGGCAACGGTGATTACCTGATAAATGACGGAATCATAACCATCCCTGATAGTTTGTGCACAGACGATAAGCCAATGGAATGGTTGTGTGAACGTACCATACTAACCCCAAAAATTACCAAGCAGCGGCTACTAACTATATACTGTTAACGTCTTTTGAGTGGAAAGAAATAGTGTACACGTTGATGCACTCTGTGGTCAACACAGATGACCCAATTAACTACCCTATCGAATTTCTTAATTCACTGAAACCATCGAGTCTTCCACATTGTAAGCTTATTCTGCGTGTGGGCACTCCTGTTATGTTGTCATGAAATTTAAAACCTCCTCAATTGTACAACGGAACCAAACTAAAAGCAAAAGCGTTACATCGCAATGTAGTGGAAACCACAATTATGACTGGATGTGCGCAAGGGGAAACTGTATTTGTACTAAGAATTCCCTTGATCTTGAATGATCTTCCCTTTAAATTCAAACGAATACAGTTTCCCCTCAAAGACTGCACTTTGAAATGACCATAAGAAAAACACAAGGGCATACATTAAAATTTGCTGGGAAATACATGAGAGGAAACTGTTTTTTATACGGGCAATTCTATGTAGCTTGCTCACGCGTAAGTTTGCCCAGCAGTCTGATAATTTTGGCACACAGTAATAGATTAGGAAAAAAATGTGGTGTTTAAAGAAGGTTTGTAGTTTACTAGCTTTTGTCCGCGGCATTTAGTTATAATTTTGGCTTGTAGCAGCAGGCTCTTTTTCACACATGAGCGTGATATAACCAAACTCGAAGTGGCGGGCAAAAGCTAGTAACAATATATTATGGTTTAAGACATTTATTTTCTCAAAAGATTTACAAACAGTTACAGAGAAAATAAGGCCTATGACACATTAACTATTTCATTGTGTTCAAAATTAATTTATAGGGTTAGCTGTTATTGTTTGTGTTCATCTTTTAAAACCATTACTATATATAATACGATAATATAATTAGGTGGGGGGATAAGTCGCTCGCGTCCGTAGGCTTCGATCACCTAAACCTAGGCCCACCCTACACATTTCCCCCGGGTGGCGCTAAAAGAGCGACAAAGCCGAAGGAACAGACTCGGCTACTCGTCGTGTGGTAGCGGCGTAAAATATACCACCCCCTGGCTTACGCACCATGAAGCAAAGTGAAAAAGAAACGGCCCCGTGTTCCCGGCGCCCCTTTAATGGGGCAGGGGTGCGAAGAATCTACGGGAGAAAAACCCGCGACGAGGTTCGCCACCCCTCACGTTCTGTCTCCCAGAGGGGCGAAAAGAGGATTGCGGTGGCCCGTCCAGCTACGCTGAATGTATGTGGAGCAATGAATGATAAGATAGATGAAATATGCGATATGATGTATTATAGAGGAATAGATGTGATATGTGTAAATGAGACGAAGCGGAAGGGAAAGGATGTCACTACATATGGCATATATACCGCGTACTGGTCTGGTGTAGACGAGACCGAGCGGGCATGCCAGCGAGTTGGTATCATCCTTTCAGAAAGAATAGGTCAATGTGTGAAAGAGTATGAATGTGCAAGCCCGAGAATGCTATGGATACGAATAAAAGTGGGCCTAAAGAAGTTGTTTGTTCTAGGGATCTACGCCCCAGACATGTCTAAGCCCACTTATATCCGAGAGCAGTTTTGGGAAATGGTAAGGATGGTGTTGACAAAATATGAAAATAATGCATAATGTGTAATTGAAATGTAAGGAAAATGAAAATATTGTTAAGTTAGGAGATTTTAATGGAAGGGTCGGGGTGAGGAGGCTTGGCTATGAAAGGATATTGGGAACGTTTGTTGATGAAAGTATTAATGAGAATGGTGAAAGCCTCCTCACCGTGTATGTGGAAAGGAATCTTTTTGTAGCGAACACTTTCTTTCGTCATAAGAAGATTCATATGTATACTTGGGAAAGAGGTGATGATAGAAGCATGATAGATTTCATAACTGTGGATGAAAGAATGAGAAGCGCAGTGGTGGATACAAGGGTTTACCGGGGCTCCAACGTAGGGATGGACCACTACCTAGTATTATGCTGAATTAGGAGTTTATTCAGACGTTGGCGGCATCGGACATCTCTGTCTACCACTGCGTTACAGCGTATAAGAATTAAGAGGTTACAAGATGAAGATGTGAAAGACAAGTAAAAATGTCTGACTGAGAGAAAATATAAGTAATTTGGATGAGTTGTGTGTGAATGAGTTAGACGTGGAGAATGTGTGGCATAATGTTAAGAAAGGTTTAGTGGATGCAGCTACCGAAATATGTGGTGTTAGTAAGAGAACAAATGAAAGGAAAGACAATACGTTATGGTAGAATGATGAGGTACGTATAGAAGTTGAAGCAAAGAAGAGAGCATGGCTAGATTTACTAGCAACCAAAGCTGGTGATTCTGGCGGTATGAATGATGAGATTAAAAGAAAAAAGGCAGAGTTTAAACGTCTAAATAAGAGTGTAAAAAATTATTTGAAAGGAAAAAGCAAAAAAGAATGGATAAGAATGACAGAAGAATATCAGATTCCAGGTAAATATTAAAATGTTTTGATAACTCGTAAGAAATACCAGGGGACATTCAAAACAGCCTAGATTGAATGCGATACGAGACGAGAATGGCTGTATTCTGAATGATGAAGTGTTGAGTCTAAAGAGATGGAAGGAATATTTTGAAAGCGTATTTATGAGTAAGGAGACGTATGAACCAAAATGAAATAGAAATTCCGAAAGAAGGTGAAAGAGATAGGGAGATAAGTATAGATGAAATAATGAAAGCAATGAAAAGCATGAAAGTAGGTAAGGCAGCCGGATATGATAGAGTTTCACTCGAAATGCTAAGGGCTGGCGAGGAAGTGGGGGCAGGCTTGCTGTACACCTTGTTTAATTTATGCTGGGAACTAAAGCGGGTACAGGGAGACTGGTGCAAAGCCGTGATAGTCCCAATATATAAGGGAATGGGGTCTCAGCAGGACTGTAAAAGCTACCGTGGTATCAGCCTTCTTAGCATTGTGGGAAAACTGTATGCTAAGGTACTAATTGAAAGAGTTATGAAAGTAACTGATGAAAAAATTTGGGATGTGCAAACGGGATTTAGAAAGGGAATGGGGAGAAAGTCTTTTCTATGCGCATGATCGCGGAGAAGTTTTTGGCGAAAAACCAAAAAATTTTTTGTGCGTTCATGGACTTGGAAAAGGCTTATGACAGAGGGGACAGGGATGTGTTATGGCAAACACTGAACTTATTTAGGTTGAGCGCTGGTTTAATACAGGCATTAAAGTCTCTGTATAGGGACACGAGTGCTTGTGTTAGGATCAACGGGGCCTACTCGGACTGGTTTGGTATCCATAAAGATGTCAGACAGGGCTGTGTAGCTTCCTCGTGGCTGTTCAACCTATTTATGGACAGCTCTTTGCAACATTTGAAAGTTGAAGAATGCGGGTTAAGAATGGGTGAGTTAACCATCAAATGCCTTTTGTACGCCGATGATCAAGTCATACTTGCGTCGTCAGCGGCCGAGTTGCAAATGATGGTTATATTAATGAACAGGTCATTAAAAGAAAGTGGAATGAAAGTGAACACAAGTAAGACGAAAGTGATGGTTTTTGAAAGAGAAGAAAGCAAAACGGTATGTGAAATAAGAATAGAAGGAGAGTTAATTGAGCAAGTGGATGAGTTCGTATATTTGGGATGTGTATTCAGCAGGGATGGGAGATATGATAAATATATTGAACGACGAGTGAATGCAGGAAATAAAGTAAATGGGGCTCTACACTCTATTCTGGAAAGTCAGAATGTGTCAAAAATGGCACGTATGGCAATTCACAGTGCTGCATTAGTTCCTACTTTAACGTATGGTAGTGAAAGTTTGGTGTGGCAGAAGTAGAATAAATGCAATAAAAATGCGGTTGCTAAGGAGTATGTTAGGGCTGAATCTGAGTGACTGGGTGAGAAACTGTGTGATGAAAGAAGAGTGTGGTTTGCAAGATGTTGCGGTGACCAGGATTAAGAAAGGAATGCTTCGGTGGTTATGCCATGTAGAAAGAATGACATACTGTAACAAAATAAAAACAATAATAAATAAAAAGACGTACTGTAACAAAATAAAAACAATAATAAATAAAAAGGTTTCAAGCGCTTTTAGCCTGATGTAGCCTGTGGCAACAAATAATAAATACTAAAAAAAAAACAAAGAAAACTTAAACTTAGCTCTCCAATAAAAAAAAAACACAACATCACTCGTAAAACTATATTTTTTATTTTTCCAAAATGCACTTAACTTCTTTAACCTTCCATTATCACAAACGGTTGTAAGCAACTCCATCTAGTGATGTTTTGTTGTACTATACCGGTTGTTCAGACTGTAGATGACTTAAATCTACGGTAGATTTACGAATTTGGCAGCACTTTGAACGGTATAATACTTCTGTTCGAACAGAAACTACAGAGGGTTAAAAATGTCCTTTATTTTAAAAGTTAAATCATAAATGTCCTCCAATCTCACATCATCTTACATATCTGAGTAATATATGAGGGCCGTAAATTTATGAAACTTTGGACTTGCAAATTATAAATCACTTAGTCGCAGTAATATTTCTCTTCTACACATGGACCTCTCTGTGAAATTGCTCTCATGGGTGTAATTATTAAATAATGGGACTTGTAGTTGGAAGTACGTGTTAGAACATGAGGGTTTTATACAATAGTTGCAATATATGGCAGATGGGTTGCTAACCGCAGGTTTTCTACCAAGATGTTAGAGCAATATATTTGGACGCTGTGTTGAATCGCGTAGTGAGCGGACGTGCTTATTCTTTACTTACGACAAATAAAATTCAAAATAGTAGTGCTACATCACTCTAAACTTTATTGTGCCAAAGTATAGTGCTGTTCCAAATAAAGTGTGCCCATGGTAAGAACAAAAAATCTTTAACTATTTCATGTCCAAAGACAAATAAAGGCTGGAATTTATTATGTTTACGCAAATAATAGAATTAAAAAATAGAAAGTATATTATTCAATATAAATAACATAAATTTAAAGTCATTCTTATGTTTAATTTACCTTTAATTTACTACTGGTTTCGGAAAGTACTATTCCATATTGAGGGTCACGCACAAACTAACCGAGCGGAGCGAAAAATTTACTCACATTTTTATTTACTTTCATACAATAATATGAGTGTCCAACGTTCAACTACAACCGAATCTAGTGACAAAATGAATATTATTAGTGGGAATACTAGTTCCCAGCCTGACCTGTCAATCATTGCAGCAACTGAACACGTATATAAAAATGTGTCACAACGCAAAAGAAAAGTATCTGAGGATGATTTCTCGGTCCAATTCAATGTAATTGTGTGTTAAAGGAATTTGGTGAATCCCAGACAGAAAACATCAATTCTATAAAAACAGATATCAAAGATACCAATGAACAACTTATTGATATAAAAACTAAAAGGGATCTGCAGCTCGAAGAACGTAATAACTACAAGTCTGAAATACAAAAACTAACAAATACTGTCACTTATAACGAAGAAAAAATAAAATGTATTGACAATGATGTACAGGCTCTTCAGAGCACTGTACATCCCCCCCCCCTTACCGTTAGAACATCCTACCCGACAGCGAATAGTTATGCAGATAAAATGACCGAAGTTCAAGAGCTCTTAGAGCGTGCCAAGAATATAATAATCACTGGCATTTTCAAACCACATTTAGAAAATATGGAAGAAAATAGGGAAAACGATAGATGTGAAGCGATGAAAGTACTATCAGGCATCTATCCACTTACCTCTAAACCAGAAAGAATAATGCGCCTAGGCAAGTATGATGGGAAGAAAATGCGCCCACTAAAAGTTTGCTTTTTAACTCCAGATATTTCAAAAACTTAATTAAAAAATAAATCTAACTGCAAAGTAACCAATATAAAAATATTCTCCGACCAGATACCCAACCAAAAACAAGAAATGGCAAACCTTCGAGAAGAGGCACGTCAGCGCAAAGAAAAAGAGGAAAATGACTTAATTGTAAAATACACAACGAAACACTCTAAATAATAACACAGGAAACAAAAATTGGACACCAGAGAAAATACAATAACTAAAAATAAGGATAAATTTATAACTCATAAATACTATTATAATTATGCAGATTTATCTGCTAAAAATAAAGCACTAACATTTTTGTACGCCAATATTCGCAGTTTAGTTAACCCAGGCAAACTAGATGAAATACGTTGTGTTATAGAATTACTCGAAACGAAGATTCATGTTTTAATTATTACGGAAACTTGGATAAAAACGAAGACGAAGCACAGAGATTAAAACTACCAAACTATGATTACTACTATAACTACAGAAAACATTCTAGAGGTGGTGGAGTGTCTTTGTTCACTCATAAGGATTTGAAACATGAATTATTGGAGGATCAATGTGAAGATGGAAACCACTTTTTTGGGTACATCTTGACACTTTTACCTACTTACTAATGACAAACACGTTAAAGAATATAAGGGACTACTGTGAGAGAATACCATAAGATTATTGAATTAAATCAGCACCAAATATTGCACTCGTGAAACCACATCATCAAAAACTATTATAGATCATGTATGTACCAACTTACAAAATAACACTTTCCAAATGTCTATTATTGAATTCCCCATAGCTGATCACAAACAAATATATCTCGAGTTAAACAGACCAAAAACTGAACGCATAAATTACTACTTCCGGTTTCTAATATATGTATATTGTAATAAATGTACTAAAATAGCCTAAAAATATTTTGAAAATGTATTCTATATTTTTGAATGTGTTCAAGTAAGGATTTTAGTTCCTTTATCTTATTATTTGTATGTGTTAAATCGTTTTGGACCACTTGTTTTCTGAAATATATTTATACTGCAAGTTAATTGTTGAAAACTGTTAAAATGGTTTTAAAATGATTTTTATGATTTTAATTAATGGTTAATGGTTAATTTGATTGTAAATATTGAGATGTGTTTAGAATTGTTTAATTGTTAAAAAAATATAAAAGCGACATTGGCGGTAATCTTATAAATACTCCGAATTAAAAGAAATTTGTTACAGTACTTGGTTATTCTTTTTATAAGCAAGTTAAGTATATTTCTACTATGTCTTATTTTATTGTACTTTTCATTATTTTTGCTTATTGTGTCTTTTGTTAAAATTATGTGCAAAGTTATTTTCTTTAAATATATTATTTTCAATTGGCTTAATTCTTTCCATAATTTGTCGCTTGTTAGAAGGAAGATTCTAAAAGTTCCTTTTAGCTAAATAGGAGAATTTAAGTTTATTACAGAGCCGATCTTTTTCCTAGGTAACTTCTTTGTTTAATTTTCCACAAAAATAGCACGCGCTTACCATAATGGCCCCGCAGAGCCCTATTTTTAGCGTTAAATTAAAATTGTAAATAAGGGAGACAGAGTTCCAGGATTTTGGAGTTTTTTTTGAAAATATCTTCGTCTGTAAGTTACTTTTTGGTGATTTTTAATATTCCTTATAATTTTCGGGTTATTTGCAAAATCTGGAGCCCATTTTTTTGTAGAATAAGGGTGACATACGAGCACACAGTCCACCCGATGTCAAGTGGATGCTGTAGCCTATAGACATATACATTTATCCTCGATCAAGAATAAAAAAGCAGATGCGCTATCACCCCTGAGGACTATGATAGAATGCCTGGTTTCCAGTAAAAAAGGGTCTGCGGATCTCAAAAATTGTTACTAACAGTTGCAATATTTTTGCAGGAAAAATAAGAAAATGCGTTTCTCAGAATAACATTCCGAATCAAATGGTTTTAGAATTGTAACGATTTTTCCGCAGAAAACGTACTTCTCCACCAGACATAAGCTATATTAATGCTTTGTAACAGATTTCGTAGATAATGATTTCTTATGTTTACGAATTATATCGCAAATATTAACTTATTTTATATTCCCGACGTTTTAGCATTTCACAGCACCATAATCACGTGAGGGGGGGGGGGGGCTTAGGTGTTCGACATGCCAATGTCGTAGTTAACCACGGCTACCTCCAATGCCCCTCATGACCATGGGTGTTGTAAAGTGCTAGAAACGTCGGGAATATAAAAAAATATATGGGATAAAATCCGTAAAGACTTTTTTATATATAATATTTTGTAGGGCAAGATTTACTTATTTACTTAGTTTTACTGGTTTCGGTAACGATCGTAAGAGGTAAATGCTAGCTAAAAACATCATGTGGAGGAAGAATAAAATTTATTAAAACATAAACATCGAAAATTGTCGTTCGGTTTTTTCCTGTAAATAACAGGACAAGGGATGTTAAACTTATATTATTCGAAAGCTTCTGTACCATTAATGTGCACCCAAAAAACGAACACAAAATAATCAATATATTGCATTTTATGATGAGCGTAAGTAAGCATTTTGATCACGCGGGTCATTACTGATATTCAGCTTTGTGGTTTCGCCACAACTCGTGCTGAGTAATAAAGTGTAGGTACATATTTTATTATGCTTTCCACGTTCAAAACCAAATTCATTAAACTTTTGTATTTTAGCTATAAATTGGTATATTGAAGTATACGTCAATGTCTAGCGCCAAAATAAATTGCTTCTTTCTTCTTTCTGTTTTACTTTTTCTAAGGATGTATCCTGTGTATATGTAACGAATTTGCACTATAAATATTTCTAAAAATATTTGTTGTAAAAGGTTAAGGGCAAAATTTGGAAAATCCAAAAGTTTGGTTTTGAAAGAAAAATAAATTACGAAAATATATCAATTACACAAAGTGTAAAATCGATATTGGCTGTTTAGTATATTATTTGTCCTTTGTCTATCAAAGGCTAAAGGCTTATTAGGTGTAAGGTACATTTATAAAAAAATCGTTTTATTAACAAACTACGCGTTCTAGGCTACTAATATAAAAAAGGAAACCGTCATACACATATACGTCGATTTTGTCGGGAGTTATCATAAAAACGTACAAAATCAGCGTACAGACGGACGTCCGGACGTCACGTAAAATTTTTTTCAAACCGTTTGTATTTCCAAAGTAGCAATATAAAATGATTTAACCTCTCAACCCCCTAGTAGTCTCATAAGACCGCGGCCATATTCCGTCAAATCCCTAGCGGTCTCATGAGGTCGCGCCCACCCACAGCACTTTAACCCGTAAAAACTTATATATAGAGACTACTTTTGTGTGAAGAAGTTTGGCATTATATAATCTATATGAAATTTTCTATCCTCTTGTGCAATAAAAAACCTGTTATCCTATGATGTGTGATAAAATCTACGTTCATTTCGTACGCCATTTTCGCGTGAAGCTTATTGTTGGTTATGGTTGTGTTTTATTATAAAATTGTAATCCACTTGACCGCATCCAGCGCAGAGCGCCTCGAATCGTCGACGACCGAGTGCTTTCCGATCGGCTCGATTCACTGGCGTTGCGAAGAGATGTTGCATCTCTTTGCGTATTTTATCGCATCTATCACGGGGAGTGCTCTGAGGAATTGTTCGGATTAATCCCAGCCGCCAAATTTCGTGAACGCACGACACGGCAAACGTCCCAATACCATCCACACCATCTGGATGCTTGGCGGTCCACCACTGTACGTTTCACAAGGAGTTTTCTTCCACGTACAACCTCTCTGTGGAATAGTTTATCATCGGCGATTTTTCCGGACCGATACGACCTGGGGACCTTCAAGAAAAGAGCTTACTCCTTTCTAAAGGGCCGGCAACGCACCCGCAATTCTCCTGGTGTTGCGGTTGATCATGGGCGGCGGTAGTCACTTAACATCAGGTGAGCCGCATGCTCGTTTGCCCCCTCTTCTATAAAAAAAAAAAAAAAATGAAAGTTTTGTGTGATTATATTATTTTTTTTACGTAAATAATTTCCAGTAATATATATTGAAATAATTGTGACTTTCACGCTGCCTATATCCGTTTGGTATGTTTTTTTTGTTATCAAACCATAGGATAGAAAATTTTGTATAGATTTTATAATGCTAAACTTCTTCATAGAAAATTAGTCTCTAAATATAAGTTTTAATGGTTTTAAGTGCTGTGAGTGGGTGCGGTCACATGTGACCGCTCAGGATATGCCGGGCGCATGCGACTGCATGGGATTTTTATGACGCTTGAAGGGTTAAAAAATATAAGATGGATTATATTGTTTTATTATTGTCGCAGAAGTGCAATGTGGTTATGATTATGATAGAGGCATTTTAATATCACAAAATTGAATGACCTTGACGTGTCGGAGTAAAGCACTAACTCAAACGCTTCACGCTATGAGGTACTACTATTATATTTACACGACGAATAATTTAAAATATGAATTAGTCCTTAATTTTAAAATTGCCGTTCTGGAGTACTTACCATTTGAAATTAAAATAATTTGTGTTTAGTTAAGGATACTAAATTCAAATTAATTTTATATTTAAAATATGGATTTTGTTTTTAAATTAGTACTTACTTACTTACTTACTTATCGTCACGCACAATCCCTAACGGGGTAGCCAGAGAGAACAGATCGCCAAGTGTCACGATCCTTACATACCTCTTTCGCTTCTTTCAGGTTCATTAACTTCTTCATACATGCACGTCTAGGTATCCGAGTACTCTTGACCCTCCCCTCTTCGAGCAATTTGCTCACATGGTCTTCGAAAGTTAGTCTCGGTCTACCTCGACACCTTTTAATATTTACTTTCGCTCTATATATTTTCTTCACCATTCGGTCTTCACTCATTCGTTCAACGTGTCCAAACCATTGGAGTACGCCCCTATCAATTTTTGTGATAAGGTCATCTTTCAATCCTGCCATATTGCGAATCTCTTCGTTTCGCTTTCGGTCGGCTATGGTAACGCCACACATTTTACGAAGAGATCGCATCTCCACTGCATTCAACTTGCTTTTATGCTTCTTCTGGCATACCCAGGTTTCGCTGCCATATAACAAAGTCGGTACCAACACTGCGTTATGTATTGCAAGGCGTGCACTCTTCACCACGCCTTGCCTTTTTATTAATGCATTCAGGGCACCATTGACTTTGTTTCCGGCAGCGACACGCCTATCCACATCTAAACCACATCTTCCATCCCGGCTGAAAGCACTCCCCAAGTATACAATTTCATTTACCTGTTCTAGACATTCCTGATTTACCCATATTTCACATTTCGTTCTCTCTTCGTCCTTTTCAAATACCAGAACCTTAGTTTTATTAGCATTCAAACGGAGACCTTTAATTTCACATTCCTCTTTCATACACGTGACTAATGCCTGCAGTTCTGCTTCTGATGGTGCAATAAGCACTGCATCATCAGCATACAGCAGACAATTAACTTTTATGTCACTCAATTTCACACCCAAACAGCTATCTTTCAGCTTCTGTAAACAGCTGTCGAGATACAGTATGAACAGCCAGGAAGACATGACACAACCCTGTTTTACGCCCGCTTGGATGCTAAACATGGGTGACAGGTCATGCCCTACCCGCACACAGGCTTTACAGTCATAGTAGAGTGACTGCACAGCCCTTAACAATCGACCATCCACACCATATCCCGGCAACAGTTCCCACATTTTCTTCCTTATAACCTTATCAAATGCTTTCTCCAGATCCACAAAAGCACAGAAAACCCTCTGGTTAACACTCAGAAGCTTCTCCGTGATCATGCGGAGAGAAAACATTTGATCCGTGCATCCTCTTCCAGGTCTAAATCCGCATTGTGCCTCCCATAAGAATCTTTCCGATTTCTCTTGCATCCTGCGTGTCAAAACCTTCGAATAAACTTTACTTGCTAAACTGGTCAAGCTGATCGCCCGATAGCTCCCGCAGTCAAAATGTGAACCTTTACCTTTATATAAAGGCACAATGACCGCGGATCGCCAATCATCTGGGACATCTCCCGTCCGCCAGCACAAATTGCACAGCAGATGAAAGCTGTCCCAGACGCGAGGCCCACCGTACTTGACCATTTCAGCAGTAACTCTGTCTAGTCCCGCAGCCTTACCACATTTCAAACTTCGAATCGCACGTTCAATCTCTTTCATGCTGATGACCTCAGTGTCGTCGAGGTCCGTGTCTGGCGTGCCAGTCGCGGCGTCACCCCCGGATCCTTCACTAAGATCATGACACGCATACAATTCTCTATAAAATTCACTCCATCGCTGCATGACGTCCGATTTTTCTGAGAGGACGTCATTGGTTCTCGAAAGCACTTTGTTCATTCTTAAAGCTGTCGCACCACTCCGGGACCTTCCAACCTCTTTCCAGAAGAGTTTGGAGTTTTCCCTAAAGTTGTGCGACAACCTCTCGTCCGCTTCTATTCTACACCTTTCACGTACTTCCTCAATCAATGTTTTCGCATGAACTTTCTGCAGCTTATATCTTTCTTTCATCTTCTCTCTCATATGCTCATCGTTACTAGAGGCTAAGTAGTCTAACCATGCTTTTTTCTTCTTTTTTACAGCTTCTTTCACTTCGTCATTCCACCATGCATCTCTTCTTTTACTACTACCTCTTTTTGTCGTACCACATACTTCTTCCGCTGCACTTACCATTCCATCCCTAAGGTTCTGCCATATTCTCTCCACAAATTCTTTCTTGCCATCGATGGTGTCAAGCTTTTCGGCTACCCTCGTGTGATATTTGTCCCTAGTATCCGCTTCCTGAAGCTTCCAGCTTCGGATGCGACAGACCGACTGTGGTTCTGTTACTGCCGTCCGGTGGCGCCAACCCGCGAACAAACCCCTAAATCTAGTAATTACTAGATAATGATCCGTTCCCAGGTCAGCACCCCTGAACACTCGTGTATCCATCACCTGTTTTCGCAGTCGGTCATCCACCAGGAACAAATCAATCATACTTCTCTCATTCTTTCTTTCTCTAGTGTACATATGGATCTTCCTGTGATTAAACATAGTGTTTGTCACAAGAAGACCCTTTTCCTTGCATACAGCCAGTATAAGCTTGCCAGCATCATTAACCCTTTTTTAAATTAGTAATTTGTGTATTGATAAGCGTTATATTTTCATCGCATTTGAATCTTTTTTGTCATCATGAATACGTTAAAAATTCGTGTAATTATGGAGTAAGAGTATGACGGTATCATGGTGGGAACGCAGCTTACCCGTTTTCGCTCTGAAAATTTCGACCTGAAAAATGAAAGACGTGGTCTTCCGAAAACTATGGTCGACAATGATGAATTAAAGACGATTGTGGAAGCTGATGATATTGAATCTAGGGCTGAATTAGTGGCAGCTTTCGAAGTTAGGATCAAAACAATATAGGTTCATTTGCGAAAAACTAGCAAGGTAAAAAAGCTTTACAAATGGTTGCCCCACAAACTCAATGACCGCAAGCGCGAAGTACGCATCGAGACGTGCTCAGCACTGCTCAACAGGCACATAAAAGAAGGAATTTTGAACGGATTGTTACCTTTCAGCAAGTTGGTTGGATCCTGGTTCAATACCTAAGCAATGCCCTAAACGAAAACTTACCCCTAGAATAGTGATGAACGCTGTTTGATGGTCTAGCGCCGGTGTGATTCATCACAGCTTCTTACCAAACAGGATGAGTATCACTTTAGATGTGTACTGTAAAGAACTGAACATAATGATGGAAAAGCTGGCACGTCTCCAACCACCTTTGGGCAATCGCTCCATCCCGCTGCTCCTGCACGACAATACGTTATCTCATACTGCACAACTGACGATCACCAAGTGCTATGACGGAGCTCCAGTTATTCTATTATAGGGGCTGGGGTTCTGTCATCCGACGTACTCATCAGACATTGCTAAATTCTACTTTTTATAGAATTTGGATAACTTTTTGGCGGCAAAAAATTCAATACCCGAGAGGAAGTACAAAATACATTTAAAGAATGTGTTGCCTCCCGTCCAGCTAATTTCTTCAAGAAGGGCATCAGTAAACTGCCACTACGTTGATCTTCTAAGATCCTTCGATTGCACGAGTGATTACTTTGATGAATAGAAATAAAAGATATAGAAAAAAACTTACGTTAATTTATTTCATGAAAAACGGCAATTTCATTGGTAAAAAAACCCTAATATTACTAGCTTAGATAGGAAAACTTTCCAAAATTTATGCTTTTACATTGTTAAAAAAATCTAGAATAATAATCTCCAAATAATCCAATTTGAAGTGACTCTACGTTCTAGTTAGTGTCTGGCTGTCAAAACTTAGCCATGATAACTACCGGAAGCTCTGGTTTTAATTAACTTATTTGGTTAAAGGCGTCAGAAAGTTTGGCCGTACTTCGTAATAAATAATAAAACTTTGCTACCTCAAAGACAGCGATCATAAAATACATTTCATTTTTGTATTTAAAATTATTTTAAATAATATAACCAGGAGATGTTTTAAGATAAAATAAAAATGTTTAATACTACTTTCAATTCAAATCCTATTTTCACTAAACAAGTTTTTTTTATAAATTAGTAGAGCCATTCTGCAGCTAAACATAGCAGAAACGAGAATTTCACTACTTGTCTTCTTTATTTTCCATAAGATAATAATATATTTTGTTTCCAAATGAATATATAATTCTAAGTTTATAATATAATTTAAATGAAACCTTGCCAGTCTTTTCATTTTAGTTTTTGGAATCGAATAAATATAATAACGATTGTATTCATATTATCGATTTTCTAACTTATTTCTTGTTTTATTGTTTTTTCGAATTCTAAACGGTATAAAGAGCTACTTTTTTGTATTTTACTTTAAAAATATATGGCAGTTTTTAAAGGATAAACCAACTAATTAACTTCAGGCACAAAAATCCTATTCTCCTTTCGAGAAAACTGTCGACCCATAAGGGTAAAAAAATAGGGGATAATATTTTTAAAGCAACTATTTAAACAACTTTGATATTGCAATACGAGTATTCCTTAGTCTACTAAAAATATAAAAAAATAACTTTTAATAAAAAGGAAGACCTGACTTCATAAAATTTTAAAGTATAATATATTTGACGGTTCCGCGGCGCAGTGGCTTAGCAATGAATTGCGGTTAGGGCGTCCAATCCCGCACGTTATTTGTAATCTGGATTTTTGCGGGTTCGATGATCGCGGAAGTGTAGGTAAATGCTACATGAGCTGAGCTGCCTATTAAGTGTTATGTAAAGAAAAGAAGTATTTATTTGTTAAAAATAAAGTATGTTATTGACAGCTATTTATATATTTTAATTATGATGACCTGAAACAATGAAAAAAAATTAAGTTAAGAGTTAAGTTAAATTTTTAGTTCTCTTAAGTCGGCTTTTACTTTCTAATTGAACTTATTTTTTCCCTTTACAACCTAGCCCGGTAATGGTTGTATTAAGCAAATGGGAGGTGTATTTTATAATAAGTGTAAGGGTCACAAACGTATAATCCACCGGATGGAAAGAGGATGCTATATTTTGTTGACGCTTGTCTAACGTCGATTAAAAATCGAAATGCAGTTGCTTTTGTAATATTCCCTAAAAGACTGATGAAAACTAACTCGTATACCCGAAAAAAAGGTATTCGATTTTCTACACTAAACAGTGGTAGCGCAACTATATACAACGCAGCTATTTATTACACTATAGTAATAAATAGCAGTATAGTGTTGCGTTAATTATTTATATTATATATTATACCTTGAGAACATGGTTTTTCCCTGCGCGAGCAGAACTTTTTGTGCATTAGTTGTAATTCAACTGTAGCGCGGCTCTACTATTATTTATATTGATACGCGTATTATTACATGTTTAGATACATTTTGCAACATTTGATATTTTTGGGTTACCTGAGTTCCTTTAGTAATATTATTAAAAAAAAGCAGTAAGATTTGCTTGTTGGTCTAGTGATCGTTTTTAACTTCCCGCTAAGGAAATTAAAATTTTTCAAAGATAGCGAAGTTATTCGTTTAAACCAGTTTTACGAAAATCGAGTTTTCAGATGCGTTGCAACCCCTGAGGACTAAGATGGAATGCCTAGTTTCCAGTATAAAAGGGTCTCCAGATCTCTACACTCACCATACAAAACACAGCAGTATTAAGCTGCTATTTTACGATGGTATTCTGTGAGAGCGTGGTTCTTTCCCGGCCTAGCTGACCTATTCGTGCTACAACCACAATAAAGCTGCACTGTGGCTCTACCATATAACATCATCGTCTAAATAGTTTGAAACTCGGGTCAGGCAAAACAAGTTAATGGGATTTTCTGTAAATAAAATTTGGCGGTGTTCCACATCCGTGCCTCGGAAAACACCTAAAGCTATTGGTCCTGCGCCTGATATCTTTCCGGTCATGTTAGATTGCCATCCTATCGGGCTTTGAGATTGGGACAAGAGAGAGTGCACCTGTGCTTGCGCATCCACTTGAATATTTTATTCCTAGAGGATGGCTAATCTCTGCTGAGAAGAGTCGCCGTTAACAAAATTCAATCTGGAGGACATTATCAATTATTTAATATTGTTATTTTAATATACCGTTGTTATACACGTATTATAATACGGGAAATTCCTCGTTTATAAACGTAATTCTATTAATTATTCTAATTGCTATATATAACGTCATTAGGATGCAAGCTGATAATGGCAAGCATAACGACCGCATCATTAATAATATCACAAATAGTTTGTACCACATCTACTAATTGCCCCTAACGTTGAAGGTATCGCATTAATCGAGTCTTATCTAAGCGATTAGTTTAGATAGCTATGTCAAATCCCAATTAAGGAAATAGCATATTTATCAGAACTAAAAATTTCTTTAAAATTAATCTCAAACAGTTTCACCCACCCCTCTCAAGTAAACGCGTCGATTTTAGACTATACATTTGGCTTGATAATGTTTACTTTAAGGCATCGAGAATGTCAATAAGGGCTTATATGGTGCTATTATGCTTAGACAATGCAATATGCATATTATATTGTATACAGTTGTGAAATTGAAATGTTAATAAATATTATGACACTATTTATGTAGAATATCTACAGTTTTAATTGTTAAGGACATCAGAAGTTTAACACATCTTCATAAGTTCCCTCGTGAAGACACAACCAAACAATAACTTGTATTAAGCATTTTTTTTATAGAAGAGGGGGCAAACAAGCATGCGGCTCACCTGATGTTAAGTGACTACCGACGCCCATGATCAACCGCAACACCAGGGGAATTGCAGGTGCGTTGCCGGCCCTTTAGAAAGGAGTAAGCTCTTTTCTTGAAGGTTTCCAAGTCGTATCGATCCGGAAAAATCGCCGGTGGTAAACTATTCCACAGAGAGGTCGTACGCGGAAGAAAACTCCTTTTGAAACGACAGTGGTGGACCGAGCATCCGGATGGTAGGATGGTATCGGGACGTTTGCCGCGTAGTGCGGTCACGAAATTTGGCAGCTGGGATTAATCCGAACAATTTCTCAGAGTACTTCCCAATGGTATATGCGAAAGAAAATGCAAAGAGATGCAACACCTCTTCGCAGCGCCAGTGAATCGAGCCGATCGGAAAGCACTCTGTCGTCGACGATTCGAGCCGCTCTGCGCTGGATGCGGTCAAGTGGAAGGAGCTGGTAGATGAGAACAGTATTCCGTGTGCGGCCGAACCTGCGTCTTGTAAAGTTGCATGCGGTCTGCCGGCATGAAATACTGTCCCGCTCTGCTGAGCACGCCAAGCTTTTTAGAGGCCAATTTGGCCTTCTTTTCCAAGTGACCGCGAAACTGCACGTCACTCGATATGTCGACGCCGAGGATTCCGATACTGGCTGAGGTAACAAGGGGAGTGCCTTAAAACTGAGGAGATACGACAAAGTGGTTCTTTTTAGCAGTTAACGCGCAAACTTGTGTCTTCTGGTGGTTAAACTGGACTAGCTTTAGTCGCCCCCATCCAAGACTCTGTTCAGCAGAGACTAGACTTCAGACACAAGTTTGTCCCGGTACTTGGAGACGTTTTCCCGAGAAATATTGGCACGGCCAGTTTACAGAGCATCACCAGTGTTGTCATCTGCATAGCAATGAATGTTACGGGTTTGCAACATATCATTGATATGGAGAAGAAACAGCGTTGGCGATAGCACGCAGCCTTGTGGAACACCAGCATTAATAGGCTTGCAATCGGAGCTTGCACCGTCTACAACGAGCTTGATGCTCAGATCTGCAAGAAAGCTGGTGATCCAATCGCACAGTTTCTCGGGAAGCCCATAGGAAGGGAGCTTCGAAAGAAGCGCTTTGTGCCAAACCCGATCGAAGGCCTTCGCAATGTCCAAACTAACGGCCAATGCCTCCCCCTTGGACTCTACTGTCTCCGCCCATCTGTGAGTTAGGTAGACCAGAAGATCACCAGCTGACCGACCACGGTGAAAACAATATTAGCGATCACTAATCAGCTGGTGATCCTCAAGGTACCTCATGAGCTGGCAGTTAAAAATAGACTCCATTGTTTTGGAGAACAAGGAGGTGATGGCGATAAGCCGGTAGTTGGACGGGTCTGAGCGGTCGCCTATTTTAGGGATCGGGTGGACGAAAGCCGCCTTCCATGATTTTGGGACTACGCCTAGCGAGTAGGGGTACCGGAAAAGACGCGTTAAAACCGGTGCCAACTATTAACCGACAAGCATGTTGTATGCGTAGGTATATGGATGTAAAGAGGCGTGAGAAGTGTGTCAAGAAAATGCTAAATGGAAGTCCGTAGTCTCTGCCTACTCTTTTGGGCGACAGGCGTGAATGATTGTGATTCTTATGATTTAATAATACGACCAAAATAACATTAGCTACGTACAGGATGTCTGATTTAAGTGACTTGTTTACTACTTTTGAAGGTCGAGTATCTAGTAGACAGTAATTTAATGTTATTAGAGTTAAAAACAAAAAAAACTAAATAATACGTATGTATCACGAGTCGGGAAGTGACTCAAAAATACTAAGCAAAATAAAATTAAATTCTTTTATTGTTATCAGTAAAATATACACCAGCAACATTTTTATTTTTTGGATAACCAGAATTGGGTGAATACAGAACAAAACCAACACTGGTCTTGGGCGTTCACTTGTGCCGAACGCCCCGCTACGCCAGATTCCTCGCAAAATACTCTACACTTAAACCTTGTACATATTGAGCAATAGATTCTATAATATTTACTTAAAACGGGCAACGCTATATTGTTCCTTAATTTGTTAATAGTACTTTAATTTTGGAAAATACACATTTTATCTTTTGCTTTATTGTATTAAATTATCATGATTGCGTTGTAGGTGAACAGTCATACTTCTTATTTTTAAAGTACTTTAATAAATTTTTAATGGCCTCCTCTTTATTCTTTACCAAGCTATTTATAGGTTTAAGTTACAAAAATGCGGAAATTTTCACTTCTAATTATGTATTAAAAGTCTTTCTTCAAGTTTCCGTAGTGGATTAAAATCTTGTACCGCGGCAAAGTTGGAAATATCGTCTTAAGCTGGTCCAAAATTTAAGAAGCTACTTTTTACTCTTTGGGCACTTGATATAATAAAATAAAGTTACGTTTTAATGGCCAACCAACTCAAGAAAATGGCTCGCTTATGATTACCAAATTTATTGCAATAATATAATCTTACTGAAGTACATTGGTCCTATGGCTGCACAGATCTTTTTCGTTATTGAGAGGATTTTAACAAGCATAAGTCTGGGGGTAAATGAGTTATTTTTTATAATAACAAGAGAGTCAACAGACCTAACATAACCTTGAGCACGATTTTACCTCTGATGTCTATGTATTGTCCTTGGTTGCGCGGAAAACGAATACCCTCGCATTTTGTGTTAATTAGTTGGTTAGATTAGCCGGCAACAATCTCCCTTCCCACTTCCGTTTCCAATATGCAATGCTGTCGTGCACAAGTGCATTTATCGTCGCGCACCGCTTGCACCAGTTGCAGCGTAGATCCACCAGCCTCGAGGCTTTGGAGAGAGGCTGCTTGCGGACAGCCTTGGTAAGCCCGTACTTATTTATGAGCTGTTTTTATTTGTTATTCCTTTTTCCCACCGCAGCTCATACTCCTGTCGTGCCGGTTAACGCATTGAACTAGACTATAACAAGTAATTAAATTCAATGCGAAGATTATAACAAGTATATAGTTCAAAACCCGCCACGTACCACGTCTACCATTTTGTTGGTTTATAACAAACCACGCAAATCCAGTCCACTTTCGTCATTCGCCCACCCAATCATTTGGGTTCATTATTCCCTGAATCGAACCCGTGACCTAGTCGCCCCACCATTTTGTGTTCCACTCGTTCCGGATTCGAACCCAGCAACCTATGGCCCCACCATTTTATGTTCCTTCTCTTTGGATTTGAAAGGGCAACGTAGTCGCCTTACTATTTTAGTGTCACTCGTTCCGGATTCCAACCCAGGAACCTATGGCCCCACTATTTTGTGTTAATTTGTTCCGGATTTGAAAAAACGTTATCTGAACCAGTTATTATAGCCTCTTATCAAAGGCCTCTAGATTAAAATTACGAACGATAATATAACGAAATTGTTCTTCTATACATATATTAAAAGGTTTTTTCCTTAGAAAAGAGAAGTTTTGGATTGAGTGTAAGACGTAATAGAAAACACGAAGTAGCAATGAGCATTGAGCACAAGCCACAGCGCGAACTAAATTGACTTAATTAACTTAGGTGACGTATATTTCGATTTCAACGAGATAAACTAATTTAAGTGAGTAAAGTAATAATTAAGTAATAATTAACGAGTTCCATCGGAAACTTTTGATACTGTACCTATTGATGTACATTGCTAATCTACTCGTTTCAGAAGTGACACGTGGTAAAAGTAAGTAAGGAATTATAAATTCATCATATTTACTTATCTTGGATTTTTGAGTTAGCTCTCTTATTTACAAATATTTAGTTCACTTAGCTAAGCTCAGTATTTCGGGTGTGAGCCGAAATATTAAAAGGGTCACATTAATTTTCCGCCATTTAGATAAGATAGATTAGCTAGTAGTATGCCCTATACTTAAGAGAACACGTCACCACATTTCGTCCTGTGGGTGTCGTAAGAGGTTACTGTATACAACAAAGGAGTGGAAAAGTTACCGGCATCGGTGTTTTCATTTTTTTGATTGAAATTCAGGTATTTTCAAGGCTAGAGTGAATGGGCTTTGGTTTGACTATTTTTGGCTGCTTTGACACTTACTATCAGGTGGGATATTTGTTAGCACTAGTTTAGAAGCACAAAAAAAATAATGCCGGTGAGATCTACGACGGCATACCTATTTTAATATTGTATGATGTAAAAAAAACTCAGTCCGAACACTGTAAGCAACCTAACTGCCGTCTGTAACACTTGGAAGATGGATTTAGGCAACGGGAGAGGCTTACTTTCAGACTTTAAATTTCGTGCCTATAAAAAAATAAAAATGTTGAAATAATGAGTAAGTCCGTAACGAATTAATATATTACGTGATATTTTGACGTGTTGCTCCACTTAAATTATATTATACAGTAACACACTAGGCCCTTATTACTTTAAACGAGGCATTACATCCTTAACCTCAAGGGTGACAACACTAGTGCAGGGATGTAAGTGTATATGCTTCATAACATCCATATAAATGTAATGGTTATAATAACATTCGCTATATCACTTTTATAAAAGTACTCTTATATTCGTCTTCACTCCTTATTTATAATAATGACCACCTGCCCTTCAGTTGGTGCTATTTGAAGAGAACAATAAATATAACTGGTTACTTTATCTGTGTTGAACATTTAATTCCTCAGCAATCCATTAAAGCGATCTGTGGAACCTAATTGCTCAAGTTAAGTACTAAATGTTGCTATTAAAACCGCTTTAGCATCATCGCTGTCACAGCAATATGTTGCTACCTGTCCAACGTGATATATCGTGACCCTCGCCTAATTGCTCTCCATCCAGTCGTCTATTCAAAACAAGCACAAACGTTTTATTGCATTTGGAATATTAATTTATTTTATCAGAATTTAATGTGATATATTTATTGAAAGTATGTTAATATTATTAAGTATTGTTCCATGCCGGAATTCCACGCCGTGTAGTAGCAAGGTAAGAGAATGCACTACCTATGTCATTCCATGGGTTTCTGTCAATGAAACGGAAGATGTAGATATCTAATTCTAGTAAATTATACGCCAAATGATTAAAGTACATATAATATTAAACGTTTTTATAGTATGTGCATTAAAAGTGATATTCCAACCAAATTAACGTCACATAGGCCGAACAATCAAGGCCGGCAGCGAAAGCAGCACCAAGGTGCAAGACATGGGTACTGCTTTCGTTTACTCTGCTGACAAGAACGAGTAATAGTACTGTACTGTGATATGATGATGAATATATGATGAATCTGAAGATTACTTAATAAACATAGACTTATTAATCTTGTGATTTTGATTAATTTTAATCGAAACGGGTTAACAATTCTCCTAAAGGTAAATGATGATATAGGTTTATGTTAGAAATACATCCAGTACATGTTTTATCTAATAATCATGTAGATATTGAGTATAACTTGCTTAATTTTTTATTTAATTAATATTTTTGTTTATTAAGCAAGTAGATGAGTTCGTGTATTTTGGATGTATATTTAGCGGGGATGATAGATATGATAAGGATATAGAACGACGAGTAAATGCAGGAAATAGATTGAATGGGGTAACTCTATTAAGAAGAATCAGTATTTGTCAAAAAAAGGCACGTGTGGTAATTCATAATTCTGTGTTAATCCCTACTTTAATGTATGGTGGAGAAAGTTGGGTGTGGCACAAGAAGCACGAAAGTAGAATAAATGCTGTAGAAATGCGGTCTTTAAGGAGTATGCTAGGGTTAAATCTGAATGACAGGGTGAGAAATTTTGTGATAATTGGTTGTGCAAGATGATGTTGTGACCAGGATTAATAAAGGAATGCTGCAGCGGTTTTGTCATGTGGAAAGAATGAATGAAGAAAGAGTGACAAAGCAAATTTATATGGCGGATGTGAATGGCAGAGTCAGGAAGGGACGCCCTAGAAGAAAGTTTATCGACCAAACGGGCGATATTTTTAAAATGGGCCATATTAGAAGTACCCTTAACCGACAAGCATGTATGCGTAGATATATGGATGTAAAGGAGGCAAAAGAAGTATGTAAGGATCGTGCTAAATAGAAATCCGTAGTCTCTTCCTACCCCTCTGGGTGACAGGCGTGAGTGTTTATGTTATGTTATGTTTATCCTCAGTATATTTTACTATAGCTTTTTTTTAAATTAAAATTTCCTTAAGTGCGTTGCTTTGAAGAAGTAACGTCTTCGTTTTTCTTGACGGTTCCTTAGATTCAATGTTCAATTTATTTTTTTCGTTTCAAAATTAAACCAAATAATGGAAATTTATCATCACTTCCGTCGGAAAAAAATAATTTGTATTGAAATTGCTAAAACACAGAAATCCTGAAATTCATTGATGCGTAAAATGAGAAACGATTTTCATTAAATTTAGATTTTCGTGTCATCTTTGTTCAGCGATCCAAATATTTTATCATGCCTTTTAACAATTTATACTACTCTTATACAGATTGTAATAATACTGAATCGCGGTTTTGAGGTCAAATCTTGACTGGAATTGATATTCTTGAAATGATAAATTTATTTAACTATTTTTGTTCTTAGATTTCGATTGTTTTTAAAAGATTTTATTTAAATTGCGACATTTGTAAGTTTCTCAGGGTCAAATCTTGCAATTGAACTTTGAAGCAGTTATCCTACACTACTGACTACTATTATATAAACACGCTGGACTGGTGATACACCGTGACATGATGAGGCGACTTTATTTTCGCCATTTTGTTACTGATAGCAGAAGTGAACGTCCACGGAACTAATAATAGCTATCTCTATTATTAGTTCCGTGAACGTTTGTCCGTGGACAGTGTGACAAAATATATCGATAAAAATTCTATACCCAGGCTTATCATGTTATTTTTGTATCATTTTAATATAATGCATAATGTAAATAAATGTATCAATTTATACTTATGTCTACTCAGACACAAGCCTGATACTTTAAACAAAAAATCGATGCTGCGTTAGTCTATCTATGTTCTTAACATGAAACGTAACTGAAGTGCATAATACACTCTTTTACACGTTTAAATCTTTAAAATACTCCTTGATGTTTTTAACAAAACAACGGACCTTTGCAAATTATGTGAAATTAATTTCCCGGTACATTCAATGGCAGTGCTTCAAATTAGCACAAACGTTTTGTAGGGTAGCCAGTCCAGTGTACCAGTATATATATTGTGGAGGTCAGTGTCCTCAACCGATTGAGCTGAAATTTTGCATACATGTTTAGTTGGGATGACAATGCATGGTTAAGTGACGTCATAATAAATCCAATGAGGCGGAAGGCAAGATGAAAGTCTAGTTATTTTCTATGTACTCCCATGATCTGAGTATCAAATGAATGGGCTTGCTGAGAAAAATACGACATAAAATAACGTTTCTCTAAATCCAATATGGTAGACTCCCAATTATGGCGGACTATGTTTTACTATTCATCTCATGATATGGATATCAAATTAAAGGATTCGCTAAGCAGAATACAAATAAAATGACGTCAGCATTCAGCCTTTCCAGGAGAGTGTGTACTGTTACCCGGCTAAACTGTGAGACTTAGAGGGGTCACGTCTTAACTAATATCGACCTACACCCTGGACAAATACTAGCGGTGGTAAGAAAAATCAAAAAGGTCGATAATAAGATGGTAGCCATACCAATTTTTAAAAGTTATAACTCGGCAAAGGTTAGGGGTAGTTTGGTGGTGCTCGAACAAATGTTCTAGGGACCGAAAAGGTTTAACTGCTAGCGATAAAAAAATTCAAGATGATGAATCTAAAATAGCAATTGAAAACCAACAATGACGCTTTGAGTTAAATAAAAAGAATTTTAAGACACATGCAGTAATAAATAAAAAATAACGAAGATTTAATAGTAAATAAAAACCTTTTAAAAAGTTATATTGAAAATCTTTAAATTAAATCAAACCTATTGTGACGAGCCATCATTATTATTAATAATTAATAATCAATTTCTATATAAAGGGGCATCAAAATAGTGTTATATATGTTATAAAACAAAATTACATTAATAGGCATAAAGTTGAAAATGAATACATTTCATTTAAGAATAATCTTATTAAAATTATTTGTAATATTTGTGCATTAAGTGAAATTTTTAATAGATGGTCAACTTTATTAATATCTTAATAATAATATTTAATATTTTGATTAATTAATCAAAACAGCCATCGCAGAGACGCAATGCTGCAGAACGCTACAAGAATCAACACGACTACCGTCGGGGTTACACTATCCCAACGTCCCCCATACATCCCAGCAGACATCACCCCTTACATACCTTCATCAACCAGAACAACAAGAATGCGTCGAATCAGGCGCAGCACACCCGCAGATCCATCACGAGACGCAATACCGCAAGTAGCAGTAAGCATCAATGTAACTATCATATTGATGGCGCTCCCTCACAACACACCCACATGAACCCTATCGGCCTTGGTAAGAAAATTTGTATTGTTAACTAAAAAATAGCACCAACGTATATATATATATATATATATATATATATATATATATATATATATATATATATATATATATATATATATATATATATTCCCATTTAATACTTTCTACATATTTGCTTTTTTTCATAGACCTTATACTATTATACGTCTAGTATATAGGACTGCAACCCACAACTCTACTATTGTACAGCTAATTCATCATAGAGAGCTTCTATAATAATGCTTTTGTATCATAGACCTTACTATCATAAGTCCCTAATAGGACTAGTCATTCTGCTACAGTACTTCAAACCCAAGTCCCTCCCGGACTTAGACAATTTTTAACCAATTTGAAATAATACTAGTTTTTACGGAATTTATTGCGTATATTTAACTTTTTAAATACCCGACGTTTCGAACGCTTTACAGCACTCAAAATAGGAAAAACAATATGCGGAAAGAAGATTTGGAGGCAATACGTCAAGACATTTCGTCTATGTTACGTCGATGCTCAGTGCCTAAACCGAATCTTCCCAAAGACGAATTTATAGCGTTAAAGAACCTACGCAATAAACCAGAACTTACGATTCTCCGCGCAGATAAGGGAAACGCCACGGTGGTCATGGATACGTCAGATTATAATTCTAAAATACAAGAACTTTTGTCGGATGTAAGTACTTATAAAAAGGTTAAAAACGACCCAACAAATAGCACACTAAAAACAACTAGTGACCTCATAAAGAAACACTCCGGAAAATTAAATCTGGACGTAAAATGGATAATGCCTACGTGCGCCAAATCACCAAAATTGTATGGGTTACCAAAAATACACAAGCCCTATGCTCCATTACGTCCCATAGTGAGCCAAATCGATTCACCAACCTACAGATTGGCTCAACACTTAGCGAAAATACTCTCACCGCTCAGGGGACATACAAGAGCACACATAAAGGATTCCTACCATTTTGTCAGCGAGATTAAAGACCTACATCTGGCAGACAATGAAACTATGGTCAGTTTTAATGTGCAGTCATTGTTTACGTGCTTACCTGTTGAAGACTGCATCTCAATTGTAACCAGAAGGCTGGAAGAAAACAATATGCCCGTAGAATATGCAGTATTACTCAGATACTGCCTTACATCTGGCTAACTATTGTGGAAGGAGGAGTTCTACAAGCAAGTAGATGGTGTGGCGATGGGCTCACCTGTATCTCCCATTGTCGCCGACATATTCATGAAAGACTTTGAGGAGAAAGCCCTGCTTAGTTCTCCCATAAATCCAAGATTCTACAAGCGGTACGTAGACGACATTTTCACAATTCTACCTTTAGATAAAGTAACTGCATTTTTAGACCATCTTAACCCTATAAATTCTAACATTCAGTTCACAATGGAGTTATAGGCAAACAATTCCTTAGCTTTTCTAGATGTGTTAGTAATTCAGAATCCTGATAACACCTTGAGCCATAATGTATATTGAAAAAAGACCCATACAGATAGATATTTAAACGGTGATTCTCACCACCATCCTTCACAGTTAGCTACCGTGGGTAAATCTTTGTTTCAGAGAGCATGAGGGATCTGTGACAGTAAACACCTGGCTACAGAGCTCCACCATGTCAAGCAAGTTTTGCATGACAACAAGCTTCGAGTCCCGCGCCTACGTCACAGTGAACGAGTGAAGCCGGCCACAGTCGAGCGTGTACCTGCTGTACTGCCATATGTTAGAGGAGTCACTGACAAGATTGGCTACATCTTGAAGCGCGCTTCCATCAAAACATACTTCAAGCCGCTGAAGAAGATTGGTCAGTTTTTACCATCAGTCAAGTGTAATGTCCCTCTGCAAGATGCAGGAGTGTACAAGCTTGATTGTGAATGTTGTCTCTCCTACATAGGACAAACTAAAAGATCAATAAAACCTGCGTTAAAGAACGTATAGCTGATGTGAAGAATCGACGCTCCGGGAAGTCTGCAGTCTGTGAACACGTACAGGATCGCCCCCGTCACTACATGAGATTTGATAGACCGCAAATCCTCGCTAAAGAATACCGATTCCTTCCAAGGATGATTCGCTATTGAAATCAAAAAACGTCCTAATTTCAATAGAGAAGACGGTGTTTACATACGTCAAAGACCTAGCTGTCCTCGATAACGCGACGGGTTGATATTCAGCGCACTTCTTTGTGTTTGGGTTTGGCACTCGATGAACGTTGTATTACTTTAATTTGATCTCGAACGAAAGATGCCATAGATTCGAACAATGGCAATTTAGAGCCACGATTTTCAATTTTAAATGCACGCTCGCTGTTCCAGTCTAGCTTCTTTAATGCAATATGTAGAAACACAAAGTCCATAACGTCATCAAATTTAAGATTTTAGAGCGCAGCTACTAATATTACGAATTTGTCCAAAACCTGCTCGAGACCAATGATATTCGCTGATGACATAATTTTAAGATCCAAAAATTTGGTCTATATATTGTAACGGCCCATTATTATTATTAATAATTAATTTATATATAAGGGGGCGACAAAAATAATGTTAAAAGATATATATTAAACAATAAAATTACATTAATAAGCATAAAGTTAAAAATAAATTCAATTCAGACATTAAGTAAATTAAAGGTAAATATTGTCTTTCAAAATAAACAAAATTATTAAAATAGCTTGTAAAAATATTCAAAATGTGATAAATAATACAAATACAAATTGAAAATATTATAAAAATAAATACAAATAATATTTATAAGAAGAAGAATGTGAAAATTGGTTAAAATGATTTCTTATATTTACGCGAACACTACACATTGAAATAATACTAGTTTTTACGGAATTTATCGCTTATATTTAACTTTTTAAATACCCGACGTTTCGAACGCTTTACAAATTCTTTTTTTTAAAAGAAACTTTTTTTTTACGTGGTAGAGCCATGCTGCAGCATGCAGCCATATTAGTAGTATAGTTGTAGCACGAGTGGGTCGGCTCGAACGGGAAAGGACCACGCTCTCACAGAATACCAGCGTGAAATAGTAGCTTAATGCTGCTGTATTTCGTATGGTGAGTGTAGAGAACCGGAGACCCTTTTTACTGGAAATGAGGCATTTCATCTCATTTCATTTTGATTTGTAATGGAAGATAGATGTAGATGTCTATGGGCCGCAGTAACCACTTACCATCAGGTGGACTGTGTGCTCGTTTGTCACCCTATTCTATTAAAAAAAATCGTAATATCAGTAGCTGCGCTCAAAAATCTTAAATTTGATGACGTTATGGACTTTGTGTTTTTACATATTGCATTAAAGAAGCTAGACTCGAACAGCGAGCGAGCATTTGAAATTGAGAATCGTGGCTCTAAATTGCCATTGTTCGAATCTTTGGCATCTTTCGTTCGAGATCAAATTAAAGTAATACAACGTTCATCGAGTGCCAAACCCAAACACAAAGAAGTGCGCTGAATATCAACCCGTCGCGTCATCGAGGACAGCTAGGTCTTTGACGTATGTAAACACCGTGCCCTCATCGACTCATAATGCCTAATTTTTATGTAAAAATAACCAATACGGTCATTTGTATAATTGTGCGACCTTCCGTAAGCGTTCACCGAGTGACCGTTATAAGATAGCAAAGGCCAACAACTTGTGTTTGAACTGCTTAAACAACAAGCATCGTGTCGCTAATTGTAACTCAAGTTCAGTATGTTACAAATGCCACAAAAGACACCATACATTGTTCCATTTTGAGAGTGGTAGCATATACGTGTTAAAAAAATCTGACAGTGAAACTCCACCCGCTTAGGTCGACGCTTATAACGGTCGACCGGGTGACGTTGCCCTGTGTTCACTGTTGAACATGGGAACGTGGTCTCCTTCCACAGTGTTACTGGGTACAGCGCGTATTATAGTTAGAGATTCGCATGGAAACGAACGGAGCGTTCGTGCGTTATTGGATAGTGCATAACAGAGTAATTTCGTGACGAAGCAATGATGTCAACGTTTAGGATTGTTAATAAGTGGGACGCCTTCGTGCCCCGTAGTAAAAAAAATTGGAAGTTTCAATAAAACTATACAAGGTTCTATAAATTTAAAATTTTATTCTCGTCTAGATCGTACTATTAATTATATTATAAATTCATTAGTAGTAGATAAGGTCACCGAGCGCCTGCCAACCGTTTCGGTCGACTCCTCAGCAGTAATTAATTTTGATAATTTAACTTTGGCGGACGACACTTACGCCGTCCCTGGAAAAATTGACATGCTCATCGGGGCATCTGCCTTCACTCTCCTTTTGCTACACAATAAGGTGAGGGGTAACTCCTCGTATACTGCGCCTTACGAATTGGAGAGCGTTTTGAGTTACGTTATCATTGGTTTTGCCCCCATCGTGGATAATATTTCAGCAACCTATTATTGTTGCATCGCCGTTTTTGTACCTCCCGAATTATTGACCCGTAATTTTCGGGAAAAGGAGGAGGGGAACGTCCCGCCTAGACTTAGTTTAAATAATAGATTATGCGAGCATTCGAAAAACAAGACATTAGAGTCTTGTACGAGAACAGGAATAGAACCTATTGTAGTTTCGTCGCAGCCAAAGGGAGCGCCAAATGGGGATTGTCCTGGAGCTAGGTTTGTGGATACGATGAAAAGGGCCCAGATTGGCAAGGTTGGGTCATCTTGCGACCCATCATATTCGGTGCACGTGTTTCACGACTCTCGAATGGGCCTGCTGACGTCAATCTTGCTAAGCCAAGCAGGTTGGCGTCAGCAGTCGAGCATTCAGCCGGAAGAAGTGAGGCTTCGTGAGCAACAAGCTATAAACAATGTTGTTCCAAAACGTTCGTCACATAGCTTTACCGCTTATAATTATTAATACTTATAGTTTCTATTTGCTTTAGATATTGCATACTTATGATTAGGTAGTTTTGTGTGATTTAAATATTGGTTTATTTTTACTAGAGTTATAAATTAATTATTTGGCTTATTAGTGTTTATTTAGTTAGAAAGTGTTCCGTATAAAAAATATATATTAAAAATATATTAGCTACGCTACAGCAGTACGCTGACGCTGTGTTATATTTAAACTCTCAAACGGCAAGCTTCCAAATTTGACCGCTTCGATATTCCGTCAAAATTCCAGAGGTCAAATGTGACCGCACCCACCCACAGAACATTCACCCATAAATGTTATATTTAGAGACTATTTTTCAATGAAGAAGTTTGGCATCAAAGAATCAATATGAAATTTTCTATCCTCTAGTGGAATAAAAACTCAGTAAATCTATGGATATTTATTTATGATCTACGTTCATTTCGTACGCCATTTTCGTGTGAAGATTATTGTTTTGATTTTTGTATTTGTCTAGGGTATTATTAGTGTTTTAGTATAGTTTTTAGTTATAAAATTGTAATAAAAGTTTTTTTGTTAATATAATTTATCTTTTTACGTAAATAATTTCGACTAATATATATTGAAATGATTGTGATTTTCACGCTGCCGACATCCGCTTGGTATGTTTTTTTTTGTTATCAAAATACAATAAAATCTTTTTGTAATGAAGTAAAACCCATGCCAAACTTCTTCTTAGAAAAGTAGTCTTTAAATATAAGTTTTAATGGTTTTAAGTATGTGGGTGGGTGTGGTCTCATGCGACCGCTCGGGATTTGCCGGGCGCACGCGATTGCGTGGGATTTTTATGAAGATTGAAGGGTTTAATCATTTTTGTCGTTAAGATATAGCCTTTGTTGTTCTAGAAGTGATTAAATAGTGTTAGTTCGTGTTTGTAGCATCAATTGTTTACATGTAGTTTATATTGCGTAGCATAGTTTACGTTTGTCGATTCGCGAAGCCTTTATCACGACGTCCGTATATCGATGCGTCCGATTATATTTATGCCGAGTTGCTAATATTGCATGATCTTTAACGTGTACACTTTTGCAATGAAATTACAAGATTGCAATCAAATAGAACTTGCAGTCGCGCTTTTCAACGCCTCAAGCCATTTTTGCAGGATGGAATTGTTAGAGTAAGTGGGCACTTATCTAACTCACATTTGAGTTTCGATCAAAGGCACCCTATAGTTTCACCGCGTAAAGATCATATTTTGAACTTATTAGTTGATTACCATCATATAATTGAATTGTCACGCTGGCCCCGAATTGTTGATGTCCATTTTGCGCCCGAGTTAGGCTTCTTTCTGCACGTTATTTAATTCGCAATCAAGTGCATAGATAATTGCTTTTGAGTACGTCCTAAATCGTCATTTCCAGAAATGGCGGACCTTAGATCTTGTCGTGTTATACAATCTCCAAAGCCCTTTATGTACACCGGGTCAGACTTTGCTGGTCCATTTCAGGTCACGCTCACTCGCGGGCATGGTATAAGATCTACGAAAGCTTATGTTTGTATTTTTAGAATTTGTCTATGATCTGTGCATAGCAAGATTCATAGGCGCATTTAAAAGTTTCCTTCGCTGTGGCCCCGAATGTAAAATGTGCTTGGATAACTGTACGAACCACGTCGGCGCGAAACATACTCGTATTTTAACGGGATTGCATGAATTTCTAACATCTAAATATTATGGCTCGGAGTACGCTCACATCTTAGTCAAAAGCCGCATCGAGTGGTCACTGAAAGTCCTCGACGCAAATTTTGGGGGGAATTGAGAGACTAGTATTAAGAGTCTAAAGAGCCATTTATAATTGGAGCCATTCACGCCATTACTTATTAGACCGGCTGGTGCAGTCATTTTGGAAACGATGGAAGACGGAATGTTTGCATACTTTGCAGCCTCGGCAGAAATGGAACACAAAATATATACATAGTAGAGCCATGCTGCAGTTACATTAGTAGTTGTAGCACGAATGTGTCGGCTCGACTGGGGAATGAACACGCTCTCACAGAATACCAGCGTAAAATAGAGACTCAATGCTGCTGTGTTTCGTATGGTGAGTGTAAAGAACCCGAGATCCTTTTTACTGGAAACGGACTTTCCATCTTAGTCTTCAGACCTCACAACGCATCTGCCTTTCGAATTGTATTGGAGAATAAATGCAAATGTCTAAACTAATGTTTTGTCTTTCTGTCTGTCTGCGTGACTGTTTGTCTAATTCACTAAGTTTCATTAATTCCGTTGGTAATCGACGACTTACCAACGGAATTACTAAACCGATTGTGATAAAACTTCACAAACAGATAGAGAGCGATGCCAGGAGTGATATAGGCTATGTTTTATCCAAAAAAAGTTAAAGTATATTTATTTTGGAAATCGAAAAATTTATATAATTAATAAATAATAATTGGACACTGAGTTGACAAATTCCACCCACGCGACGCCGGGCGGGTTGTTAGTTTAAAAAAAAGATTGAGTAGTTTGAAATAAATAAAAATTACTTTACTTATTTTTTAAGTATTTAAAAGAAAAAATAGTTGTTCATGGAAAATATATATGAAAAAATATTTACTTACTATCCGAAATTTATTAGTTATACATATACAACAAATTGGACAAATATTTCCATAACCAAAATTTTTATTTATTTATTTTTAATAATTAATAGTAATTTATAACACTACATTTATTGTGTTAGATTATTAATTGGTTCGATATAAAAATAAATACAAAGGTATGAAATAACAAACAAATGTTGCTCAAGATACTTAAATAATTTTACGGTCTTTTGCTAACGTCCTACCGTACTCAACTTTACTATTCCCATATGAACAGTATACACTTAATTATGTATTATGTTGCTACATATTACGGGACGTGGACAGAGATTATTTTACTAAATAATACTACTTACTAGGTAATACTAAAGTTGATTTTTTTTTTTATAGAAGAGGGGGCAAACGAGCATGCGGCTCACCTGATGTTAAGTGACTACCGCCGCCCATGATCAACCGCAACACCAGGAGAATTGCGGGTGCGTTGCCGGCCCTTTAGAAAGGAGTAAGCTCTTTTCTTGAAGGTCCCCAGGTCGTATCGGTCCGGAAAAATCGCCGGTGGTAAACTATTCCACAGAGAGGTTGTACGTGGAAGAAAACTCCTGATTTCTGATCGTTTTAAGATAATTCCGTTAAAAGTTATTTTCAATTATCAATATTAATTTTATTGAATCTGAACAATAATAACATAATACAATTAAAAAGAAATAGAATTTTTTTTCTAAATTTTTGACGATCATAGGAGGATTATGAGTGCATTTTCAGATTTTCAAAACTTTTTATTGACATTTGATATAAAATTAATGAAAAATTAGAAGTAATAGTAATAAGGTTATTTATGGAAACTTGTGTGTATTTAAAATAATTTAAAAAATTAACGTATAACATGAGCATTTAATTAGGGCACATTTGGATTTACCAAAAGTTTTTTTAATATATATTCTGTTACTCGTATATATAAAAAAATATGATTTTTTTGAATACGAAATAATTATTTATATCGGGACCCTTTCAAAGATAAACTCATTCTCAATGCCATTTAAAAGTACATAAAAGATAATTTGGATTCACATTTGAAGATATAAAAAATAGTAGGAAAAATGAGTGAAAGTTACTAAAGTGAATTAAGTTAAAGTGAAAAAGAAAGTGAATTATACTTTATCATTATTATCGACATTTATTTAGGCTGTTCTTCGGCTTCACATTGCTAATTACTGCTGGCCAATAATTATAAATGCGAATGGAAATAAAATAAACACAAAACGAGGAAAACAGAATGTTAATACCATGAAAATATAATAATATATCATTTAAAAAGTAAGATAAGGCTCAGCACTTGTTCGACGAATTGGCGGACCCTTCTAGTATTATTAATAAATCATATTAGAAACTTGGCATGCTTAGTAGTGTGGGGCAGTATTTCATGCCGGCACACGAACCTAACTTACGTACTACGTATTGAGATCATTGAGCATAGTCCTGAGATCCTCCATCGATTCTGCCATAATGACTATTCCGACGGCAAATCGAATGTGAGTGATGTACGTACCCTGTTAGTCCATTAGCTTGTAAACGTCTTCCGATATATTTATTTATTTATTTATTATTTTTTGTACACCACAATACAAAAACATCAAGTACAGTTAAAACTAAATTAAAGTATGTACAATAGGCGGTCTTATCACACTGAAAGTGATTTCTTCCAGACAACCTATGCGTAGCGGAATGATGCAAACAAAAGTTAAAATGGAGGAGGGCATACAAATTTTTAATAAAAAAATATAATAATATACAAAAATAAAGATAAGTGAAAATTATGTATAAAATATCATATAAGAGATTAAATGAAAAGAGTACTAGAAAGGTAAAGTAATTTATCTAATAGCGTTTTAAATAATACGATTTAACAAGACTTTTGAAAGAGTGAAGAGATTTAGCACGACAAATATGGAGAGATAAGGAGTTCCACAATCGCACAGCAGTTACGGTGAAGGATTTCTTGAAAAAGGAAGAAGAGTGCAAAGGTGTAGAGAGAGAAAGGTTGACGGAGGATCGAAGGAACCGATTATGGGTAAGAGAAAGATACTGGAAACGGTTTTTTAAATAAAGAGGAGTTCCACTCCTCGGATCGGGAGCCATTTGAGCTGTTTGCGAAATTCGGAGATATGATCATATTTGCGAAGCCCAAATATAAATCTAATGCATAAATTTTGAATGCGCTCAAGCTTATTAAGTTGCTCCTTGTTAATGTCAAGATAGCAAATATCAGCGTAGTCAATATCGATAGGCAGAAGTAAAGACTGGGCGAGCGTAACTTTAGTTGCTGTGGGAAGAAAATTACGTAATCTACGTAAAGAGCTTAACACAGCAAACATTTTTCTACTGACCTCATTAACCTGTGAGGCCCAAGACATACAGGAGTCAAGATACAACCCCAGGTTTTTAACCTTGTTACTGTAAGGGATTAGAGTGCAGTTTAGTATAATAGTGGGTAGGGAAGACCAGTCAATTTTACCAATTAATCTAGAAATACCGATGACAATGACCTGAGTTTTCTTAGGATTAATCGTTAAACCATAACATTTACTCCAATTCGAAATACAAGTCAGATCAGCGTTAATAGTGTCAACTGCTTTAATTAAATCTTAAAGAGAGAATTGAGTATAAATTTGGAGATCATCAGCATACAAGTGGTAGGAAGAGGACAAATTATGACTTATAGAGTTAATGAAAATTGCAAAAAGGAGAGGAGACAACACGCCACCTTGTGGTACACCAGCAGCTGTAGTATTCCAGGTGGAAAAAACCTCTTGCACCTGAATTCTCTGTCGGCGACCGAACAAGTAACTTCGAAACCAGTCAACTACAGTTGGAGATATGTTGAGAGTGCGCAGGATGCTTCACAAGATATCAAAATCTACTATATTAAATGCATTACTAAAATCAAGCAACGTGAGAATGGTAAGCTTTTGTTTCTCCATACCATACCGAATATTATCAGTGATTTGTAAAAGTGCAGTAGTCGTACTATGGCCAGGACGGAAACCGGATTGCAAAGGATTTAAAAGATTGTGTTTTAAGAGATAGGTGCTTAATTGATTGTGCACAAGACGTTCTAGAACTTTGGAAAAGAAAGGCAAAATAGAGATAGGTCTATAATCAGAAAAACTAGAGGGATTTGATTTTTTCGGAAGAACGACTACAAATGCGTCTTTCCAAGCTGAAGGGAAAAAAGCAGAATTCAGTGAATTATCCAGGATAGAAGTGATTATAGGTAAAAGAAGAGGGATGACCATTTTCTGACTAATGCAGTCCCTACCAATCGAATTTGAATGGATGGACATTATGGCTCTCTTAACATCACAACTGTCAAATTGGCTAAAATTAAAAGCAGAGGAGTCCGGAGTGGGAGCTTTTGAAAAAGAATCTAAAGTATTATGTTTTGATTTATCGTTAATGCAAGACGAAGATGAGAAATGCAAATTAAGTTGTTTGAGATCAAAGTTATGGTGTGTGAGATTTTGTCGTAATTTCCCAACTTCTAAAGATTTAAGAAGTTTCCAGACCCTAGCAGGGTCAGGGTCTTGTACTGATTCGTGGATATGGCGTCGTTGTGCTTTTCTACACAGATTATTGCAACAATTCCATACTAATATATACTTCTCTCTATTCAAATCGCTAGGAACTGACTTGTATTTAGCTTTGGCACAATTTTTAATGTGGATGATTTTTTTATATGATCGGTCAGCCAAGAAGAGGGAGGATGCTTTACACGCACTGGACGAACAGAAACATGAACGTCGTATAGCTAAATTAACAGAGAGTTGAACAAGCAACCTGTTCATCAACAGTAGACACATTGACGACTACACTCAATCAATCAATCAATCTTTACAGCGTCATTTAAAAGCTGCTCCAAATTCAAGTGACTAAAGTTACGCTGAAGTAGTATCCTTGACTTAGCTTTAGGGGGACGGATTTTGTATGACAAGTATAAAAGGTCGTGATATGAAAAAGAATCAGCAGCATGTTGTCCAAATTTAAGAACATGGTCACGTGACGACACAAACACTATGTCGAGAAGAGAAGGGGCACAGTTCGGGAAAAAGTGTGTGGCAGAAGTAGGAAGAAGTTTTAAATTTGCTGCTTCAATAATAGATTTAAGTTTTATTGATCTAGCGTTGTTTTTTAAAAGACAAGTATTAAAATCACCCATAATAATACTGTGAAAATAGATAGGTGTAAGATTGTCAAGAATATTTTTCAACGTGGTGAATTAGTCGACAGTGAGAGAGGGACTGTAAAAGACTCCGAGAAGTAATTTTGTATGACCAAGAAGAACTTTGATAAAGAGAAATTCAGCTTCGCTTCCAGTCTGCGAACCATTTGAAACTTGAATATCGAAAAAGGTATATGAGAGCGCAGATAAATAGCAACACCACCACCGCCCCGATCGGTACGGTCGTTACGAATCCAAAACGACCACGACTCCAAAACAAGGATAGCGTGTATGTTTTTGCTATTAAAACTTGACAACATGTCGGGGTCATGAGCAGGAATACTTTGAGCATTTATGTGAATAGCATTAAAGTTTTTGCTAAATTCAGAAAAAGTTGAATCTAACATAATATTTAAGGGTGCAATGCTTTCAAAGCTGTCAATACTGCTAAATCCATCAGAGGCAGAATCAAAGGCAAAGGAATTGGAACTCCGAACACTATCATCTGAAGAAATCATATTAAATTATATCTGATTACTAAATTTGTGTAAAACTAAGTAAATATGTATAATATAAATAATTCAAAAATAAATGAGTCATCAGTAAACTACCTGCCAGCATTATGAAAAGAAATGTATAATTCACGTAACAATAAGGGAAGAAACGGAACGTTAATATACCATAGACACAAATGTGAGAGGTGTTAATGTCAGATGAGTCAAAATGTCAAAAGTGACAGTACGTTAACTAGCAATTATCTACCTTACAATACACTTTTATCACCAATATTTAATCTATGACTAATACTAAACATTCCAAAGACAGATTACAATAACAAATACCAACATACAAGAAAAATTATAACACTAAATAATAAACATTCCAAACAGAGATTATTAATCATTACATTTTACTATCTAATCTACGATTAACAAGGAAAAGTAATGAAGATGTGATGATAAAAAGAAAACTAAAATATGAAATCCAGATAAATGTTATAACAGAATTACAAGAATTATTAAAATTATAAAATAACATTATTTAAGAAAAAGTTCATTTTTTACAGGCCCTCTTAGTACGCTGTGGTGCACCTTTATCCTCGGGGGCCTTATTTGCCTCAACCACAATAGGATAAATGGGTGAAGCAGAAGTTGACCCGTTGCATAATGCGTCAAGCTCAGACAAAGTCTCAAGTTGGTGCCTTGTGTCATCTGGAGTAAAAATATTGATAACTCCATCCCTGGTCCAATATTAAGTGATGCCATACCTTCGCCTAGCTTCTAGAAAAACACTGTGGCGCCTCCTTGTTAGAAACTCAGACTGGGTTATACCTGTGCCCTTAAGTTTGGTTTTGGAGTACTAAACCTTGTCTCTCATTACAGTATCGCTGATTTTGACAACTACAGGCCTGGAGATTAATCGGAAGGGCGTAGTGAAGAAGAAGTTCAAATTTTAAACCAAATTAAAGACGAGTGTTGTAAAAGTCGGCTAAAATTAATTAAATGAAGAATTGACAAATGATGTACTGCTTTCTTTGATTTATTTGAAAAGTGTTAGAAAATTGACTTGTTAAATATAGTAAGTCAAACACAGTGCACGCGGTACATTGACCTCTGTATATAAGTCACGCACAGTGCACGCAGTACATTGACCTCTTTATATACAAGTACGCTGGACGGGCTATACAATACAAATTGCCTGTGCCAATTTGAAGTGCCACTATTTGTCGTCTTGAGAGCTAAAATTGACATAATATGCCAAAGTCTGTTGTCTTATTTAAATTGTCTTATTTAAAAATCTGTAATTTGAACTAAAAAACTAAAGTATTTCATATTGTTTGATTTTAATTTTAGTTCCATAATAAGAAATATTTTTAAATAATAAAGAGAGTGTGCGTAATCTGTAAAACTCGTTACCAAAAGGAAAGTGGTATAACATTCCACAAGTAAGTTTTTTGCAGCTAATATCAAACAAACTAAAACTATTTGTTAATATACGAGTAGATACTTAAAAATTTGTTAATAATCTTAATATCATAGTTACCAACACGTTTGGCTGTATATTACTGAGTTTTGATAAACAATAAAATTCAATAGGGTTTTTCAATTTTTTATAATACTTATCGATGTTCTTTCCTACCCATATCTCCAAATAAAGTCGCCAACAACAGATAATTATCAAATTTTTATTAATTGACAGGTTTTTAACTGAACCTAAACTAAAATTATGGCTTAAAAGAATAAATTTTGTGAATTGGCGTTTAAAACAAAATGATCATCTTTGTTCTAAACATTTCACAGACGACTGTTTTATTAGACATGAGACCGCACCACTATGAAAAATTGCAGTAAACCGACAATATTTTCTTATTCTACCGGTACCAGTAAGTATAAAAGTATTAGACTATTATTTCAACTCAAGGGTCACAGTCAAGAGGGGAAAGGTCGCCTGATGATGTCGAGCCACTTTGCATGTGTGTTAGTTGCTGCGGCTAGAGGAGATACCTTTCCTAGTACCGCTGTAGTCGAGGTGGAGTTGTAAGGGAAGAGGAGTGTTGGTACGGCGATTGGCGATGCGCCATGCTATCCTCCGCAACTTTTGGTGAGGCTGCACCACTTGATGGTTTCAAGTGCTCGTTTTACTCTGGTTCCATTCACATAACGGGTTAAAGTGTTTGTATAGTATGGGTACTTAAGTTGAATGGTCTAACGGCTACGATGGCTATCCGAATACAGAATCAGATTACGAAAACCTATCCATCTATAGAAAGATGTAAGACAGAGTGACGTAATATCCCCAAAATACTTTACCGCTGCGTTGGAAGACGTCTTCAAGCTACTGGACTGGAAAGAATACTCTATTAACGTCAATGGCGTGTACATCACTTATATTCGATTTACCAAAGTTGTAGTCCTTATGGCAGAATCTCTAGACGACCTAAGCACTATGCTCAATGACCTCAATAGTGTCTCCCAACAGATACGTTTTAAGATGAATATGAACAAAATAAAAGTCATGTGTGATATCCATGTCACACCTATGGGAGCACTTAGCTGAAGTTGTTGATGAGTATGTTTACCTGGGACAAATGCTCCAACTAGGTAAGTTCAACTTCGACCGAGAGGTCAATCGACGGATTCAAGTTGGCTGGGCAGCATTCGGGAGATTACAACACATCTTCTCGTCAGACATACCTCAAAACTAAATTGTACTACTAGTGTGTTTTGCCAGGGATGACCTATGGATTTGAGACATGGTTCTTCACTGCTGGCCGAATCAAGAAGCTCGAAGTCGCTTAGCGAGCTATGAAGAGGACTATGCTCAGGATTTTTCTACGCAATAAACTTAGTAATGAGGATATTCACTGTAGAACCAGAGTGACCGACATCGCCCAACGGATTAGTAAGCTGAAGTGTTAATTGACCGGCCATATAGCTCGAAGCACCGATGACCAATCGGGAAGAAAGGTTCTCGATAGGCAGCCTCGTACCGGCAGGTGAAGTGTAAAGCGTCCGCCCACTAGGTGGAGTGACAACCTGTTAAGACATGCAGGAAAATGATGGGTGCAGGTGGCTCAGAACCGTGCTTTGTGGTATTCCTTGGGGGAGACCTATGTTTAGCAGTGGACTTGTGAAGAGCTTTAATGATGATGAATGATATTGGCATTATAATTATATGACGCATAAATAGAATAGACTTCACGGATAAAGGCCATCTATCCATAAAGTCCATTCTATTTATTTAGGTATAGCAAGGGTATAGAATTTTCACACTGTCTTATCCCTATTATTAGTTCAGTGGACGTTCACTTCTGCTGTCAGCGCCAAAATGGCGCAAATGAAATCGCCTCAACATGTTACGGCTTATAGCCAGTCCAGCATACTTGTATTTATAGAGGTCAGTGACGCAGTAGCACTCATTTAACTTAGTTATAAAAATAGGTTTAGTTGTTATCGCCATTTTGTGCGCCAAGTTTCTCATATAAGTGCACTATATGGCAAAGAGAAAGGATTGGTAAACTTACGTATTGAAATTATAATAAATAATTACACATGTATTTTTTCATAGAATAAAGGTGACTACCGCGCACACGATACACTTGATGGTAAGTGGATGCTGTGGCCCATAGACATATATATTTATCCTCAATTAAGTATCAAAATACTATCTGTATTTTGATCCTTAATGTCACCCCTGAAGACTGAGATGGAGTGCTAAAATTAAGTTTCCAGTGAATAAGGTTTCCGATTCTCTACACTCACCAAACAAAACACAACAACATTAAACTGCTATTTTACGCTGGTATTCCATGAGAATTCATTATTAAGATTAAGATGAAAATGGGCAAAATAAAGATCATGTTAAATGTCCATATGTCCATATCTATGCCGGTAGTTGTTGGAAACACAAAGTTGTTGACGAGTACATTTACCTGAGACAAATAGTCGGGCTAGATAAGTCCAACTTCGACCGAGAGGTCGATCGATGGACTTAACTCGGCTGACCAGCGTTTGGGATATTACGACACATCTTCTTGTCAGATGATTAGTGCGTGTTGCCGATGATGTCTTAGGGATCTTAGACGTGGTTCTTCCCTGCTGGTCGTATGAGGGCCTTTCCACAAAAAAACATCTTTTTTTCGTTTACTACGAAGTTAATTTAATTTATTATAATATAATATATAATACCAATAACATTTATTTATTTGTCTTCATTTTTTTTGCTGAAATTATGATTGGCACTTCCTATAACGAGCTATTAAACCATCCTACAAGTTCAGTGCCATCTTTTACTTAACACGTTTCCAAGTAAGCTCCTCTCAACGTATCATCTTCTAGTATATATTGGCTAACATGAACAGGTAATTATCTGACTCAGAATTTGAAGTAACTACGCAACACAATACTACGCCACAAAATTTTATATCAACCAAAAACAAGGGAAAAATGAGTGACGATAGCACCGCAAACCTTACTTTACTAAGAGACGAAATGACTAGTATTTACCTTAATAAATATCCAAAATCCATAATTCCAAAAAAAATGCGAATATACACGGAGAAATACAAAAAATAAATCAGGTTATCGAACGCTCAATCTCATTTCTGGCCGAGCAGAAAAAAGAATTTTTGAAAAAAGAATTAAGAAATTAGAAGACCTGATAAAAGAAGATCGAATATATATCACCATTTTTCACCATTTTAGAAGACAAAATTGGAGATATGCAAAAAGACAGACGCAAAGCAAATTTGGAAATTCAAAATGTACCGAAGTACTGTACATGTAATGTAGCGAAGCAAGACCTCATAGACATGGTTATAAATTTATCAAACAGCTTTGGGTATCCAATCACGAAATCAAAGATATTTACAGATATTAAAATTTAAGTAAGATACGTTCTAGATAAACATCACTATAACAAAAGTGCGCAACTGTTGTGATGCAGCAAGATTTTTTGTACTTTTTAACACTAGTCTTTCACTTTGACTCAAGAAATTTACTTTGTGTTGGTACTTTACGTCACATTTTATCATGGGTTTCAGTTTACTTCCTCGATTGAAAGTAATTATTTTTCAATTAAAATCACGTAACAGATGAAAATAGCAGCACGGTGGCAGCTACACTTCTTTCTTCTTTCATCTTCCATTCTTCTAACACCTTTTCATAAAAAAATACTGAATACTATTAAGATAATATACAAATATATAAAGTGCAGACACAAGTTAGAAAAATAACCAAAAATTCAAAATTAATTTTGGTAACAGCTGCTCTTGATGAATGGTATGAATGAATACGACTTTCTCGTTTGCTTAATGATTTCTTATATTTACGCGAACACTACACATTGAAATAATACTAGTTTTTACGGAATTTATCGCGTATATTTAACTTTTTAAATACCCGACGTTTTGAACGCTTTACAGCACTCATGGTCACGGGCGGGACTTTCTCGTTTGCTGTTATCAATGCTTCAAAAAGCCCAACAGATATTAGCGTAGTCGTTGCATAAAATGAATTTTAAGATTCACAACGTTAAAATAATGACATTTTAAGATAGACCGGTACGTGACGCAACCTGACACAACTTGGTTAGTAGCCGCCGTTGGAAACTTATCATTTACTATGATGGGCTAGTTGCACGATAATGAAATGAAATGAATGATTTTTTCAATTGAATAATACTTATTGAAAGTCATTTTTTTATTTACCACTGGTTCGGATAGAAAACCTCTGTCTCGGGAAGAACCTACAAGAAATCCAGCGAGACTTACAGAAAGGCATTCGACTTGGTGCCCCATACATGGCTAAAGAGGGTTCTTGAGCTGTACAAGATTGACTGTACAGTTAGAGACTTCCTCGAACAGTGTATGGGGCAGTGCAGTACGAACCTTTGTCATCTGAACGAGCATATGACAGCCGCGAAAAGCCGCAGAGGGATAAAAAGGGGGATCTTCCAGTGCGACTGTCCAGACTTCCCGGAGCGTCGATTCTTCACATCAGCTATATGTTCTTTAAACGCGGGTTTTAATTGATCTTTTAGTTTGTTCTATGTAGGAGGGACCACATTCACAATCAAGCTTGTACACTCCTGCATCTTGCAGAGGAACGTTACACTCGACTGATGGTAAAAACTGACCAATTTTCTTCGGCGGCTTGAAGTATGTTTTGATGGAAGCGCGCTTCAAGATGTAGCCAATCTGTCATGTCACGCAAAACTTGCTTGACGTGTTGGAGCTCGGCAGCCAGGTATTTACTGTCACAGATCCCTCGTGCTCTCCGAAACAAAGATTTACCCACGGTAGCTAACTGTGAAGGATGGTGGTGAGAATCACCGTTTAAATATCTATCTGTATGGGTCTCTTTTCTATACACAGTATGGCTCAAGGTGTTATCAGGATTTCGAATTACTAACACATCCAGAAAAGCTAAAGAATTGTTTGCCTCTAACTCCATTTTGAACTGAATTTTAGAATTTATAGAGTTAAGATGGTCTAAGAATGCAGCTTTATTTAAAGGTTGAATCTTGGATTTATGGGAGAAGTAAGCAGGGCTTTCTCTTCAAAGTCTTCCATGAATATGTCGGCGATAATGGGAGATACAGGTGAGCCCATCGCCACACCATCTACTCTTTTTTTTTTTTTTTTTTATAGAAGAGGGGGCAAACGAGCATGCGGCTCACCTGATGTTAAGTGATTACCGCTGCCCATGATCAACCGCAACACCAGGAGAATTGCGGGTTGAGAATTGCCGGCCCTTTAGAAAGGAGTAAGCTCTTTTCTTGAAGGTCCCCAGGTCGTATCGGTCCGGAAAAATAGCCGGTGGTAAACTATTCCACAGAGAGGTTGTACGTGGAAGAAAACTCCTTGTGAAACGTACAGTGGTGGACCGCCAAGCATCCAGATGGTGTGGATGGTATCGGGACGTTTGCCGACTTGCTTGTAGAACTCTTCCTTCCACAATAGGTAGCCAGATGCAAGGCAGTTGGCATGTTGTTTTCTTCCAGCCTTCTCCAGATCGGAACAAAAGTTAAATTTTAATCTATGGTAACCGCTGTTAACTATGACATCTGGACGTTGAACATCTCAGTCCCCCCCGTGACCATGGGTGCTGTAAAGCGCTCGAAACGTCGGGTATTTGTAGTTAAATTTACACGATAAAATCCGTAAAAACTAGTATTATTTTAAACTAAACTACTTAACTATCTCTCTCCTATCTAATTTGTGAGGGAGACCTGTGTTCAGCACTGAAATTCGATAGGTTGTAATGATGGTAATGAAACGTGTAGGTGTCTGCCTGAACTATTCAATTAACAATGTACGTTTTATGAGTGCTCATTGTCTTATCTAGCACGGTTTTTCAATTCTTTATTTCGTTTAATTCTACTTAAAGACCCATTAACCCTCTAATCCGAAAATATCTATACTACAAAAATATGTCAATGTAAATATCTAAACCCGCACTGAATTTATAAAATAAACAAATAGTTCCTTTCTTTGTTGAATGGCAAGTTGAGAAAGTGTTTGCACATGCTTATTCGAGTCTAGCTCTATTTGATTAGGACTTTTAAAAGGCTTTGAGGGTGTTCAAATATGGGCTAGATTGCCTAGAGATTATTGACAATATTTGTTAATTGAGTTTATAGACTTAATTGTACTGTACCTTATTATAAAAAGTAGTAAAAATTAGTCTAAGGTTTTATATAGAGTCTGTTTCAATAAATATTTCCCTAAAAAGGAATTTTGCGTTGACGCTAGGTCTTTCTCAGCTGTTAAAGGAAGTGACCTTGGTACCCGATGTAAACCGTCTACATCACAGCCAATTGCTAGGACTTTCGGCTGACCACCGAACCAGACAGGTATGAAGTACAGGTTACCTCCCCTTTGGGAACATCTGACCACTATTTTGTCATATTCTCCACCTGATTATGAGTCCCAAGGGGTATGACGAATGTGGCGGTATAAGTCAGCCAATCGGGATGAGATGCGACACTTTTTTGAATTCTATCCTTGGCGGGAGGTTTGTTTCTTTTCGGCGGATCCGTTGAGTTGCGCGGATTCGTTAACCGAGATGTTGCGTCAATATATGGAGTATTTTATCCCCTTTTATGACGCTTTCACCGATAGCAAAGCTTGCCCATAGTTTAATGCTGAAAAACGCAAGCATTTAGCGTACCTATCCTGGGTTGACGCTCAAAACCGCAAAGCTCCGGATATCACCTTCAAGAAGAGAATTTTCAACCAGGCCGCCAAGTCCTTCAAAAAAGCATTACTGTGGAAAACCAGATTTAATCGCATTAAACATATTGGCGCAAAACTCTCTGTGAAACCATTCGGCACCAGAGCTTTTTGGTCTCCTGTCAAAGCGGTTGAAACAAACTTCTGTTGGCCTACACTTTAAAACCGAATGGCACACTGATGCATACGGCTAAAGAGAAAGCGGACTTGGTCACTAAATTACCTCTATGGAGTATTGCTACTATATAAGGGCTGGTGCTGCAAAATGCAGCTTTGGAGTCGATGGAAAGGCGTGCTAAGAGGCTTACTGTTGATCCGGATTTGGTTGAAATCAAACTTACAAGCCAACTTACAGGCGCCAAGTAGCGAGCTTTTCGGTTTTCTACAGGTACTATTTCGAAGAGTGTGTGTAGAATTTTCATAATTTAATTATTACCTCTGCCTTCCACTATCAGACAACCAGACGTTCGGCTAGTCTCCACCCTTTCGTTATTGACTTACTACGCATTTGAAATAAAGGGTTTGCTAAAAGCACAAAGGAGTGGAATAAGTTGCCGGCATCTGTCTTTTCATCCAATTACAGTACAGGATGTCCTCACGGCAAGAGTGAGTAGGCTTTTGTTAAGTCAGTGCGCTTCACCAACTTAGACTACATCTTCACTTACCATCTTGTGTGATTGTAGTTAAGCTCTGGCTTAGAATAATAAAAAAAACTAATCAAGAGTGAAGTCACAGCTTCTTTAGCGTCACCACAAAGACTCTAACGTAGCCGCTATAAATATTCTGTGTCACTATAATTACATAACTGGGTAGATTCTTGGTACGCCTGTTTAAACTGCAAACATTTCATTGGTTCTACAAAAAATAAATAAAGGATTTAAGACGTTGCTTATCGTTTTAAAAGCCCTCGGTTTCATTTTTATATAATGAGTCAACCACTGCCTCATGCAAGGCATGTGCAAGCTTTTCTAGGCCGATTGTTTCACGAGCTGTATTTCATCCCGGCACATAACCTGCAACTTTACAAGGCACAGGTTCGGCCGCACAAGGAATACTGTTCCCATCTCTGGGCTGGGGCTCCCCAGTACCAGCTCCTTCCACTTGACCGCATCCAGCGCAGAGCGGCTCGAATCGTTGACGACTGAGTGCTTTCCGATCGGCTCGATTCACTGGCATTGCGTGAGATGTTGCATCTCTTTGCATTTTCTTTCGCATATACCATGGAGAGTGCTCTGAGGAATTGTTCGGATTAATCCCAGCCGCCAAATTTCGAGAACGCACTACGCGGCAAACGTCCCGATACCATCCACACCATCTGGATGCTTGGCGGTCCACCACTGTACGTTTCAAAAGGAGTTTTCTTCTGCGTACAACCTCTCTGTGGAATAGTTTACCACCAGCGATTTTTCCGGACCGATACGACCTGGGGACCTTCAAGAAAAGAGCTTACTCCTTTCTAAAGGGCCGGCAACGCACCTGCAATTCCCCTGGTGTTGCGGTTGATCATGGGCGGCGGTAATCACTTAACATCAGGTGAGGCGCATGCTCGTTTGCCCCCTCTTCTATAAAAAAAAGGTTTTCCTGGGGCATTTAGGAATTTTCAACTTTGCTGACTTGTGGAAAGAGCGTGATCAAGACTCCAATTCTGCAAACGGTTTGTTTAGGAGCTTCAACTGAATATTTGCCTTAATCTTTGCAGCTTCTGCCTGGGCAATTTTAAAATTGGCTTCTACTCCACTGCTTGAAATTCAGCTTCCGCAGCTTGTTTTTCCATTCGATACATAGCTATAGCGGTTTCGTATTAAATTGCAGCTTATACTCCTGCGGTCTTTTATGACTTTTTACTCTTACTACAGGCACTTTGCAGGTTTCTCCAGCACTTCGTCCTTTAACCTAAACGATGGTAAGACGTCTTGGTTTTTACTGCACTCCAATTTTGCAGCGGATTACACATACGCCAAGTGGATAACATATATAGAGAGTATAATGTTCTAATGGAACTGACCCTAATGCCAAGGCCACACAAATCGCGATTTAATTATCGCGATAAAACTTCGCCTTTCCGTATATACCCGATTTTTTGTTACAATAAAGTCTTTTTGTAATGAAGTAAAACCTGACTGTTGTTTAGACCACATGATAATGCAAAACTTCTTCATAAAAAGTAGTCCCTAAATGTAATTTTTAATGGTTTAAAGTGCTATGGGTGGATGCGGTCACATGCGCTCGGAATTTGATGGACGCTTGTGACTGCATAGGATTTTATGGGGATTGGAGGGTTAAATATTTTTATGTAATATTTCGAAAATTAAGAGTTAAGCCCATACCGTCAAAATATTTAAACCGGTCTCCTAACATACGTGGTATTTCCCAGCTAAAAAGAGCAATTTAAGAAAAACATATAAGTGCCTTAGTAAGCTCAGGACCAACGGTAAAAGATCCGTATGAAGAATCGTATAAAATACTGCGCACTCGTGTTAAATATTTGGAAGATATGTGTCATAAAAACTACATATCAACCGTTGAAAGATCAATAGAAAAAATTTCTAACTATTTCTGGTCATATGTTAAATGGAAATCATAACCTCACTCTATTTTAAGTAGTCTCAATTTAAGTAGTGTAGTTTATAACACAGGATAGTCTATTAGTGACACGTTTGCAACTTATTTCAAGTCAAATTTCTTATGCCCGGCGCTGAATCAAGTTCTCCGAATATGACTAAAGTAATATCAACATCAACAATGCGCAAATATTTCAAAAATAGAACTTAACGTTAAGCACGTGTATCGGTTGTTGAAAGCTCTTGATCCATCAAAATCTGTCGGACCTGATAACCTTCCAGTCAATTTTCTAATTAATTGTGCAGAGACAAAAACACTACCAATAAGTTTACTGTTTCGTAAGTTTTTTATTTATAATCGTGGAATGAATGCTGAGTTCTTGATATTTGGAAACGTGCATATATCATCCCTGTGCACAAGAAGGGTCTTAGGACTGATGTCACTAATTACAGGCTAATTTTAAGTTGTGAATCATTTCCAAAGTCTTTGAAAATTTGGTTAATGATCAGGTGAATCCGTTACTCAAACAAAACATAAGCCAATCTCTACATAGTTTTTTCAAGGATAGATCTACCGTTTCCAACTTGATGTTCTTTAATTCATTCTTGACTAAAGTCATAGATGATGTTCATCAAGTTGACGTATTTTATATTGACGTACAGATTAAAATAAGGCTTTCGACCGGATTGAATATAATTTGCTTTTAATAAATCTATATTAAGGTATCTGTGGCGACGTACTGCGGTGGTTCTCCTCTTATACGAGTATCGACAATCGCTCGTAGGCTGTAGTTGTTAACAATTATATCAGACTGGGTGGCAGTACCGAGTGGCGTACAACAGGGGTCTTGCTGGGGCCGTTGCTATTTCTTATATTTGTTAACGATATTGAAACCTGTTTCAAGTCATCACACCTACTGTGTTTTTCTGAATATATGAAAATACTTTTCACACACTCATCTCAGGCTGATGCTTAATTACTGCAGGAAGATCTACTAAGATTGGAGTAATACTGTAATATCAATAAACTTGATTTAAACCCATCAAAATATAATATTACTTATTCACGCAAACGAAATTTAATCCATTTCGGCTATCATCTTAAAGGTCAGAAGTTACAAAAGAATCCGTTGTGCGTGATCTAGGGATTTTACACGATCATTCACCCATGTTGACAATATCATAGCTATGGCATCTAAGGCGTTAGGTGTTGTCATGTGTACTGCAAAGGAATTCGATAAAATTAAAACCACTAAAACCTTGTACTGTACTTACGTCCGCAGTACGCTTGAATATGTTTGCAGATCTGGAATCCAACGTATGATGCATACATTTCACGGATTGAAACCATCCAACATAAATTCATACGTTATCTTTGCTATCGTAATCATAAAAACTAACGGTCAGAAGACTATTCATCCTCATGCAAACAATATGATCTGTAACTTCTGATAAAGCGTCGGGAGATTGCTGAAATTGTATTTCTATTGAAAATTTGTTCTGGCAATGTTGACTGCTCCGATTTGCCATCACACATATCACTGAGAACGCCTACAGTAAACCTTAGAACGAATGCATTACTCTACTTACCAGCTGAATCAATTAATTATGGAAGAAACACTTTCATATATCGGTCTAGTAATAATTTATGCAAAAAACATGATTTCTATTTGTTTAATACTAGCTATGTATCATCAAGCGGTAACGCGAATACTCACGTGATCGCGATGTGTAGCGCCGCGACACAAGCTCGGTATCATGTACTCAGCGGTGCAACACCGATGTTGCAAATATAACTTCAACCTAAAATAATGCCTAGGCCACACACATCGTGATGGAACTATCGCGATAAAACTTCGCCTTCGGCCTACGGCCAATTAAACATACAATATTATCGCTTAACATTGTGTGATTTCAAATATTCATTTTTGAATAGTCTGTGTGGTGTATGTTAAAACAAAAAAGCGTTTATTTTATGTGTTATTTATATAGTTTTGTTATTATGTATATGAGATACATGTATATTAATTTGATGTTGAACAGCTTGCTTTGTATGCAAACTAATTATCTACATGCAAACTAAAATTTAGCTTTTCATGTCGTAGCTGTAAATTTGAACATGCTCCACGTAGTATTTTTATTTATTATGTCCCAGGGGCAAAGTACGAGTGCATGTCTAGTTTTTTTTTAATTTTTATTTTAGATTATTAACATCTTATTCTATTAAAACTAATCAGAAACAGACAGTACACAAAATATTATGTACTTTTATTATAAAATTTATATATGTTATTAAAAATCTTCCCTTGATTTATTACTAAAATGTAATAGCCCACCAAATAAGAAATCTCCATTTAATTCGGTTGGTAATGGAATGTCAGCGACAGACTATTGGCATTTACGACAAAACACAACTACGTTTGTACACATCGTAGGATAAAGGATAACATGAGGGTGGTAGACACTATAAAAACTGTCGAATATTTTCCCTCGCTTTTTGATATTTTTATCATTTTATTTCTTCATCTAGTTTTATTATCAATAGGTCTCACATATCTAATTTTTTTATAAAATACTACTAAATTTTACGTTTATCATACTAACGTGTATTCTTACATGGTAACGCCACGCTGCAGGTGTATTATACCGAGGAAGGTCCACGCTAGTTAATAATATGAGTACCAATGTAAAATGGCTATATATGTAATTAATGCTGTTTTAGTTAGTAAGTGAAGCGAACCAAAGACTCTTTATACTGGAACGATGGGTTATTCGTCATCTCGCCCGACAAAAACTCGCCCGATCGGGCGACTTGGCACCTTGCAGACTTACAGTAATTTATTCAAAGAATTATAAATGCCTGTGCTTATAAAAACTTGTGATGGACTAAAATGTAATATTAAAAATATAATTTTAAAGTGGTTGACCTTTAAAACTACATAGTCTCTTGCTGAGCAACTGTATCAGATTTTACAATTATTCAACTAACAACGAATTTAAATAGAAAGCAGATGTTTCAAAATGGGTCAAGTAGAAAATACAGTGTACACTACACTATTTTCTATGGATTATCGAGTGTCAAACTTAATACACTATTTCTTCCTTATAATATGTTTTAATAAAATGAATGTATGACTTCTAATACCCTAATTCTTATCTGATGCATTTAAATGTTCTGCTTTTTCGGATGAAAGGACTAAAATACCTTAAGTTAAATAGAAATACTTTAAGAGATAGGAAGGCTTATTTTTTCCACTTAAGGTTATTTATTATGCCTGAAATTGGTTTCTGAATCACATCGTTTCATTATCGGTTCATGTTTTGTCGCCCTTATTTTATAAAAAAGGCAAAATTTTCCCATCACACATCTAATAATATGTCCGCCAGACGTAAAATAAAGCTGCAGCCATCTGACAACAGCAAATGGATAATTTAACAAGCGAATTACAAAATGTATGCAGCGATACTAACAAAGCAGATTGAGCAGCATAATATTAAACTATTGATTTCTTATCATGCCTACTACAACTCAATAGAAAAGGCTCGAATTTAGGTCAATACGAGTACTATATTTTTTATTTGTGATATATTATTACGAGTATTCTGAATTATGTTAAGTTAATATATATTTTAATGTCGTTGTACATTCAATCTTATTCTTAAGTTACTAAAAAGCAATTAAAGTAACTGTTAGCCGTTTTACCTCTGATCGTAATTCAAGTCAGAAAATGGTGTTATTAAAACACTTGCGTCGTCAGACATATTTATTGTTTTTCGTATTTATGTAACTGTCGTATTAATTGATAATAATAAATATTTTTTATATTCTACTTCCACTTCAGCCCTTATAATTCCACTGCTGATCATGGGTCTCTCCTATTGTATGGAGGATTTGCCTTAATCACCACGTTTAGCAAGCGGCATTACAGTACCCGCCAAGTATCATCACTAATATTGCTGCCCGCGCCGGCGTATTTTAAATCGATTATAAACGAAATGGTTATATACTGCCATCTATCAGGAGCCACAAGGCTTTTAGTCATACCTTGTAGCCCCAAAATGGGGAAATAAATAATCTTATTAATCGAATACAATGAATGGTTGGACTCTTCTTACGCCTATGAATCCATCTGAGTAGATACCACGTTTTTAACTACTTCTGCTGTCAAATAGCAGTGCTTTCACTGCGTTTCAGTTTTAATAGTAGGTATAAAGAGCCATTATAACTACAATTATGAGGTATTCCATGAACTGTAGCTTTCTTTGTTTTAAGTTGGCTGTAGATATTCATATACTGAAGTTGCCACTTACCATCAGGTAGACTTTAAGTTTGTTTGTCACTTTTCTTTTAAAAACAATATCATATTCCTTCAGAATACACTAAAAATGTTTGTTTTAAAGCACCTCTAAAGAGAAAAATCTAAAAAGGTATGATATTGTAATGCATTAGGGTAGATGATCAGAACAAAGTTTAAAGAGTTTTGTTGGTATAGCAGCGAAACTAAATTATTTCCCCAATCTTCACTTATGGTAGCCACAAATTCCTTTGACTTGGTTTTCATTTAAAATCGCTAATTGTATTTCGTGAGAAAATAAAGTAATATTACAAGACTTTTATTGTTTTATTAAAACAAAAAGCAGTCGGTATGAAACCTTTTTAAATGGTGTCTTTATTTTTTTTTTTTTGCTTTACTCGGTTATTATAAACAAAATTTCCATCATTTTTGTTTACTCAGCAGAAGGTTTTATAGTTTTTCAAACATTTACTTATGATGACGTCTTAGAGTGGGCAGAAAAGTTCGCTACCTTCGTCAAGCAAAAAGTAATAAACTTATAAATTGACATTTGACATAATTCACTACGAGGAAAACCAGTTTATTTTTTACGAGTACAGTTTCTAAATACAAACATGGTTTTTAATATACTCAGTTATGGTTTAATGAGGAATTAGATCTCATAGACTTTGAAGAAGAGATTAACAGTTGATTTAAAATAACTGTAAAAAGAAATTATTTCTTATATAAACGCGAAACCTACACACTGAATAAAACTAATTTTACGAAACATCGGGAATTAAAAGATAAGTAGTATTAAACGTGATGAAATCCGTAAAAGTAGTTTTATTCGAACTAAAATAATATAAGTACCGCAGCGTAAAAAAATTGCATTAATTGAGGTATTCAACGAACTTTTTGACATTTATAATAAATCCAAGCTTTAGATAAACAGCCCCTCGTAGCATAACAATGGCAAACGCAAGGGTTATTGTGAGTTAATAGTGTGGGCAGACAAATGAGGTATAATTCTTAAGTAGTAGATATATTTTGTAACATCAAATATCAAATATCTTGTTAGATAGCTTTCTAACTTATTACTTAAATAGAATAGTGAACCTAGTACTGTATTCATAATCATCGTAATTGATATCAATATAAACAAAAAAGAAATACATAGTTACAATTGATTTATTCGTATACCACTAACTTTTCAGTAAGAAACAAATTTCGAACGCTATAATGCTGGTATTAATCCTCCGTCATGTCCTAATATATCAATTAATTGCTACAAGCATGCGTGTCTTTGCGACAAAGATTATGTGAAAAACGCAAATAGAGTTTGTATTCCTGCTACTGAATGTTGTAAATCTTAAAGCTTTTATATAATATGCTTAAATATCTATAGTGACAATTAAAAACAATTAGAATAAACGTGGTAAGGTCATGGTAAACTTGTTAGACCCGTTCTGCAGCTTCATTATAGTTGTAGCACAAATGGGTCAGCTCGACTGGGGAAGAACCACGCTCTCACAGAATACTGTATAGTAGTGTTTCGTAACCTATCCAACTCTATCCAACTGCAGAGAGGTGTAAGACAGGGTGACGTTATATCCCCAAATCTCTTCACCACTGCATTGGAAGACGTTTTCAAGCTACTGGAAATGATACGGTATTAACATCAATGGCGAGTACATCACTCACCTTCGATTTGCCGACGATATAGTCCTTATAGCAGAAACGCTGGAGGTACTTAGCACTATGCTCTTTGACCTCAATGGTGTCTCCCAACGGATAGGCCTTAAGATGAACATGGACAAAACAATGATCATGTTTAATGTTCATGTCACACCTACGCCGGTAGTTGTTGGGAGCACTGTGCTCGAAATTGTTGACGAGTACGTTTACCTGGGACAAATAGTCCGACTAGGTAAGTCCAACTTCGACCGAGAGGTCAATCGACGGATTCACCTCGGCTGGGCAGCATTCGGGAAATTACAACACATCTTCTCGTCAGGTATACCTCAAACTCTGAAAACCAGATTGTACAACCAGTGCGTATTGCCAGTGACGACTTACGGATCTGAGACGTGGTCCATCACTGCTGGCCGTATGAGGATGCTCAAGGTCGCTTAGCAAGCTATGGAGAGGGCTATGCTCGGGGTTTCTCTGCGTGATAAACTCAGAAATAAGGATATCCGCAGTCGAGAGTAACCGACATATCCCAACGGATTAGTAAGCTGAAGTGGCAATCGGCCGGCCATATAGCTCGAAGAACCGATAACCGATGGGGAATAAAGGTTTTGTAGTGGCAGCCTCGTACCGGTAGGCGTAGTGTAGGGCGACCCACTAGATGGAGTGACGACCTGGTAAGACATGCAGGAAGTCAATGGATGCAGGTGGCTCAGGAACGTGCTTTATGGCATTACTTGGGGGAGGCCTATGTTCAGCAGTGGACTTCTGAAAGGCTGTAATGACGAATGATGATGATGAGTGTTTCGTACAGTGAGTGCAGAAAACCGGAGACTCTTTTTACCGGAAATGAGACATTTCGTCTTAATCCTTAGGGATGACAAGGGATCTGAATTTTGATTTTTAATCGAGGTACATCTTTATGTCATGTCTATAGGCTATAGCATCCATTTACAATAGTGGTTTATTTTCTGTGTACTTATGAGTTAATTATATCTCATTTACTCTTATTGTATCATATTTTATTTATTTTATATAGAAATATTAACCACAAAACATAGTATAAATTTCTAGATTTTTGAGATTTTAATATTTATTTAGAAATAAAACACGTGAAATTCTGTTTCTGCTTTAATATTAATGACTTCCGTTTAAACCTTCAACATCAGTACTAATGCCTATGATTCATTCTGCAAAGTTAAAGTTATAATTATGATTAGTTTAGTCAGCAGAACTATGCTGGGTTTTACTTCGTACAATATTAAATTATGGTTATCATACTGGTAATTGTGTTCAGTTAATACTGTTTTTATTGCTTAATATTTTTTTCATAAATACGTAAGGGTTTTATAATATTCTTTGTTCGGCGATAATATAAGAAATATTAAATCAATAATTTATTAGTAGTCCGTAGTGTAGAGAGTGTTTAGGAGTAGATGCGATAGGAAGGTAGGCTGTTGCGGTCTGACTGATAGAGGTATTGAAATAGAGATACTGATTATAGGCTGCGATGCATTCCATCTTAGTCCCCAGACGTGATGTTGCATATGTAGCCTTCGTTGTGTGGCTGGAAGTGTTCATAGACTGCAGTAGCCACTTACAATCATATGGGCTGTAAGTTCGTTTTTCATCTTAGTTTTATCAAATAATATGTTTGAAGTGATATGCATAGTTTTTTTAGAGACGTTAAGAGTCTGGAAAGAAATAATGAATTTTTAGTACACGTTTACTCTTTTTTATCATATAACTATAACTAATTAAGAATTTATTTTCTAAATTTTAATTAACTTGTTTAATATTTGCAATATGATAAACAAGTATCATATCATATAGATAAAGTTTTTATAATATTTATTTTTATCCTCTATACATTTGATTTGGCAACAGACGGTTGGTTAAACATTTGGCTGTGGCGCTGCAAGGCCGCTGATTCGATTGCCACAAAGGAAAAGTTGTAATAGGAGGACCTACAGCTAAAAAATAGTTAATGATTTCTTAAATTTACGCGAACGCTACACATTGAATAAAACTAAATTTACGGATTCTATCGCGTTTAATTAATTAATTTTACATATTTTTAATTCCCGACGTTTCAGAGAGCACGAGGGATCTGTGACAGATAACATATGGCCGCCGAGCTTCAGTATGTCAAGCAAGTGTTGCAAGACAACAAGCTTCGGATCCCGCGCCTACGACACAGTGACCGAGTGAAGCCAACCACAGTCAAGCGTGTGCCTGCTGTACTACCATATGTCAGAGAAGTCACAGACAAGGTTGGCTACATCTTGAAGCGAGCTTCCATTAAAACATACTACAAGCCGCCGAAGAAGATTAGCCAATTTTTACCATCCGTCAAGTGTAATATCCCTCTACAAGATGCAGGAATGTATAAGTTAGATTGTGAATGTGGTCTCTCTTACTTAGGTCGAACAAAAATATCCATAAAACCCGCGTGAAAGAACATATAGCTGACGTGAAGCACTGACGGTCGGGGAAGTCCGCAGTCTGTGAACATGTTCAAGATCGTCCCCACCATTAAAAAAAAACATCCTAATTTCCATAGAGAAGATGGTTGGGTGCTGCCATCTGCTTGGGATCCCATAATTTACAATATTAAACCCAAACCCAAGCATACCACTGCAAGACTTCAAGATACTGTAAGCTCGCTTTGCGTAAATCGGATCAAAAATTAATATTCAAAAACAGAAGGTAGCCGGGCTAACAATGACACTGGGATGTCAAACATCTCAGTACCCCCCCCCCCCCTGGACCATGGGTGCTGTAAAGCACCCGAAACGTTGGGAATTAAAAATATGTAAAAGTAATTAATTAAACGCGATAGAATCCGTAAATTTAGTTTTATTCGATTAAAAATAGTTGTTCAAGGTTTAAATGTTTGTCCGAGTTAGCAAAAAATCCTAGCGTTGTAAAGATAACTTAAAATATTGGAATTGGTTTTGTTATCATTCAAATTATTTAAAAGCTATTGATTTAAAAGAACGATCTGTTATCATCTTAATTTAAATCGAAGCGTATCAATTGCTTTTAGAATTATTATATATTGTAAAAAGGTATTTTTAATATTTATAAGCTCTGATAATACACACGCTTGTAATTCACGATACCGCTGTCTTTCGGAATTTTTTCTAGCAGTTCCTATAATCACCACCAAGGGACTACTTGAAGGATGGAGGCTCCTACATCACGACAACTCTGCAATTATCTTACTTTATGTGGTAGGGCCACTTTGTAGCTATATTATAGTTGTAGCATGAATGGGTGGCCCGACTGGGAAAGGACCACGCTCTCACAGAATACCAGCGTAAAATAGCAGCTTAATACTGCTATGTTTCGTATAGTGTGTGTAAAGTTTGGGAGACCCTTTTTTACTGGAAACGATCTTAGTCCTCAGGGTAGGCAACGCACCTGCGTTTTGATTCTTATTCGAGGATCGATGTAAATGTCTATGGGTCTCAGTATCCACTTACCATCAGGTGGACTGTGTGCTCGTTTGTCACCCTTATTCTATATATAAAAAACTTATAAACATATTATGTACCTATAAATAACGTATTAGAGTAACACACTAATTTTGCCCGTTTCAAGTAAATTTCCTTTAAAATGTTTCAACTGGAAGAAAAACAATATGTATATATTATCGAATATATATATATATATATATATATATATATATATATGTATATATATATATATATATATATATATATATATGTATATATATATATATATATATATATATATATATATATATATATATATATATATACATATTGTTATTATATTATATTATATATTGTATTTCGAGTGGGAACCTCCTACTGACAAGCGAAGTGTACAACTCAAATCGAAACACAACACAAAATGCACTTCTGCTAACCTCATTAATAAATTAAACGGACTTTTAGACAGAAAAAGAGATCGAACCTTTATACTAATATTGTATATGGATAAATCAAAGTCAGTTATAAAATACATTACATTATTATTTTTTATTATAAAATAATTTAAAAAAATGGTTTATATTGCCCATTTCAACAATATTTTACATTATTTAATTTTTATTTGATAATTATTTAAATGGGTGAGTTTCATTTACTATTATTTATTTAAAAGGTTGTCAGGGATTGCCAAAATAAAATAAGGGTCGTCTTTATCTGCAAAAAGGTATAAATGGCTTCTCTAAGTGGACAACGAAATCAGTGACTTTTGAAAATTACATTTTAATGAATATCGAAAATATATAATACGTTGTTTAAGGGTTCTAAATCGTATTTCAAGCAGTTAATGATTTTGTAATTCTTTTTAGACGTAAAATATATGTCTTGAATATAATGGTATGCATTGATTATAAGATAATGATTGAATGAAAAGTTATGAATAAAAAGTGAGTCTACAAAAAAAAATTTAAAACTAAGCAGAAAAGGGACTACAGCTCATACAAGGTTTTCGTTCCTAAGATTAAGCTAAACTTATTCCTAAACTGTAACCTCTGACCCGACGGAATTTCCTATCGCCGCTTTGTTGACTTTCACAGAAGGGAAGTAAACAGAGGGACTGGATTTATCAGTGGTATAACTAAATCATAAATAGTATGGATGGTACAACGTTTATTTTATTCAATTGTAAATCTCTCAAAAGGTCAATGGACTGCGTCAGATCAATGAGTCAAAGAGCTGATATTATGCGCTGCAGGAAATATGGCTGTTACCCCATGAAATTAAGGAACTGAGCAATGTAAATAAAGCTTTCGGATATTCAGCAAGTCAGCGGTTGATACGTCAACGGGGCTACTGCAGCAGAAGAACATATGGGGGCTGGCTGGAAGAACATACGGAATAGCTCGAAATTTGAGTGTATGTCTGTGATACCGTGCACGAGTGACCGTATAGTTGCAATTAAACCTTGTATTGTCGATCGTTCAATGCTAGTTTTCTCAGTTTATATACGTACTAATTCATCTGAAAATTTTGTAGAGTATGTAGAATTTTTGGCGAAATAGCTTCTATACAGGAAAACAATAATATTGTAACTTTTTTGTTTTGGGAGATTTTAATGCACACCCAAGGGAGCTTTTTTGTAAAGAACTGACAAATGTTTGTAACGATCAAACTGGTAGTGCATAGATCTAAGAACTGTAGGTCATAGTTCTAACACATACACATGTATTATTGACATTAATGGCATTTGACGCTGGCTCGGCTACTGTTTGATAACTGAGGCCGCCCGTAGTTCCGTTACTGGCGTTGAGGTGCATTATGATGTGTTATGGTCAGACTATTTTCCACTAGAAATTCAGTGCAATATTTAAATTTTGACTCAGTTAACGGGACTGCCGCAGACTACTTTAAACAAAGTTAACTGGGAGGAACGTGACGAGCAACAAATTATTGCCTACAGTAAAATTTGTAACGAAAAATTAAAATAAATTGAATTTCCCCACGAGCTTGAGAAGTGTTATTATTCAACATGTAATGACCTAAACCAAGACCACATTCACGTTATTCACAAATTGTACAGTAATATAACCTTATCACTCCAAGAGGCCGCGGAGATTACTTTAAATTATAGTCGGGGGTGGGGGAAAGCAGTAAGAGGGGTGGTCGACACATTTCCGGGTGGAATAAATTTGTACGTGACGCTCACCAGGACGCTAGGTAAGAATGATTGACTTGGATATGGTACGGACGACCCTCACGGGGTCCTATATACGATAATATATGTATAGGTCCTGGAAACATTATAAGGAATAGTTAAAATTCTATCAAAATAATCAAGAATTAATTAAAATTAATATTTTAGCTACTTATCACAAAGAGATTTACTAGCAACCAAAGCTGGTAATTCTGAGGGTATGGATGGATGGATGGAGATTGAAAGAAAAAAGGCAGAGTTTGAAGATCTAAATAAGAGAGTAAAAGAATTAGTTGAAAGAAAAAAGCAAGAAAGAACGGATAATAATGATAGAAGAATATCGGATAACTTCCAGGCAAATATTAAAATGATCTGGAAACTCGTAAGAAATACCGGCGGACATTCAAAACAACCTAGATGAATGCGATACAAGACGAGAATGGCTGTATTCTGAATGATGAAATGTTGAGTCTAAAGAGATGTAAGTAATATTTTTAAAGCGTATTTATGACTGAGAAGACGTGTGAACTAAATGAAAACAAATTCCGAAACAAGATGAAATAGAAAGGGAGATAAGTGTAGATGAAATTATGAAAGCAATGAAAAGCATGAAAGTATGTAAGGCAGCCGAATATGATAGAGTTTTACTCGAAATGCTAAGGGCTGGAAAAGAAGTGGTGGCAGGACTGCTTGTTAATCGGTTGACCTTGTTTAATTTATATTGGGAACTAAATCGAGTACCGGGAGACTTGTACAAAGCCGTGATAGCCCCAATATATAGGAGAAATTGCGTCGCAGGACTGTAAAACTACCATGGTATCAGCCTTCTCAGCATTGTGGGAAAAGTGAATGCTAAGGTACTAATTAAAAGAGTTATGGAAGAAACTGATGGAAAATTTGAGATGTGCAAGCTGGATTTAGAAATGAAATGGGGTGTACAGATCAAGTCTTTTCCATGCGCATGATTGTGGAGAAGTTTTCTGCGAAAAACCAAAAAGTTTTTTGTGCATTCATGGACTTGGAAAAGGCTTGTGACAGAGTGGACAAGGATGTATTATGGCAAACGCTGAACTCATTTAGGTTGAGCGCTGGGTTGAGACAGACATTAAAAACTCTACGTAGGGACTCAAGTGCTTGTGTTAGGATCAACGAGGCCTAAACGGACGGGTTTGCCATCCATTAGGGTGTCAGACAGGGCTGTGTAGCTTCCCGTTGGCTGTTCAACCTATTTATGGACAGTTGTTTGGAAAATTTGAAAGTTGAAAAATGCGGGTTAAGAATGGGTGAGCTAACCGTCAAATGCCTTTTGCACGCTGATGATCAAGTCATACTTGCGTCATCGGAGGCCGAGTTGCGAATGATGGTTAAATTTATGAACAGGTCATTAAAGGAAAGGGGAATGAAAGTGAATGCAAGTAAGACGAAAGTTATGGTTTTAGAAAGAATAGTAAGTAAAACGATATGTAAAATAAGAATAGAAAGAGAGTTGATTGAGCAAGTGGATGAGTTCGTGTATTTGGGATGTGTATTCAGCAGGTATGGGAGATATGATAATGATATTGAACGACGAGTAAATGCACGAAATAAAGTAAATGAGGCTCTACACTCTATTGTAATAAGTCAGAATGTGTCAAAAAAGGCACGTATGGCAATTCACAATGCTGTATTAGTCCCTACTTTAACGTGTGGTATTGGAAGTTGGGTGTGGTAGAAGAAGCACGAGAGTAGAGTAATTGCAGTAGAAATGAGGTGACTAAGGAGTATGCTAGGGCTGGATCTGAGTGACAGGGTGAGAAACTGTGTAATAAAAAAAGAGTATCGTTTGCAAGATGATGCGGTGACCAGGATTAAGAAAGGAATGCTTCGGTTGTTTGGTCATGTAGAAAGAATAAAAGAGGAAAGACTGTCAAAGCAAGTACATGTTGCAGAAGTGAATAAAAAAGTTGGAAAGGGACGTCCTAGACGAAAGATTGTCGACCAAATTTGCGATATATTAAAAATGGGCCAAATTAAGAGTACCTTTAACCGTTCATAGATATACGGATGTGGAGGAGGCGAGAAAGATATGTCAGGATCATGCTAAATGAAAGTCTGTAGTCTCCGCCTACCACTCTGGGTGATAGGCGTGAGTGTTTATGTATGTATTATAACAAAGATATAGATTTTCGAAGCTTCTTGGAACACACCAGGAAATTAAGTCCAAAGCCTGGCGTATCAGTGAGCGTTGAGGGTACTCAAGACCCCAGAGATATAGCTAACTTGTTCAGTTCTCATTTTAGGGTATATTCGCAGCTGAATGCATGGGATCCTGGTGTTTTTTTCGTTGTATGCGGTGTGCCAAAACGTGTGTCAGAGGTTGAATAGTTAATTAAAGGTATTGTACCGTTAGATTGGTTCAGAAGATAGGTGGGTTCTTTAGTAATAGTCAATATTTATAGTAAATATTTTATTTATCTTACTTCCGCACACATACAAGTCAGGTTCTAGGAAGGGAATGACTGTCCTGACGTAGGGAAGCGAAGTATAGGCGAAGTTCTTGTAGTATCACAGACAACCAGCTAGCGAAGGGAACTGATAATAACCCAGCTCCGTCAGTGATGATGGCCGTTGGCAGTATGATAGCCCAACAGTCCGTTAGCTAACAGCACGACACCAGATGAGGCTTAGGTGCTCGTTCGATCCTGGAATCCCAGACGGAGGCAAGCGTTAGGGAAACTTCCAATGACACTATATGCGCCCTAGCCAAGTTCAGCGCCGTTCAAGGAAGTTAAAAATTCCTAAGCATTAAGCAGCCCTAGCGGAAGAGATAGGAATTAAGAAGAACAGCTGCAACGTTTATTATTGTTAAAAGAGAACTCACCCCAGCGGGATCAAATGCACTTTGAATAATTTAAATTTTGAATGTAGGTAAGAAAGTTCAACGGTTGTTCGTTTACGCTCACGCGCGTTGCGAACTTCAAGCAGCCTCAGGTAGAAATGAACAAGGAATAGCCCTAACGGAGACTCGTGCGCGTCTCCGCATTGTCTCAGTACCTCCGATCCAAAGATCGGTGAGTAACGGCTTAATGGAGCGCGGAATAAATTAACTATATTAAGGTTCCGTAAAATAATATTTTAAATTAATAATACGATTTATTGTTATTATTTAAATAATAGAATCAGGCTTTACTTTTCGGAAATCCGTTACACTAAAGTTGGTAATAATAACCTCATAAATATCCACCCAATAAAATAAAATGATGTGTCTTACCTAGTTTGAAGAGCACCACCCGCGCTCCCTCAATTGCGTGCACTAATCCCGTCATCCCTAATCAAAAATCAGAGATAAGATGGAATATTTGTACTGGCTCTGACTGATGGACTATAAATAGGCAAAACGTTGTTAGCTACCTAGATAAGCTCCTAAGAAAAAGAGGAACCCTACCACCCGGTAGAGCTTTTGCGACTATATTGCAGTTAGGGTTACTATTACAGGGCCGAAACCTACAAGACACTTTTTGTCAACGTTTGTATAAGCTGCTTGTCTAGTCCATTTTCTGTCATAATATCTTACTGATATATTGATAGTCACAATCAATTGACTCACTCGCCATTTTTAGATTCACGTTTCTGCTAGATCTAAAGATATAATAAGAGTAAGCTTTAAGTTAAGACAAATGCCAGAAAGTTAAAACGATACTCTGCTATGACTTTATTCCCATGTATATGACAGAACATATTATGACTATAATAAGAACCAGCATCTGGTTTCAAATGTATTACCAATTCGCCTGCAAAGCACATGACTTGCAGTAAGCCCAGGCTGGGCTTGAAAGTATAAAAAATCCTATGAACAATGTAAAACTCGAATTGCTTGCACTCTATGAAATTTAAGGCGAAGGTTCTGTCCAATTTTGTATGTGTAATGTACCGTGCGGTAGCTTTAAATAAGAGATTCCAACAATTTCTAACTATACCTACTTGTAGCACCATAATGGTGGGGGTCTTTAAATGTCTGCGGTTGCCAACACACCTGCTAAAAGTGACAGCTACCGCAAATATGCATCTTAAATTTAGCAGAAAACTTATGATAAGCTGCAATGAATAGGGAAAATTCAAAAGTGATTGTGCGCGACACCGAACAAAGTGGACGTGTTATCGGTTGTAATTACAAAAATAATAAGATATGTTTAAACGACCTTAATTCTTAAGTTAATAAGGTGCATATAATAAATCGGCATACACTCCCCTACGCTGTTGTGACATTACTCTGCTAAGTACGCTGCGAGTGAATACACGCGTCACAGATCAACATGATGCCAATACGCTCACCTACTAGAAGTGGCACAGGTGCCGGACTTAGTGGTTCACAGCCCAATTTGTCGACGGGAGAGTCAGACACTGACGTTTCTACAGTGCCACAAGTTACATTTCGTAGTAAGCGGAAATACTCTGGTGATCAAGATATTAAAGAAGAATTACGCGAAATACGAAAAGGAATGGCAGAAATGATGCAAGTTCTTACGTCAATTAACGCGAATCAAGCGGAAGCCATAAACAGGATATCGGAAGATGTAAGTTCATTGAAAGAACATGTAAAAGATCTTAAGACCGAGATAGTCTCCGATTCGAAAATGAGAAAATAAAGCGTAATGTAGAGAACTTGATCAGTAAATATAATGAAAAAGATAAACAAATAGAAACGTTAGACTCTGAAATAAAAAACCTTCAAAGTACAAAACTAATAGATCCACTTACCACAACAACCGTTAGTAGCACAATAGAAGAAACTGTGATGGCAGAACTTTCTGATCGATTGGTTAGAAGCAAGAATATCATAATAACTGGATTAATGGAAACAAATATAGCTGACTATAAAGATAGAAAAGAGGCTGAGAAGAGAGAAGTACTTGGTCTATTAAAAAAGATCTCAAACGATTGTACAGAACCAAAAAGTATAACACGCCTGGGAAAGTATGCGCCAGACAAGCAACGCCTACTCAAAGTGTGTTTCTCAACACCAGAAGAAGCTATTTTTGTATTACGTTCTAAAAGTAATGAAAAACTGAATCCCATTAAAATTTTCCCAGATCAAACGCCTCAACAACAATCTTTCTACAAAAAACTTAAAGAAGAGTTGAAACATCGTAAGGAAAATGGAGAGATGAACCTAACTATCAAATACAACAAAGGTATACCTAAAATAGTTAAAATTAAGCCAAAAAACTAACAAAATCCCATGATAATCAAATTCCAATCTCTAAAAATATTTCTTACCAACTAGCTTCTCAGTATGAGAATATCATAACGACAAAAGACTCCTTAAAATGCCTGTATGTCAATGCACGCAGTATAGTTAAAGCAGGCAAATTTGACGAACTAATATGTATTTTAAAATGTTTTAAATTTACGATTCACCTAATTTTGATAACGGAAACCTGGATAAAGTGTGAAGAGGAAGCTAAACAATTTCAGATATGTGGTTATACCCATTACTATAACTTTAGACCTAGTAGCAGAGGTGGTGGAGTATCAATCTTCGCACACAATATCATGAAACATAATCTTATAGAAGAACAATGTCTTGATAACAATCATTATCTATGGATACATGTTGACAAGTATTCGCTGGATGTCGATCTGATCTATAGAAAACCCGACAACAGCAATATTAATAAATTAATAGAAACATATTCAACAAAATTGGAATCGCGCAGAAGGGCAGTGGTATTTGGTGACTACAATGTAGACCTATCATCACAAGAACGTACAACTTCGATGTATATGGAAATGTTGGAACAGTGTGGCTACAAATTATTAAATAAAATTGACCCCGAATACTCCACCCGTGTAACTTCTTCTTCGAATACTATTATAGACCATGTCAGCACGAGTCTCAAAGAACAACAATTTCACCTTGCTATAATAGAATCAGCTATGTCTGATCATAAACAGATCTATTTTGAAATCAAGAAGTATAAGCAAGATGCGGTATCAAAATATGAATATAAATCAATAAACTACACCAAATTGTATAATACAATAACTGGAAACAATAATAATTGTGAATATGTAAAACTGGAAGAAAAAATCTTATCTAGTATAAATAAAAGCAAAGACACTAAGATCAAATTCCTCAACCTACCAAGAAGAGATTGGATTAATAAAGATATCTTAAACGAAATAAACACAAGAAACAAATTATGGCACAAATATAAAACTAATCCAGACAATGAAAGTACAAGAGATAACTTTGTGAAGAAAAGAAATGAAGTAAGCAATACAATACAAAAAACTAAAAGTGAATACTACTATAAGGCGTTTAAAGCCTGTAAACACAAACCAGCAAAAATGTGGAAACTGATCAACGATCTATCAAATAACAAGATCAAAGAAACTACTGCTCCAAATAAACTGATCACGCAAGTGGGATCTGTCGTTAGTGAGGATAAAGCTATCTGTGAATGTTTTAATTATTTTTTCTCAAATATTTGTTCAATCCTGGCAAATCAAATACCTAAAGTTAATCAAACAGTATTAGACGCAATAATTATTGAGACTGGAAGTAATGTTATATCCTATTGGCCACGCGTATCTCTACACGAAATCGACAAAATTATCGATGATTTAAATCCTAACACTAGCACTGGATTAGACGGGGTAAGTACGAAATCCATAAAATGTATCAAGAACATAATTGCTGATGAGCTTGTAAACTGCATCAATAACTGCTTTGAACAAGGCGTATTTCCAGACAGTTTAAAAGTAGCAAAAGTAACTCCGATATATAAAACAGGAACTAGATCGGATACCGGAAATTACAGACCAATCTCAATATTACCAGTACTATCCAAAATTTTCGAGCGTGTGTTATATAATCGTCTTGCAAACTATTTAAATTCTAAAAAAATATTATACCATAAACAATATGGCTTTAGACCGAAATCGAACACTCTTTCAGCTACAATAGATTTAGTCACAAAAATCAAAGTTGGCATAGACAAAAAACAAATAGCACTCGGTATTTTTATAGACCTTAAAAAAGCATTTGATACAGTTAGTCATGAACTGTTACTGTGTAAATTGAAATATATGGGCATTTCCGGATCCGCATTGAAAATTTTTGCTTCATATTTATCCAATAGATATCAAGTAGTAAAGATTGGCTCTAATCAAAGTGAACCAAAATTAATAACTTTTGGAGTACCGCAAGGTTCCATATTAGGACCGCTGCTTTTTCTAATTTACATCAATAGTATTAAGGATATCGGATTAAAAGGTAATATTACATTATATGCAGACGATACAAGTCTGTTTTACTATGGATATTCAATTAACGAATTGATTACCGATGCCCAATCAGATCTCAACATATTGAATATGTGGTTTCAATCTAACCGTCTAACTATAAATATTACTAAAACATACTACGTAATTTTTACATCAAAAAATAAAAAAATTGGTAACTATAAGCCTCTAACAATAAATAGTGAACCAATTTCTAAAGTAGATAATGAAAAATACCTTGGTCTCCGGTTGGATAATCATATGACATTTAAGTGTCATATAAATAATATTAAATCTAAATTGGTTTCTCTCACTGGCGCACTGCGAAATATAGTAAAATGTTTCCCATGTAGTGTGCGTTACACTATTTATAATTCATTAGTCAAACCACATATTGAATACCTTATAGAAGTCTGGGGTACGGCAGCAAAAACCAATATAGAAACAATACAGGTAGCACAAAATAAACTGATTAAGGTGCTATATAATTACGACTTTCTTACTCCAACAGCCCAAGTTTATAAGGACACTAAAATCATGAATATATCACAAACATATAAATATTATACTTGCATTTTAGTACGTAAAATACTAAATAAAAGTATTCACACAGAATTAAGTTTTACGAAAAATAAACCTATAACAAAACTAAGACCAAGACTTTACAGAGAATTAAAACTACGCACAGCACGTACTAACTACGGTAAAAAATGCATTTTAAATGAAGGTGTCCTAATCTACAACAAACTACCAAAAGAGATAAGGGATGCCAAATCTATGACAACCTTTAAAAGATTACTAAAACATTATTTTCTAAACACATAATCAAGGTGGTTTACTTCTTCGTGAAATTGTGCTTAATTTGATTGGGTGGTTATAATATTGGTAGGTAAATTTAAATGCTAAAATGTTATTAAATTAGCATAATATCAGCTTCGATCTAGTAAAATTATGATTAATAAGCCTTACTTTTATAGTAATATAAATATGTGTCTATATGTATGTATATATGTGTGTAAATATGTATATAGAAATATAATTAAATATACTTATATATATGTATGTACTAATAACTAATAAAAAAAAAAGCAAATAAAACAAAACATTAAAAAGGACTTCTTAACAAGTATACATATAAACACAGATATAGTTATTAAATTTCATTAGGTCATTTATTAACCAACCAATCCAACCAAGTAATAATTGCGCTCAATCAAAAATACATAATATCACTTCCAGTCTCTATTGTTCAACGTAAATTCGATTAAATGAAGCTAAAAGTCGGTATATGAATAATTTTTCACTCAGCGATCGAACCAAATAAAGTAACCGTCATGAATGTTTATCTTAATCTTTGGTAGCCTTCTTTTATTATTTTACTATGTACTCATGACTTTTTAACATTATTTGTTTAGATTATAAAAAAGATGGTGTATTTTTATTTTGTTAACAGTTTGTTTGTGTGTCGTGCCGTTTAATATAAAATTATGTTAGTGTTGTACATTTCTCATGTAAGTGAATTTTAATTCTTTTGAGAAATAAATATCTTAAACCACAAAATTCCGGCAAACTTATGAACCTGGACGAATATTAGGAAATAAAATTAAAGATGATAGAAAAGTCTTCGAGTATGATTAAGAACGCCTATCTTATTTAAATAATACTATTTATGTAATAAGATGTAAATATATATTCTGATGACAACATTTTTATTTACGACTTGTGATGCTCAGACTACCTCGTGGCATTATTTACCATAAGGCCTAACTGCAATATAATCGCAAAAGCTTTACCGGGTGGTAGGGTACCTCTTTTTCTTAGGAGCTTATCTAGGTAGCTAACAACCTTTTGATTATTTATAGTCCATCAGTCAGAGCCAGTACAAATACCAGTTGTGAAGTATTCCATCTTATCTCTCATTTCCATTTTAATAAACCTTATTTTTTTCTTAAAATAAATTCATTCTTCAACAAAATTTTAGTTCAAGAACTTACGGAAACTTAAATTTGTTTCATTTTAAAGTCGTCTTAAGTTACCAAACTAATAGTTTGAAGTCAAATTGTTTTGAACAAACTTCGTAATTCATAAATAATAAGACGGATGGTGACGGAGAACAAAATAGTTTCAAAGTAAACAGGCATTAGTCCTCAGTGTAATAACGCATTGGTGATCATCATTGTTTTAAGTTGTTTGCACAAGTCAATGAACTGCGTTTATCATTAGGTGAACTGTTAAGTTAGTTTGTCATTCTAATGTTATAAAATACTAGTTATATTAACATAATAGTACCTTATTTCTGAAAGTATTATGTATAAACTTACTTATTCTGCTAAAAGTTACACCGTCGATAACTCGCAATTTTAGGTAATTATTTTACGTAGGTAACAGAAGTGACAGAGGCCTGCTATAACTCAATTTTTGCCTAGGAGTCTGTCCGGGTAGGTTCCACCCTCATAAATACTTTTGCCGCTAAGTAGCAGTGCACCAGCCTTTTACTGCTGTTTTAGTATGAAGCGTAAAAAGAGCCAGCATAACGACAGTCTGTAAGGCATAACATCTTAGTCCTCAGAGGTGTCAACGCCACTTTCACTTCTGAGGATTGCAGTAGCCACTTACCATCAGGTGGACTGTAAGTTCATTTGCCATTTTAGATTCATAAAATAATTATAATTGCAATAAATTAATTGTTAAGATCTATGATGAAATTAATTATCAGGATAATATATTTACCATTGTCTCCTGTGTTTCACACAGGATACGATGGTAAATATACGTCGTACCGCAATGCGGGCCGTATGTGGAACCGTCGTGTGGAGAAGAATATGCACAACATTTCTAATGCTATAAAAGAATGCTAAAAGTAGTATACGAGTTATTTACATAGGAAAAATTGATATCAGGATACGATAGTAAATAAAATATCCTGATTTTAATTTAGATATTAAGTTTTTATAGATCTTTTTGTTAGTTCTGTGTAAGAGAGAGAATTCATAATAAGTTAATTAAACGCCATAAAATCCGTATAAATAGTTTTATTCTTGCAATAACTTAATTGTTTAGATATGATAATGAAAGAATATGATGGTAAATATCATATGATCTAATAATCCCTTACCGTGTATATACTCGTAACGTTTCTTTGAGGATATTGTCCTAGTTGAAGGTTGCTAAGTATCTATTCAAAAAAGCAAGCCACCTGCAATTCCCCGCAGTTAAAAATCATATTGCGCTTAGATTAAAAAGCCGGAAATAATCCACAGTGTAAGTTAATTATTAACGGAGCAATTTCCGTTGCTTCAGCGTAACAACAGACTGCCTTTGAAAATCGCATACTCTGGTAAACCTAGCAATACAGGAATAAAATATGCCACGGAAAAAGCTGCGGCAGACAAAACAGTTTTTGCATTTACTTAGAGTTCCATTTCATTAAAAAATATTTTTAAAACAAAACGTTTCTTTTTTATTATGTTTCTAAAACGTTTAGTTACTTTTACGTATATTATATCATTCATGCAAAAATAATTTGTATATTATAGCAAATCGGGGGGCACGGTAGTGCCCCCGCCAAGTCGAGCGCGAAGCAAACACTGCCGTACCATCCTTTACTGGAACCATTTCGCCGCATTTTCAGGCCCCTATTTGAGAACCTCTGGAAATTTTCGTCATCCTAAAATCCAAAATTTCAAGTCTGTAGGTCATTTAGTTCCGAAGTTAAGCGAAAGCAAAGTTTCGCATTTTAGACACTCACACACTCACTCATGATCATCAGAATAGAACTAGTACTTCCCATAAACTCAGAGAGCTGAAATTTGGTACAGAGTTAGGGTTTAATGGCCACATAAAGGGAAAACTATAAAAACTAGGATAATCGAACATCTGGAGTACCTGGTGACCCTGATTGGAAAACACAAGAGCCCAATTTTGTGTGACTTGGCCGTTGATAGAAGTCCGTCTGTACATCTATTTTATGTTAGATCGGTGGTCGATTTGACGCCTACAATTGACTGGTTATTCAATCAACGTTTTCCAAATGGCAATTTTCTATCATCAATGGGTAGCGGTTCTGGCGACAGATGTACCTTGTGTACCCTTCAGCGGCCAAGTCACACAACATTAACTATAATAATAAAGAAGTCGCAGTAAGGAAGCTTAGACTTGGCACGACTTTGTCTAGATTTCATTACTTTTTAGAGATAAACAAGCAGCTCCATCGAGACTTGGCTAGTTTTTTACAGAATGTTTTTGGTGGGATTATACTGTCATAAGCAAGCTTGCAGTTCACCTGAAATTTTTAGGCCTCTGTAGCCCATAAATACCCACAACTACTACAAATAACGAAATTCAGATCTTCCATGAATATTATTATGAAAAATCTCGCAGAACTCTTATATTGACCATATATGAATTCATATTAAGCTGTCTTAGTTGGAAAATTAAGGTACTATAAATATAGGTCTTTGACTATAACCAGACTAGTCAATAAAAGGAGAATTAATATCCAAAAATGTAATATTGTGGATAATTGTTTTTATAAACCTTAACAAACGGTTTTATTACAAGAGGTGGTTGGTTTATTGACAGTCTGGGGTTCAAATAAGTCTTTATCACGAAAAAAGTTCTTTAGATCTGGCGCCCTTATCTTCCTAAAATTTGACGTTTACAGCCAAATTTCGTACTTTAACTGTTAGTTAGTATATATTTCAAGGGAATTTTTATTTAAACCAACTCCAGATAAAACCTAAGACTGATAAACCACTTTTTATAGTAAGACAGTACAAGTCTATCAACTCAGTTAACAAATATTGTCAATATTTTCTGATAATCAAGCCCAAGCAAGATATTTAATTACTCACAAAAACCTTTTAAAAGTCCTAGCCTAGGACTGTTCATGTCTAACACTATTTGCCTAGGAGTCCTAGGCAAATAATGCTAGACAGGAACAACCATGTGGAAACACATCCACAACGTGTCACTTTACAAAGAAAGAAACTATTTGTTTATTTTATAACTTTAATTAGTTACAATGACGTTTGTTTCGTAGTAGAATTAAATGAAATAAAGAATGAAAAGTATAGAAGAAAAGAAGCAATAATAAAGGGTACTCGTGGAACGCAAGTAGCTGGAGTTCGATCCGCGAAGGCACCAATGTAATTGTTAATTGCATTTATGAGGCTGATGACATGCTCGCAAATGAAAGTCATCGCGAGTAAACGTACACGTTTCATCATCATCTTTACAACCAATTAATAATCACTTATGAACATGGGCCTTTCCATAGATTGTCTCACAAGGGTTTACTTGCGATAGTTATCACGCTAAGCTTAAAAGGTTAAGGTTGGTAGACACATTTTTTAATAGCTGTTATCAGGTAGACGCTGCTGCTCATCTTCTAGTTTGTTTCGCTCTGTTGCATTTTACGACGCCTACGAAAAAATATGGGGTATTTAATATTCTTAAACCTCCGCTACTCGGTTCCGGCCCGTTGAATAAATTACAAATATTACGGGGAAATGGGAAGCCCTCTCAGTGTTGTACCTTAACAAAATTAGAGGTGACCAACCTTCATATTAACGTCACATGTAGAATCTTAAACATACATATTAAGACTATTATTTTATTATTACGGAAATGTTCACGACTTTTGTTTAACGTAAAGTTTACGAGGCGTGCTCCCTCCTTACTTTTTATACATGGTAGAGCCACGCTGCAGCTATATTATAGTTGTAGCACGAATGGGTCAGCTCGACCAGAGAAGGACCACACTCTCGCAGAATACCAGCGTAAAATAGAAGCTCAATACTGCTGTGTTTAGTATGGTGAGTGTAGAGATACGGAGACCCTTTTTTACTGGCTACGAGGTATTCCGTCTTAGTCCTCAGGGGTGACAACGCACCTGTATTTTGATTCTCGAGGATAAATGAAGAAGTCTATGGGCCACAGAATCCACTTACCATCAGGTGGACTGTGTGCTCGTTTGTCGCCCTTATTCCATAAAAAAACTAACAAATGAGTCACAGGCAATTTGCTGATTTCAAAAAAGACTACATTCTTATTTTTCATCAGTCGAACCAGATATGCCACCATCTACTGACACCTACATTTATCTGGCATTTTCCATATACTTATATTAGGACACGCATAGAACGAAATTGGGTGATGGATTCCCTTACGTTTCCACCATACAGCTAACTACACCATAGCGAAGCGATCAAGAAAACTATAATTGAAACTAAAAACTGGTGATAAAGAGCAGCGTAACCAACGTGAGAGTATATTTATGCATACCAGTGACGGAAGTAGAAGACTATTACTATTCTTCTTACAAAAGTTCAGAACCCCTATATTATTTAAAAAAAACTAAATTCTTTTAGGCAAATATACGAAGAAATAGAGTACAGACCAATTGATAAATAACCAAAAATTTTAAATCATTTTCGTAGCAGCTGTTCTTGATGAATGGTTCGAACGAATACGACTTTCTTGTTCGCTGTCAGTGCTTCCACACGCTTAACAGATATTTGCATAATCGTTTTGTGAAGTGAATTTAGGATCCACAATGCTAAAATAGTTACGAAGCCGTTGCCAATGAATCTAAACTTGATAGTATAGATATTAATTTGATATTCATAGAGGTGATACCTCAGTTAAATTTTAATAAATCAATGACCGGCACTGAACTATATATATATATATATATATATATATATATATATATATATATATATATATATATATATATATATATATATATATATATGGTAAAAGTAAGAAGTTTTTCCTGTAAAATAAACTTATTTTGTGGTTCTTCTCCGCTGCCGCCATAATAACCACAGCTAGGCTCTACCGCGTATTTTCTAATTTGTTATATTTTACACTATGTTCCAAGCTTGAAAATTGGTAGAGGTCACAGAATAATAGTTTTATTTATATATTAAACTGATAAGATAAACGCGGCTAGGTCGTGGATTCGGGTATACGTCGGTATGCACATATCTAAAAGAGTGAGACGTATTATATATGAGTATACTATATTACATATTATATGTAGAGTATATTATATACGTTATTTTCTGATGGTAGAGGAAGTAGATGAAGGAGGTACCGTCCCTGAGTGAGTGACCTAATGTGGAGGTAGTATTTGGGCACAGGTGGTAGTGTCCGCGGACCCGCTAGGTAGTCAGCTGGTGCACAGCAGAGTGGCTGGTTAAGAGTTTTTGGGTAAAGGCCTGGGGCAGGGATTCAGTGATAGAAACATTTTTAGTAGAAGAACCGCCGAATTGCGACAATGTGCGATTGCTGTAATTCCAGAGTAGACAAAGAAAAAGGAATGACTTGGCGATCTGGCAATCTTTTACTACAGACAAATACATTGATATAGTTACTAACCAGAAATTACGATCTTAACATTTAAATTTAATTTCATAAAGTAAGTTTACTGGTCCTTTTTTTGTCGTATAGTGAGTGCACTTCAATTATAAACTTATACCACATTGCGTAAAACCTATGTTCATTATAATAAACTTAGTTAAATACAGCACGTATTGCACCGTGTCCAATGTGCACGAAAATGTAATACCATTTCAAAAAAAATCTGTTCTATTAAGAAAGCGGTAATTCATTTTTTAATTCTTTTAAAAGCGGTACATAATTTTTTTATTACCCGAATTGAAAAAAAAAATCGAATATAATTCGGTATAAAATTCCTCTGTTTTTTATATGTATGTGAATTTTTCATCAATAATGAAATTATTTTGATGATAATTGATCAAATAAGCTGTGGTGTAACGGATAAACAGAGTAGAAGTCTATGGCACTGATATTTAACAAAAAATAAAAACAAACATTTTTTGTTACTATGTGGTCGATAATGCTTGGGACGAGCATGTCTTAGGAGGGAGTAGTGTTGCGCGCCATAATTTATGCACGGTATATAGCGGGTGATTTTTAGTGCCATCTGGTATCAAGCAGCAAAAATAGGAGCGTCAAGATCTTTCTAGAACTCTCCCACTAGTGCCATCTAGTATCGAATAGAAGAAGTAAGCTTTCTATTAAGCTCGACACTCGAATTTTCTACATCTAGTCGATCGGGACCGGTATTTGCTGAAATATTCTAGGTGTTTCGGTGGAAAAAGCCTATATAAAGCCGCAAGGGGCCGCGACCGGAGCAGTATTGAATTCGCGACACAGGAAAAGACTTCGGAGTGAAATAAAGTGTTAAGTGTGATTAATTGCGAGTGTGTTTTAAGTTTTAATTGGTTTTCAGTAAATTCATCTCAATTTTGTTTTTCGTGAATTTTGGTTCAATCAGCAGTTTTTATTGTCACGAACCCTAAGCTCGTAACAATAACATATCATCAATTATAACATTTATATAATATATTAAGTAATACAACGAATACATGACTGTATGCATGTAATGAGTACAGCATAAGAGTAACATAATTCGCCACTTGTCTATTAGTTTTTAAATTTTTTATAACATTACTTCTGTTGCGCGTACTTAAATATAATTATATGTGAGTCCAAAATATAACACCTACATTTTCCAAGTTGGCGCCTTAATCAGAATATTGGTGATGAGATCAATACTGACATTTTCTGTATTCATGAATCGAGCTAGGCTTAAATTACAAGCGATCGCTTTGCTTAAAGAAGGATTATATATTATGAATTTAGTGCAAGGAAATCTATGAGAAATAACTATTTACTTTATAAGTATTTAATCTGTAATTGTGGTGATATGAGGTCCACTATTAGCAGACTCCGAGTGGTCTAGTGGCGGAGAAATGAAACTACTATTTATGTGCAAACGACTGGTATATCAAGTATTGAATACGGAATACGGAATATGGAATGAATTTTATGTCGATCCAGCCTATATTTATACGTCCGGCTACGTCGTTAGGTAATCAATAGTAACAATTTTTATTTGCCTAGCCAATTACAGTACATACATTATGACCAATAAAGATTATTAAAAATACAACTATTATGTACGTTGCATTTGCCGGCGTGAGACTCGTGTTATCTTCTCGTATCTACGTCGCTGGACTGGGCTACAAAAGTTGTGCAGGCCGACGCGCGCGCGGCGCGACCTGCGCCCTCCTTTCTGCCAAGGAGGGTCGCGTTCGTATACGGCTTAGAGATCTCTAGTCAGATCGTTAAGCCAATTCCTAAAAGGCGGTGTTTAGTGGGTAAATATCTCTACATAACCACGCAGCCGGCTGCGTGGTATGCTATGAGCATTCACCGCCTCCCTCCCCCGCTTTCCGGAGGGTTGCCCATATTTGCTTCGGGCGCAAAAAAAAAACGCGCGTGCGTAGTCGGTGAGCGGCGGTGGCGTGGGACACAGCTCCGGAACAGCAAGAAGAAGCGAGGATACATAACGATAGCGGCGTGTGAAGACGATGTGGCGCTGAATGATATTTGCGGCTGTTTCTTGTTTCTTTATTAGAACGTTAAATATATACGTCAAATTATCTCGCATTAATATGCAGCCCGTAGTATCTCTGTAGCCGGGGATAGTTAGGAAATAAATGTTTTTTTCGCCTTCTGTGTTATGGTAGCAGCAGGGTATATATTTTTTATTGCTGATTAGCCTGGCTGCTAGAAATCTAATTTTACATGTTTCATTCATTCATCAATTACATATCAATCTATTACTCAACTTGACCATAGATTCCCCATAGCGCAGATATTTGCCATAGCTGCCACGCTTGACAGACGAGTTGGCTACCGCAGTTTTTTTATTTTTTTATTATTACTAGGAAGTCGCTGCTGCTGATCTCATGGTTTATTTCCCTCTGTCGCCTCTTGCGACCCAAACGTGACGATATAGTGTAGTTAATATTCTTACATCGCCACCACCTGGCCAAATAAAAATAAAAATAAAGATTCGTGATAAATGGGTGTTTAATTTTTGAACAAAAAACAAATAGTTATTGTTTACGTAAGTATGAGTGAAACTACGGCAAACTTTTTCATTTGATTGAAGTTTAAAATTCATTGAAGTTTAGAACTGTATCCCACAGAGAGGTCTGGTTTGCCACAAAACTTTAACCCCAATGCATTAAAAGCTATAACAAAACTGAGCTATATAAGCTATTGTTAAGTTAAAAACTTTTAATAAAAAGAACTAAAATATTGAAAATTACATTATATTTAATAGTTTCTGAATTCCTACTAGGACATAAAAGTATTTTATAGTATCGAATTGTTATCAGAATGACGTTGCTGCGGCCACTTTTTTGCTCTTGAGCCCTTAAAGAAATGAGAGGAGGTCTGTATATAAATTGTGTATATAAATTAATAAGTGTATGTAAATTGTAACTACTTTTCACATACCTAAGCTTATACGGTTAACCTAACAAACTAAGATAACATTACAAGTTACTGCTATAATAGATCTCCACTTACCATATGGTGGGATAGTAGTCAAGCGCTTAACTTAGAAAAGTCAAAAAGTTGTATAATGAATGATAATGTACGAAATAAAATTAAAACTTTACTAACATCCATCTAATATAAATAATAAAATTTAATATAAGAAATTTAAAATGATGATTCCATAATAACTTAACATAGTTTGCTTTTCGGGATTACACCAATGCTCTCAAAAGTAAATACGTAACGGTTAACCAAAATTAGATTTTCAATAAGGGAATCGACCACACGGAGGGAGGAGAAGAGAAGCTATAAGTACTAATATGCCCGTTTATACGTTCTACGTGCTCTCCAATTCACATAGATATTCGGGTTCTTAATAGCGGTCTTTAATGCAATTTCAGATTTATTTTGTTCATAAAAGCAACCGTTCTTTATGTTTATTTTAATCTGAAGTAATGAATTAAGGTTGCTAGAGAATGATACATTTTTATATATAATGAGTACATTTTTATATATAACCAGGAATAGTTTGAAAATGCATTGTACATTATGTAAAAAATTATTATAAAGAACTACCATAGAGGAGACAGTAAAATAAACCCATAATTTTTTGCCCTAAAGCATCTCATGATCATGATCTAATTTTATCATCTATATATATTATACCATCATGATCTATTTGTCCAGTAGGTGAGATACATAGAGCCTAAAGCAGTGGTTTTGCTTCTAAATCTCATTTTTAAAATCCCTTAAAAATGTTTCCACTGTTAAGCCCTTATGTTTTAGCCGAGGCCAAGTGTAAATATTAAATGGGCTGAAAAGTTCTTATCGTTTCTATGAGATGGCGCCATAAGAATAAAATCCATATCATTTTTAGTTAGTACCGACCTTCAAAAAAAACGTGTATAAATTTGACAGCTGTCTGATTATTAGTCTGATTTTAGACTTTGAGGTACAGCATTTTTAGTGAAGCAACTTTTGTTATTTTGAAAAAAAAAATGAATATAAAGGAATTTCTTGTGTTAATGTAACACTATTTTTTGACGAAAAATGTGCTGCTGATACCAAAAAGTGGTTTGATGAGTGTTATCCGGACTCTGCGCCGGGCGAAGCAATCATTCGTAAGTAGTTTGCTAAATTCCATACAGGCCGGGCGATGAACGCAGTGGACGTCCAAAAGAGGCTGTTACGGACAAAAACATAAATACATATATAACAAAGTGGGTGTCGCACGAGCTCACAATCGACCAAAAACAAGCACGTGTCGATGCTACAGAACAATATTTGAAGCTGTTCAACCGCAATAGAAGTGAATTTTGCATCGATATGTGACAATCGATGAAATATGGATTCACCACTACACTCCAGAGTCGGCAGTCATCTGAGTGGATTGCATGCGATGAACTGAATCCAAAGCGTGGAAAAACTCAACAGTCGTCGGTTAAGGTTTTGGCGTCTGTATTTTGGGATCACATGAAATAACTTTCAACGGCTATCTTGAAAAGGGAAAAACCACCAACAGCGACTATTATATACCTTAATAAGAGCGTTTGATTGATGAAATCGCGGAAAAACTGCCCAATTCAAAGAAGAAGAAAGTGTTGTTCCATTAAGACAATGCACTGTGTCACAAACAGATGAAAAGTATGAAAAAATTGCATGAATTGGGCTTCAAATTGCTTCCACATCCATCAAATTCTTCAGGCCATTAGCAACTTTTTCCTGCTTTCAGATCTCAAGAGAATGCTTGATCGAAATAAACTTAAATTCGACGAGAAAGTAATAGCCGAAACAACTATTTGGAGACTAAACAAAAATCGTACTACAAAAATGGTATTGAAAAGTTGAATGATCGCTATAATCGGTGTATCGCCCTCTATGACTATGTTGAATAATTCAATCGGATTTTGAGAAAAAATCTGTATTTCTATAAAACACGAACGAAATTTTCATTATACGGTTTGGTTGCGCCAAAACGCACATTTAGCTAATATTTCCTTCCTTTTCACATCCACTTCCTTCCTACACGGGCATCTCCAATAGAAAGCTAGACATGGTGGCGTCATTAGCGCGCCCAATAAGATGGGGCTACGCAAAAAGTGAAAGGGGAAACATGCCACCTGCCGACCAGAGTCGTCGACGTGCCGCCGCCGCTTGAGCAGTTGAAGCTAGACCTTGGATATGATAGCATTTCTGTGACAATCGGGCCACAGAACAATTTCGTAGTAACTACTTTGTGTAGTGCAAATAATTCGTCGTGGCTCCAATGGTCAACCACAGTGCATTTCATTCCATCAACCTGGAGGCCTGAGTAGGAGGCAATCAGAAGATCAACGCCCAAATAAATGCACTTTCCTACATCGAGCTGTTCTCATTTGTTGTTCTTTTCCCACAGTAGCTCATACTCCTCTGCCAGCTGGTACAGTAAGTTAGGTCCTAGCAGAGTGTATCGTTCAAAAACCGGCCACGTGCCACGTCCGCCATCTTGTTTTGGTTATAACTACCTACGCATAAACAGTCCACCATTTGGTTCAATCCAGAACACCTACCGTTAATCTTACTCACAAACGGGGTCATTATTCCAGGAATCGAACCGTTGACCCTATGGCCCAACCATTTTGTGGTCTTTCGCTCCGGATACGAAGGGCAACCTAAACACCCTTAAACTATTTAGTGACCATTCGTTTTCCAAATGCACACCCAGGAACCATTGGCGTCACGATTTTATGGCCCTGCATTCTAGATTGAAAATTAGTACCCTACCGAGTCACAATAATACGTGAATAATTAAACACATGTCTTTTAGCCGACTTCCTTATGCCGAGATTGTATTATGATAATGGAACACACACTTGTACATTTCAAAATAGAGATATGCATGTATTTCATAATATTATGTGCTAACTCATTTAAAACTCTGTACCAATATTAGGCATGTAATAGTAAGAATTTGCTATGTAGAGTATTCGCATATTTGACGCTACTCCCCGCTGTTAGTGTAATACATCTGGTATAAGTTATACCACCAGCAGTTCGACACTTACAATATATTTTAGTTCCAACCTACAGTTAACTGAAGAAAACCAAGAAACGTGATTAAGAAGGATGTCTAATATTTGCGCGAACACTACTTGTGTATTAATTAATTTTATTAATAATTTTACTTAATGTAATTGAAAGAGAGAGAAAGAGAGAGAGAGAGAGAGAGAGCTGTAAAACACTCAAAAAGTGGAAAATTAAAAATAAAGGATATTAAATGCGATAAAATCCGTGAAAACAGTTTTATACATTGAAAATTATCAGTCTTAGTATTTGTGTATTCGTATTTGTTCCATTAGAATTTTATAAAACTGAAGTGAAAAACAAACTTACATGTCGTATAGCAGTATTGCTCTACAAGGTCATCAAGATTTCATTGCAGTAGCTCACACAATGAAGTCTTTAGTCCTGTCTAAATGTTATGAAAAGCCATAAAATGGTTGTTGGTTATCGTAAAGATCCGTATTAGTATGTAAGAACTAACTTTTCAGCAAAATCGTATTTAACGGAAGCAAATTATAATAGCATGAAGAAAATTCGATAGTCTGAAAGCTACATAATGTTGTAAACACAACTCTACAACTATAGTACGTTTCTAGGGCAGACGGAAAAAAGTACGTTGACCTCAAGTATTAGCTTAGCATCCAAACAAAACGACAGCTATTGCCTCCATATATTTCTTTATAGATTACGTGTCTCATGATACGGGATAGAGTGAAGGAAGCGGTCATTCGGAGGTAATAAACCTGTTTCGACGCGATTTGCGATAGGTCTCACGCTGTGCGTATTTGAGAAAGCGGATGGAGCAGAACTCATTCCTCATTCTGCTTTGGGATGCGCTTGCGTGTAGACAGTTTGAAATTTAAAATTTTCGGTTATAGTAGTTGTTTTAATTTTTATTAAGTTTGTTTTGTTAGTGTTATTATTACGTTTTGTATTAAAGGTTTTGTTATTGCATTGTCACGTTTTGTATATTATCACTAGTATGAAATCGGGTCCATGGACATAAAAATCTCATAAAGACTTTACGTCACCACGAAAGAAGCGGAAAGTGTCGCATATTTCAGAAACCGAAAAAATAATGATCGTAAAATATGTAAAAGAAACGAGGTCTAGTGACGTATATCCATTCAAAACGGATATAAAAAAGAAGACTGCCGATATTTTAGGTCATAATCAATGTGACGAACTCTTCTACGTCTTCATCATCATAAAATCATTTTGAAATAGATATAAATAAATAGTCTGTCAAGTATCTCTGATAATCTATTATCAGAAGTTTTATGCATGCTTCAAGGTGGGCTGCTTAAGAATGCTTAGCATTAAAAGTTTGTCCTTTTACCTGACCGCCAAGTGGTTATGTTTTATACAACTACCTACCTACCTACTTATTAAAGTACTTACCTATTATTAACGTAATAATGAAAATTGTAATTATGATTTATAAATAATAAATTTAAATCAATATTAATTTGCTTTTAAATTCATTTAGGTGCGGGATATTCTTCTTTCGTTATAATATTGTTACGAGCTTAGGGTTCGTCACAATAAAACTGCCATTTGAATTACCAAAATTAACACTTTAATTCACTTTACACTAATTAAAACTTGAAAGACACTAATAATTAATCACACTGATTCACTTTACTTCGCTCCGAAACTTCGCTTGTCTCGCCAAATTCAATACTGCCCCGATCGCGTATTGCAGCGCCTATAAATACACCTTTTTCACCGAAACATCCAGAATATTCAAGTAAATACCCGCGCCAACCGACCAGGCGCCAAAAGTTCGAGTGTAGGGCTTGTAGAAAGCTTAGTTCTTCAATTTGATACTAGATGGCGCTGTTGGTAGAAAGACTAGTCATATCATTTTCTCGAAAGCTCCCCTCGTTCTGTTACCCGACACTAGATGACGCTAGTGCCAGACGTCAACTTAGGTGCGCAACAATATAATAATAAACATAGGGCCCGTAAAGAACTTCGCACTCGGCGCCCTTATCTTTCACTGTGATGATGTATGTAATGATAAAAGGATAAAAAAATGAACCTAAACAAAAAAGATTGCCTACCTCAATCATATCTTAAAAAGTCAATGTACTTTTTTCCGCCTGCCCTAGAAACGCACTATACGTTGTGTTGGGAACACATCACAATATCACATTATTGCTTGAAAGTTTTAGTTCTAATATATCTGTTTAGAATTTGGTATTAAAATTAAATAGGTACGAATTGTCTTAAAATACAAACTATTATTTGAGTAATATTTTCTAACTGTATTCGTAGTTTAACTTAAATTATTAATGAATTACGACTCGATAGATATTATGATGTATATTATAAAATTACGTACTATTTTAAAAATCGTGGTAGGCAATGATTGGTTTCAATTCCATATTTAGTTTAATTTAATTTAATAGTGTAACTAAGTACGATAAATTAATAGTAAAAATATATTTACGATAGAAAAGTGTATGTAAGTTTTCATTAAAAATTACTGTAAGGCGTTTATTGCGTGTAATTTTAACTTATTTTTTTATTCCTGACCTTCTGGTCAATGTGTTTGTGTTTGCGTAATATATGAAGAATGTCAAACTTTTTTTATAAATATTTACTTTAAATTAGGTAAGATTTTTCTGCAGAACTATTTTTATATTTTGTAAAAAGGTATTTTTAATCTTCCTAAGTTCCAATAATACACATACTTCTGATTCACGATACCACCATCTCATCGTCTACTCTTAAGACACCATCGAGACGACTTGAATCAGAATCAGAATCAGAATCAGAAAATATTTATTTGCCTACTTGTGTATTTACATTTGCATCCTCACGGCCGGTGAACCGTGCGAGGGTGAGTCAGCTAACTTATGTCCTAGGTGGATCTGTGTTTGCTGTGTTTTGCTTATTCATAATAAAGTTTATACAATAAAATTATTATGTTTTCATTTGTTTTTGTGTACTTATTTGCTAGCCTTAATTACCTTATCCTAAGAGGGCACGGGGCTCCCGTGTTATCGATGGGCCATCGCTTGTAACTTTTCTTTTTGGGATCATATACAATTTCACCTATTCTATGGTTGGTCCTGAGGGGATTGAATTCTCCGTGCGCCAGGTAGGCGTCACCGGGGGATTCTAGGTCTTCCATTTCCAGTTGCGCAATTTTGTCCAACATCTACTGATTTATGTCCTCGGCACGTAGGTGCCAGGCCTCTATGTCAGCCATCTCCCATAGCGTCTCTGTGGATATTCTTTTCGGTAGTTGGGCAGCACTCTTGAGTGCCATTCTGTATTGTCTTTCGAGTTTACTCAGGTTCGTCGCGCTGTACCTCGATAGCAGTTGGACCACTCCGTAGTCCAGCAGTGGCAGAATGCAGGCCTGTATTATGGCCAGTTTGGTTTCTAGATCTGTTTTTGCGTAGTATCCAATTATCGGGCCAAGGGCTCCTCTGACCCGTTTCAGTTTCTTCACTAACTTTTCGGTGTGTTGATTCATTCTCACGCGTTTATTGAAGACCACGCCGAGGTATTTGATCTGGTTTTGGTATGGTAGCATCTGTTGTTTTAATTTTACCGCTGGGCGGTATTTACTTTTCTTTGAGAACATAATGCACTCGGTTTTCTCTATGTTGCATTTGAGCCCCCATCTCGTATAGTAGTTAATAATAGTTTCTGCTGCCCATTCCAATCGCATGGTTGCATGGTCTGAGTTTGTGGCTCTATTGAGAATGCAGAGGTCATCCGCGTACTGTGAGAGTTTGAGCCCCTTAATTCTGTCATGTATGTCCCAGATGTCATGGACATACAGGTTGAAAATCACCGGTCCCAGGATCGATCCTTGAGGCACGCCATGGAGTATAGGTTTCTCCTCTGTTTCAGTTGTTCTAAACCTGCCTTTCAGTTGTCTGCCTGCAAGGTAGTTTTCTATAATTTTGTGATGTTAGTGGGTACGCCTTTGTCTTGTAGCTTTTTGATCAAGCCTTTGTGGTTAATCGAGTCAAAGGCTTTCGAGAGATCTGTTGATATCATGGAGACGCTGTCGCCGTTGGCCAAGGCATCTGTGATTATTTTATCGGTGCGAAGGATCTGGGTCGCTATGCCTCTGGCCCTTGTTAAGCCGTGTTGGAACGGTGGTTGCAGCCGATCCACCATGGCGGTGAGTCGTCTCAGGATCAGTCGCTCGCACATTTTGCCCATTATGTTGAGCAGTGTAATCGGGTGGTACGATAGTGCCTGGCGATGATCTTTGCCAGCTTTGTGCATCTTACACGCCGGTTTTCCATCTCTTAGGGAAGTAGCTTGTGGACAATATAAAGTTAGCGAGAGGCACAAATGCCTCGGTGAAGACTTCTCCCCCGAGTTTGAGGGCGTCTGCTTTGATTCCATCTGGCCCGGGAGCCTTTTTGTTTTTGAACCTGCTCAGTGCTAATTTGACTTCTTGTTTTGATGTTGGGTCGAGTGGCTGGAACGGGGTCGTTTTCTCTGTGCCCTCGTCTTCCGTCGCAATTACTGCCTCTTTTACTATTGCTGCCTCAGTCAGTGGGTCGATCGTCTCTTTTTCCGTTTTGCAGCCCGTTATGTTTGGTAGTCTCACGATTGGTTTCTTCATGTTGCGTTGGATGCGCCACATTTGCGACCTATTGTCATTCGGATCCTGGATCTTATCCAGCCAGCCCTTCTCGGTATATTCTCTCAGTGCTTGGTCTGCTTCTTTTTTGGCTTTGTTGTAGAGGGCACGTGCCTCTCGTTGTAAGTTCAGGCTGCCGTGCCTTGCCTGTCATTTAATTTGTTTCAGCTTGTTTCTGAAGTCTATCTTTTCATTAATTTCCTGTGGTAGATGTTCTCGTCTCGTTCTTGTTCTGAAAGGTGCGTGTTTGTCGAGGGCTGCTGTAATGGATTTCTCCATGGTTTCGACGTATCTTTCGCAGTCTTCCTCCGTGATTATTTCCCCGTGTAGGTAGCGGAAGCCTTCCCACATGGTTTGTTGGTATGCTTCCATCGCCCCCTCGTCCTCGCGTATCCTCCTTGTGTTGCGAGATTTGTTTACCTCTATGTTGTGTTCGATTTTTACAGTGAGTAGCCATGGTAGATGGTCTGATCCGACGCTTTCTAACTGCTTGGCTTGTGCCTCGATCTGTTGGTGTGTTATTACGGCTATGTCCAGGATTGCGTTGTCTTGGTTGGCCGGCCTCGACGGCACGCCGGCGTTTTTTAGCGAGCAGATTCCGTCGTTTATTGCTTTCCTGATTACAATGCCTAGTCCTGCGTCGCTTCTTTGGTTCAGGGCGCGCATCTGTAGATTCAGATCTCCTATTATGATCGTTGGTTCGTCAGCCAAGGTTTCTTCAAGCTCTTCTCTGGCTTGGTGTTAATTTGGGATTTGAAAGTAGGTCCCTTTTATTTTTATGTATTGTCCGGTCGCGTGGTCTGTGAACAGTTTGATGCCCACGCCTTCAATTTTTCTTCTCTCCTCTCCCCACCCCGGTGTGACCTCTGTTTCGGTCCATCTTAGCCCCCGTTGTATGTACATGGCCGTGGTTAAGTGGGTTTTAAGCGAGTGTGTGATTTTATCGTATCCTTTCATGTTAAAATTCTCCTTGTCGAAGTCGATTTTGCATTCGTTTATCACTATTATGGCTGGCCTGTATTTTTCTGCCAGCTTTTTTACTTCAATGAATTTATTTCTCAGTCCTTGTGCATTTAGCTGTAGGATTTTGAGGTTCTGTATTCTTTTTTGGTCGTGATTAGCAATTGGTCTGTCGTTGTGTGTTATTCATGAATTCTATGAGCTTCATTAGTAGTTTTTCCGTTCGCTCCAGTCTTAGGTGGAGGCTTTCTATGGTTGTTTCGTTCATCGGTTTTTTTCGGTTACATTGCCTGCTCCCCCTGTGATAGTGTCGGCTCCTTCTGTGGCAAGGCGGGGAATTGTCTTTTGGTTGAGACGTCCGCATATCTGACTCCAGGTCTGACTGTTGCGCGTCTGATTCTCTCTTCTTGTTAAGTCTTTTTGGCTTTCGCTTGTTCCATTTGTTTGGATATCATTTTTTGAAATATCGGGCAGGTAGCGTTGTTCGCGCTGTGTCTTTCTTTCTTACAGTTTTTGCAGACAATCGTCGTAGTGCCCTCGGGTGTATTGATTTTGATCCGTGATTCTTCTTGTCTGCCGTAGCAAGACTGTTTCGAGTGGTCAAATGCATAACATTTCTTGCATTGCACTATGTGTCTCGGGTTTTCTCTGAATGGCTCTACCTTTATGCAAGGGGCGCAGAAGAACTTCCTGTCAGCGGTTTTGCATGCTTCCAGGACGTTTTTTTTTGTTTATATTTATTTTCAAAAATCAGGAGGTGTATTTTACCTGCTTTTCCTAGCGGTTTTAGTGATATCGGTTTAATGCCAATGCATTCCGCTATCTCTTCTGCGATTATGGCAGTGTCCTCACCGTATGTTTCATTTTTCAGCACCACTTTTGTCGCCGGTTGTCTGTCAGCTTTCGGTTTTGGTGCTATTATTCTTGATGGTTCGCACACTTGGATTTTCGTGAGAATGTCTTCCCTGGCTGCTGAGCTCCCCGGGTTGGTTTTTATTTGTCCGTTCGTCACTCTAAGCGTTGAATTATTTGTTGGTCTTTCATTATTTTTTCATTCCTAATTATTATATCAGGGATATGTGTGTTTTTCTGTGTGGGCGTCACGAACTTATCTGTTCCGGTGCGTTGTCTTTTTATTCCTCTATTTTCGTTTTGTAGCGTTTCAAATCTGTTTGATAACGGTATATTATAGATTGTTTCCGAGTTGGCCTCGGCTTGCCTGTCCGCGCGCTGGGTGTTACATGTGGCGGCCAAACTTTGGGTTGTTTCGGTCGCGCAGGTACGCGCCGTGGTCGTGTGGCTTTGGGCGATGGTGTCGTTTCTTTTGTTCACTAGCGTAGACGCTTGCACGCTGTGTCGTTTCCCTGAGGTGAGGCGGGGGGCGGTCCGGGCGGCGAGCGGCTTGCATGTGCCGTTCGTCGGCTCTAACCTCGTTCGTTGCACGTGCACTGGCTCTTGCAAGCCAACGCCCTGGTATGTATTTAGCGCGCAAAGTTCGACGGTACTATTTGTCGTTCTGACCTTATTGATTACATTGATTTTTGCCGCACTTACAGATGAACCATTCCTCCGATGTAAACGCGTCTATCGGTAGGGTGATCAATTCTCTCTTTGTTTTACAGTCCACGCACGCACGAAAGTTGCTTATTCCGGTTTTTAGCGAGAATGTGTATATTGTTATGGTAGTTTCGATTTTTAGTGTTTCTTTTTCGAATTTGGGCACTATAGTAGTGGCCGCCTTTATGAGAAAGCTTTCCTTGCATACCTTACATTGGATTTTCCTCGTGTTCATTTGATTGGTACCCCACAGGAGGGCGTCCGTTTGGAAGTATTGTTCGCATTCCCAGCACTTTATTATATTTTTATTGAACTCATTGAGGTCCATTTTCACTTTTTTCACTTTGTCTTTCACTTGTTTACTGTCCTTGTCTAGACTAAGTAGATCCGTGTCCATATCATTAGATTTGTGTGAACTTTCACTGTTGTTTTTCGAGAGCATGTTTCCTATTACTCTTGATTCACTAATTCTGTTGGGTGTTGCCTGTCTCACTTCTTCTGGTGAATCCCAGGGGGTGCTCCCCCCGGGGTCCTCACAGTTCATGATTTTTCACTTTCTATCCACTTCAAGTCTCGTTCTAATGTGGATTGTTTTAAGAACCGCACGAAATTTCAAGATACCACACGCAGTGCGTGGGTCGTGCGCGGATCGGCTCTCGGGAGCTTTCCGTTGCGCGCGTCTATTCGCTACGGCGGTCCGCGCGAGTTGACGACTTGAAGGATGGAGGCTCCTACACTACCACCGCACGATATATTATACTACGACGCATCGCACGCGTGGCACGTAAAGGATTTTAGATTCTTTGTACGCGCCGCCCGCACGTAACGCCAGCATTAAAGTTGTGCAAAACGACTATAAATCAATAGCACGCCACAGACTTTAAACTATCAATTTCTAGCACGCTATTAAATACACTATGTTATAGCGCGCTATTTATAAGAAAGCGTGTGGGAGGCCGGCAAGCGCGTAAAGTTTTATACGTGGTACAGCCATATTGCAGTTATATTAGTAGTATAGTTTTAGCACGAATGGGTTGGCTCCACCGGGAAAGCACCACGCTATCACAGAATACCAGCGTCAAATAGTAGCTACTTACCATCAGGTGAACCGTGTGCACGCAGTCCACCAGATGGTAAGTGGTTGCTGTGGCCCACATACATCTGCATCTATCCTCGTTTGCGTATCAAACTAAAGATGCGTTGTCAGCCTTGAGGACTAAGATGGAATGCCTCTTTTCCAGTAAAAAGGGTATCCGGTTCTCTACACTCACCATACGAAACACAGCAGCATTAAGCTGCTATTTGACACTTCTGTATTCTGGCACTCTGTGAGATCGTGGTCCTTCTCCGGTCGAGCCGACCCATTCGTGCTACTAGTATACAATTAATATAGCTGCAGCATGGCTCTACCACGTAAAGTAGGTAATATGTATTATCATCATATATCAACTATTTACGTACACTATTATATACGCTTTTGTATTTATATTTTATTTACATTTAAAAAAATTAGTTGGCTACTTTTGTAGCAGATAACCGTGCCCTACGACCACGTATATATATATATATATATATATATATATATATATATATATATATATATATATATATATATATATTAAATTGCAATTTGCAAATTGCATATTAAATTGCATCCGAAACGTTTTAAACAATAACAAGACAATACCCTTTTATGTCATCAATCCGCTAAGACAGCACTAATGCGCAAAAGTATATACTGCATTGCTCCAGTCATATATGATAAAATACCAAAAAGTTGGAAAGAATTGCCGCTATCGATATTTAAAAAAAGGCTTCGTAGCTTCTTGACAGTTAAAGCATACTATAGCGTAACAGAATTCTTGACTGAAAAAAATTTTTCATTTTGAGATTAAGACTATACAATGTTAAAAAATTTAAATTATGTTTGTTTTTGTGCTATTATTTTATTTTGTTATAGCTGTTTAGGTGATAAGTTTATATTTCTGTATATTTTGCATGCCTACTGGTAAAATATGGCTGAACTCACTACCTAAATTTCCATGTACTGTACCCATATTTGCAAAATAAAATATCTTTATCTATATATATATATATATATATATATATATATATATATATATATATATATATATATATTATATAGTACTAACTAAATAACGTCTAACACTACATTCGATCGCGCGCGATGAATAGCGTGCTGTTAAAGCAAATTCGCATCATACGTCCACTCCTGCTAAAGCGCGCTGCTGCTAAAACTAATAGCCGCTAGATATGAACAGCGCCAAAGCGCCATCGCGTCATAGTGCTACGGCGACTACTTATATAGCACGCGCTATGCGTTATCGAAAGATAGCGCGTTATAATACGTCGCCATGTACTATATTAACCACCATTAGCCAGCATTTATGAGCAAAAATGCGTTGCGTGCTATTAAAGTTACGCAAATCAGTTTGTGGCACAGCCCTACACCTGCGTGTGAACATTACTAGAAGCTGACCGCCGTGCACAATCGCGGGCACGACGCGAGGGAGCGGACGGCACTCGCGGGGACTGGCCCCCAGCCCTAGCCCGACGTCGGCCCGCAGCTCCAGTGCGCATCCAATCTCCTCGGACGCACGACCTTTGCTTAATTTCGCTCTAATTTTGTCAAGATTTAGTAATGCCTATATTTTGTATCCGCTTGCAATATAGGAGTTGTAAATTGGTAGTTGTCTTTCTATTACACCGTCGATAGTAGTAGGTATAGTAGACTTACACCTACAAGTTCGCCACTGGCAGCGCCTACTGTCGCACGTGTTGTTTTGTTTAGCTTAACCCTTAGCCAGGGCTAGCGAGTTTTTTTTCTTTTGAGTGTTGAGTTGGGCAGAATATAAGGATATAAAAATAACAATACTATGTTTTTATTATGTTTGCCTATTCCTCAGACAAAATAAAAACTCAAGATAGAGCCCCGTCGAACAACGCACTGAGGCAGGTAAAACTACGCCTCGCCTTGTACATACACAGTTTCACGCACACAAGTATAACGAAACTACGCCTTAGCTTCTCATTCGAGCTATTCCAGCGCACGGAGTGTCACGTTATAATAATTCGCAGTTTTTAAAGAAAAAATCCCGAATTGTGTTGTGAAAGTGTGTAAAAACCAATCTTCCAGAAATAAAAAAACAGGATGGAATCACATTTCATACGTAAGTATACATAAAAATCCAAATTTTTAATTAATCATTTTTATTATTTATTCTGACAGCTTGGAACATAAAACGTCGACAAGTGTTGCCACTAGTGAGCGTCACAGTAGTCCCCATTTATTCGGTAATTTATTAATGTGACGCGAAACTTAATGTAATTCTATTTAATGTATTTCTATTTTACTTATAATATTTATAAAATTATTGTAAGTGTAAATACGCATTATTTTTTTGTTTTTACGTGTTTTATCATCACTTCAAAAATCTATATTTTTAAGGTTCCCCATCCGAAATAAATACATTGTCGGATATTATATCAGGAAGTACAGCGCATTACTTGTCAAGGGTCATAAAGTGTCCAACGTGTTTAGCTCGCTTACAGTCGGATGAGATATTTGACTTCCATAAACTGATATCTTTAAAAGATAAAGGTGGCTTAATCTTTCCGTCGAAAGACCTTTTTGAAATTTGCGTAATTTGTGAAACTGTTGTACGTAAATTATCTAATGAAAGCATAGTGATAGTTACTGAAAACCAACACAAATCAGTTGTTAGTAATATTTTAAAACGATTTATTGATACTGACAACGTTTTCCCTAAATTGGAGACTGAGTACAATTAAGCTGGTCAGGAGCATAAAATAAGCTTAATAAGATGCATAATTGAAAAATATTTATCAATTCGTTTCCACCATATTTCTAAATTGGAAACAATTTCCAAAACGGTGGACAGTTAACGGCAATATTTCAAAAAATTGACTCAACAAAAAGTTATTAAAATAAAAACAATGTTTCTTTCATATTACTATTGTTTTATTTTTCCCCTTCTTAGTTGAAATGAACATACTTACGTACATAATAAATATTTTATTACTTTGCAACCTTCCGCTAACTAATTAGTTAGCGGAAGGTTGCAAAGTAATAAATTATTTATTATAATGGATTTCCGCAAAGTAACGCCTGATTCTATCAATTATACTTACATACTACTTCTTAAAGTGAGGTATACAATTGAAAAAATTGTCAACTTATCTTTTTACTTATTCTTTCATCCTGACAGTACTTAGACAATAATATATTAGGGTAATAAATTTTTACTGCACGGCAACACTCGCTTAGTGCACACATGTTTACCAAACCGACCTCACTTCTTTGTTGACAGCGCTCTGTCTTGAGTTTTTATTTCGTCTGAGGCCTATTCCTGAAAAAAACCCTGTGGCAAAAAAACCCATATGACCACTGCCCATTGCACAAAAATAACGTGGTCCGTATGTTACCAGTGTCCGGAAAGTCATCTGCACAGCTATTAAGGATTAGACTACATCATAGTAAATTATTCACTGATATAATAAAACAAGGCTTGGATCTAGAAAAAATGTTTATTTTTATAATTATCAAAACAAGGTACTGTACAAAGCAGAACTTGAGATATTTTGCACATTATTTTGACGTATTTGACATAATATTTTAGAAATGATCTTTGTGGGTTTTATCTTGTACTGCAGTATCCGCATCGTTTTCTGGTCATCGTCACATGGTGCCTTCTTATCAAATGGGCAGAGGTCATGTGAGGACCACAAATTTTGTCGGCATTTTTTTCCGAAAATATTAATTTAAAGATAAATAAAAATAAGATAAATAAGTACTCTTACATAATATCATAATAATATATAAATTATAATGTTATATAATTTCATTTATGAACAAACATTCTACGTTTAGTTTTACGTTCTTCTTCATCTTCCAACAAGCAGCTAGTAATAATAATATCTTGATCAATGTCCATGACCGAACACGTCAACTCACGACAAGAAAACACTCTAAACTAATAATAATATAAAAATCTGGATACAGTTGATGCAAGGCATCGGCAAATCCGTTCAATCCGTTGCGTGTCGTGCGTACGGTGCGTCCGGTGCTTGCCAGTGAACGCGTACCTTTAACGCTACGTATAGTAGTTATTATTTTCCTGTAATTCGTTTTGTTTACTACTTTAAATTTAAAACATAAGTTTATTTTTTACTATTACTACCCTTTTTCGTTACTTTTGATATGTTTATTTTATATAACTTTAAGTTTTAATTTCAATTCTATGTCGCTTAAAGCAATTAAAAGCAAAGACACGAAATTTGTAAAATCCGTGAAAAATGGGAAGAAAGTATCCCTATCCGCTTCTTTACCAACTGTATTGCACGTCGTTGGCTACACCGGAACAACAGCCTATTCTACCCAAATTCATTATCTTACAACTTGCATGTAATTTAAAAAATTCGGAAACGTGCAAAACTGCAAACAGTCATCCGAGGATGTCACTAAATTTTCCCTAAAATTAGAACCAATTCCAACAAAAATCCGGTCAGATATACACTACAACTGCAAAATTCCTGAAGAACTTCCAGGCCATTCCATTGAATAGCTGCAATGGAAGATCTAGCATTAAATATATTTTTATTAGGGTTAAACCCTGCTATTTTCACTACAGTTAGGTGTAGAAACCTTAAAGCAAGCTGTTCAATTAGCAATTAAAGAAGAAAAATTACAAAATTTCAAAAGTGTTCGAAAATTCTTATATATGTAATAAAATGGGTCATGACCCTACGCAATGTTTCAAAAATAAAAAAAAACACATTCTAATTTTAATCATAATAAACAAATTTCTCATTTATCTAGTTCTAACTCTGATAAATTAATTTGCAACTATTGCGAAAACATAGGGCACACTTTTAATCAATGTAAAAAGGGACAATATACTCGTAATATCCAAAACGTCAAAATTTTAATAAAAGCTTTAATCGTAACCCTAATACTCTTTTTATCTATATAAATCGAAGCCCAAATAATGACTGTAATTTTGTAAGCCGCAACCCTATTCCTAATTCAAGATCTGACTCTGGACCTATGCACATGGCATGTGATAACGACGATACTATCGGTAATTCTAACTCTTTAAACTGAATAAGATTTCGGATACGCGTCTGCCGAAATCGTACTAGAGTAACGACACGAAAACAATTAATAATATTATTTTTACTAAATTTTACAAAATCTTAATGGTAAATCTTATTCTAATTTATCTCGGCAATGTTTTAGCAAGCAACCTAGTCCTTCTATTTCATTTACACCTAAGTTACCCAAAGAGGAACTTAGTAATACTAAATTGATTACTATATCTACATCTCAGCAACACAAAGAGGTGAAGCTTAATCTTGCTAGTTCTCATGCATCTCAGTTAAACAAGAAGGTGCAACCGAGTCCTGCTAAGTCGTTTACTACATCTACATTTCAGCAGCCCAAAGAGCAGTCTTAATGAATCTTATTCCAATTCTGTTCCTTTTTTTAAAACGAGCATAAATACATGCAAGGTTTCGTTACCATATAAGAATTCATTAAAAAAACTCTCTTAAGTATCTCAAACTTCTTATCGAAGCTGGCGCAAGCGTCTGTGTCATAAAATACTTATGTTTAAAAACGAAACATGAACTTCTTATGAACAAGGTAAGAATCACATGTATAAATGATACTGATACATATTGCAAAACCCTAGGCTTAATCTACAGTTTTATTATGTGATGAAACTTACGAGCATACATTTTTTGTCATTAAAGTGTATCCCTGACCAAAATGTTGCGAAAGTACGTTTTTCAGACTCTATTATCTAATTAGTTATGTAAAATAAACTACATCTAAAAGTACATTATTAATGTTCGATATCTTATTATCACATTCCACGTTCTAATTTATTTTTATGTGCTATAAATACATTTAAAATCAACTTTTAAAAAATGACTAAAATTCTTGATTACATGCATCTGTTGCTAAGCGCAACGCTCTAATCATTTGAGGATTACACTAATGGAGAGATAATTTAAAAATCCATATTCTCCATGTTTTATTTAAATTTTTAAGTTCTTTTATCTTTTTTAATTGAAATAAATCCGAAAATTGTGTGAATTCTATGATAAAGGGGCGTGCGCAGAGTGCGGGCGGCATTACGCTGTATGCGTTCGTACGAGGTAGCTGTGTCGCTCGTCGCCGTCGCCGATGTTCCGTGTTTCGCCTCAAACATAATATTATTTGAGTACCTACCAACCGATCCGCTTACGTGTTTTTTACTACAAAAAGACGCTACGATTATGAAAATATAATTTTGTGGATTGATTATTGCAAATGCCTAAATTCAAGAAGAATAAACGTCAACGATGTCAAAATGCTCTAAAGATGAATGAAATTCTGTAAGTAATTTGATGTATTATGAAAAGTTCACTTACTTTTATTCCGTTAAATTCCTACGTGTTATTACATAGTTTATTTTTATTTTAGGAGGAGAATAATAATACCTGAATGCGAATTTGACGAGAAAAATAATTATTCAAGTTTACCAATAATTGAGAATGATAATGGGTATGTCGGGCGCACTTTTGAGTCCATAGAGTTATGAAATTATAACCAGAATTTATGCAATCTGATGTGATATTTTTTGTGGTTACCATGTTATAAATAATATGAACCTTTTCAAATATATAGCTAAAATATGTATCTAAATAATTTATTACAAGTAATTCCGTTTTGTTGTCATGCAAGATCTAATATAATTTATTCTTTATTGCAGGCTAAATATGAACAATGACGATACGGCAGTAAACGACTTGAGTCAAGAAACCATATAATTACAGTATACCTGTCTTGGTTCAACTGAAATGGTTGAAGATGTAAAGTTTTGTTTATTTAACTTTTTGGTTTGTAGGTATTATGGTGCACAAATGTGTACTTACCTAATCAAAATACTTTAGTAGGTATTGTGATTAGGTACACACTTGTGCTTGTGATTAGGTAAAAGATATCTAAGTTAGTACTGTAATGCCATAATTTGACTTACTTAGCTTTACTTTGCCTAAACCGATCATTTGAATTTCATTAGTAGGCTATTCGAGCTAGAGTTAAAGTTAAAGTTTTAGCCTATATACGTCCCACTTCTGGGCACAGGCCTCCGCTCATTTCTGAAAGGGTCCTAGGAAAAGAATTGTCCTTGTTGGCGAACTTTGCATGTCTTCGAAATATTTTTTCTTATTTCTCAAACATGCAGGTTTCTTCACAATGTTTTCTTTCACCACCGAGCACGTGGTAAATCAACACTTAAATTGCAATAACAATTTCATTGGTGCCGGCGGGGATTGAACCCGGTTTGCTCGCGCACTGTGAAAATTTCAGCAAGCGCTAACCATCTGAGCTACCACGGCTTCTCTCCTCTCGAGCTAGAGACTTTATTTTATTTATGGTACGATTTTTGTCGCATGCCAGCGCTTACTTTTGGTTCTGGCATAAAAGTTGTGAAACGTCTGTGAACGTCAGAATTGTGCAAATGTTGGTCGCAGATATTTTAACTGCACTACAAAATTTTATTGTGTGAGTATTTTAAACTATTTTTACGGATTTGATAAACCATATTAATAAAAAATAGTCTCCTATCTTTCTCTGTATGTTTTGATCTTTTAAATCGGGTTTGAGTTGGTAAAATCAAGGCAAACTTAGGGTAGGGTTGTCAATTATTATTTTGATAATAAAACTAGTGAAATTCCTCGGTTTTATATGCGCAAGCGTGAACTTAGTTAGATCATAATATAACCTATATGATTTCCATTAATATCTTAAAAAAACTTATTATTTTAATATGTTACTACCTATAAAATTAACAAGTTTATTGCATTTTTATTTGAGTAATTTTTTTATGCAATTTCTTTATATACGTCTATTTTTAGGAACCTTTATTTAGTCTGAATCATACATAACACTATATAAAAAATAATAAGAAGAATAATAATTGACGTCAGCCACTTCTTTTCATAAAAATTTCAAATCATGGTCCATTAGGTTGCAGCTTCAACGAACCACAACTTATCGGGGACACACAAAAGGCTTAGACTCAAAATTTACGCTTAAATGTCAATTATGTAACCAAAAATTTATAATAGGAAACGATGATTGTAGTGAAAATTATTTATCATTAAATGAATGTGCAGTCGCAGGTATGATGGAAATAGGCGCGGGAAATTAGCAACTAAACTAGTTATTGGCATTATATATATATATATATATATATATATATATATATATATATATATATATATATATATATATATATATATATATATATATATATATATATATATATAATCACTTATATATATGGGCGTATGTATGCGCATATGTGTTCATTTAATAGCTGCAGCTGTTTGTTTATAATTTAAGGAAGTTAAAAAATTTGTAATCAATTTCTTACATTCAAGATAATAAAATTGACTTTATATTTTATCTTGTTCTATTTATTAATACCCAACCAGTATTACTAATCACAAATAATCACAATACCTCATTAGTTATTGTAATTGGGTAAAAAATATCTATTTAGTTACTAATGCTATATTTTTTATTTTAATAATTACCTACCCAGTAGATAAAAATTTAAATAATAAATGTAGCATTATAAACAGTAAATCTCCCTCAAACTCAATTTACTAATGTTCCTAAATAAGGAATAGCAGATAAAAGATTAGTAGGTAATAACTATTGCTCCTCAAAATTATATTTGACCTCAAGGTAAAACATATCCTAAAATTCAGTAGCTAAATAAAATAATAATACCTACTATTCAAGTATTTTTTCAATATGTAAGTAAATGAAAATAACAAAAATTTAGCACCATTAGCATGTAAAGTTCGAATCCATAATTAACATTTCGACAAATATTATAATTTACACCATAAAAAGCTAATTCAATATTGGCAGTATAGTATATAGTTAAAATAATCAAAATAGTCATTTTTATTAACTGGATAATATATGAGAATACATAATTCTAATATAATGCAACTAATATACCGAATAAAGAAAATTAAAATATATTTATCATTATATGCCGTGTCTATTTCCATAAAAAAGTTAATTGACATTAAAAAATTAATACTACGTTCGTACCAGTAGGTGGCGTCTTGCAGATTTCTTACGCGATAACGATATATTGTAGTGAGCGTCGGCAGACCGAACGCTCAAGGTCCTTCCCTAGGGGTATGGCCTTAACGATAGTATAAATCTTAATACGACGGTAATATTGGTACAGATTTTCTTAAATATTTTAATGCTGATAGCTCTAAGATATTGACTGTTTGCGGTCACCAAGTTCCTATTATTATTTCGTCACATTATTGGAAGATATAGATGTTATATATAAGTATTTTATATCCATATAAAAATTAAACAGGTAGTCCTTTCATTGTTCGGGCAATTATTCGCACGCTTTTTCAAATTTTTAAATATCGATTTTGACAATCGATTTAAACTGTCGATTACTTTCCTTACTTTGTTCCCGTCATCTTACTTAATTGTTTTACTGTACGCGCAGTACACTACACGCATCTGTTACAATTTAATGCCGAAACGAATTGCCGAAGACTAAATTGTTGCGTTGTTGTTTTGTTGTAAAAGCGTATACATTGCCCCGTAAATGAATTACTAATTTTATGGAATCTAGTAACTGGTATTGTAAGCTTATGTTCGTTCCTAGTGTTTAAAATATGAAAATCTTTATTCTTATGAAAGCTATTTATGTTTTTATTTTCGATTCGGGCTTTCTCGGGAGCTGTATGTATATATGAGCAGTATTGAGAAAAAAATGATTTTAAATTTGCTATAACTTCTTAATTACAACGAAAAAATAAATTTACAATAGATTTTAATACTTATATAATACGATCTTTAGATTTGTGACCAGAAAATTTTGGTATATTCGTAATATATACATTATTTTATCTTTTATTTATTAAAATATATCCGTACATATAAAATATTCGGTTTTGTATTTTTATCCCAAACGTTGCATTTAGTAGATTGAATAATTATAATAAAAAATAAACATAAATTCTACACTTAAAGGTAACGGACATGCAGTACGTTGTTTTATTGGTCATAAAATACATCTGCCTCAATTAAAGTGAACGCAAGTACAGCAAGCGTTTTTCATTTATCTTCTTTATTAAGTTAACATCTACCATTAAAAAAACTTTATAGCGTCTCTTAATAATTTGACAACGCTGACGGGAGGATTGAATTTAATCTTTACACTTGGCAAGAAAAATAACGATCGCAGTAGCAAATATCTCGCACCTTTGAAGTTTCTTTCTTCGCTACTTTATTGTTAAATAATTTTAAGAAGAATATGAAGTGCAAAAAATAATGAATATGAAGTTTCGTGCGTCTAAACTAATATACGAAACACAATTTTTAATCCACCTCCGTATACATCTCTTACAGCCCGCTCGAACGCTGCTAGCGTGTCTTCTGGCGATAAAAACTATATTATTTTTATCTGATTTTTAATTTTAAGAAATAAAAAGAAGTCACATGTTTCCAAATCAGGAATGTAAGGAGGGTAATCAAAAGGTTTAATAAGCGTGCTGTCCAGGAATGCCTCGCGCTGACTTTGCGGGCGCTTTGTATACATTCATCGCGAGAAAATGCTCCCGACTCAAATATTTATGCGATGAAGGTAGAACACCATGGGGTTTTGGTCGGTGTGAGTCCGACGTAAGCCGTCCTAAGCCCGGGAAGCGCGTATGCGTAGGCATTTCCCCGTGAAAAAGGTAGGTATCTCAATAATTAGCTCGTAAAATATGGGGAAACATTTTGGAACATTCGTATTTGAATTAATAATCATGTTTTCAAACAAAAGTGTAACTGACTGGTGTATCATACAAAGGAAACTTTTTTTCACAAAACTTTCTGCATGGCATTTTACATTTTACACCTGTCGCGATCTTTTGAGAAACGAGCACACAGTCCATCTGATGGAAAGTGGATGCAGCAGTTCACAGACAGTAAAAAGGGTTTCGGGTTCTGTACCCTTACCATAAGAAACATAGTATTGAGATGCTATTTTATACTGGTATTCTGTAAGAGCACGTTCCTTCCCTAGTCATGCTAATCTATTCGTGCCGCATCTGTAATATAGCTATAGCATGACTCAATCACGTAAGCCATATTGGCTTCTTGGAAGCCATAAATCTTACTGGTACTTCCGATAGTACATTCTTATGATACCTATGGGACGAAATGGTGTTATGGCTTCTCTTACATCTTTTCAAATAAATAACATGTAAAAGAAGGTTACCATGTATACTTCCAAATATTATCAAAAGCATGTCGATCATGTGGCACTTGGTCGTACTGTTAGCGTTACACTATGATACGATATGACAGAAAGAATAGAAAGTCCAGAATGTCAGGACACATCAAAATACAGTCTTATGACAACCAAAATGGAAAAAAGATAAATTATATAATTTCTTCACGAATATTATAGCTCTCCGGCTTTAAAATCCAGGACTTGTGATAGCAGTTGTGGTCTTCAGTAACAAATTTAAGAGTTAAATTTATTTAAATATTTTAAGCTATATTTTCTACTATGACTTCTTTTTTAACTAGTCAGTCAGGGAAGGTTCCACCCTCTTACATATTTCTGCCGTTAAGCAGCAGTGTTCCAATCTTGAACTGCTGTTTCAGTCTGAAGCGTAAATGAAGCCAGTATAACGTCAGTCTCTAAGGCATTCCATCTTCGTCCTCAGAGGTGTCAACGCTATTGTCACATCTTAGGACTGCAGTAGCCACTTACCATCAGATGGGTTGTAAGTTCGTTAGCCACTTTAGTTTTATAAAATGAATATAATTGCAAAAAAATACATGTTAAGATATGTGAAAAACGGGATAAGACGGTAAATATACTCGTAATATGATCAAAAATTCCTTGCGTGTACATACACGTTTCTTTGATGACATTTTCCTAGTGGAACGTGTAAGTTAAGTATCCATTCAAAAAAGTAAGCCACCTGCAATTCCCCGCAGTCAAAAATCATCTTGCGCTTAAATGCAAAAGCCGGAAATAATCCCCAGTGTAAGCTATATTATTAACGAAGCAATTTCAGTTGCTTGAACGTAACCACAGACTGCTTATGAATATCGCATACCGTGGTAAACCTCGCAATAGCGCAATAAAATATGACATGGGAAAAATTGCGGTAAAAAACTTTGTACAAACGGTTTTTCCATTCATTTAGAGTTACATTTTATTTAAAAAATATATTTAAAACCAAACATTGCTTTTTTATGGTTTCAAAAGCGTTTATTCACTTTTACGTAAACCATATCATTCTGGCAAATAGTATTTGCGTATCATAGCAAATTATATTGTAATAAGCAAGCTTGCAGTTCACCCGAAAGTTTAAGGCCTCTGTGGTCCATAAATACTCACAAATATTTTTTAAAAAATAATAGAGTAAGGGTAACGAACGAGCACATAGTCCACCTGATGAAAAGTGGATGCTGTAGCCCAACGATTACTAAATTTATCCTCGATTAAGAACCAAAACGCACCCCTTGCGTTTTCGCATTTTCACCCATGAGGAGTAAGATGGAATGCCTCGTTTTTAGTAAAAAGGGGTCCCCGGGTTTCATCAGTCACCATACAAAACACTCTCTACTACTACGCCGGTATTCTGTGAGAGCGTGGTACTTCCCCGGTCGAGCCAACCCATTCGTGCCACAGCCATAATATAGCTGCAGCAAGGCTCTACCACGTATTATCTCGGAACCAGCCCTTATATTGAACATATATCAACCCTTATTAGGCTATACATGTTGGAAAATTAAGGTACTATAACCAAATAGTTCTATGTAGGTCTTTGACTATAACCAGATTCGTCAACAAAAGGAGACTTTGCATCCAGTAATGTAATTGTTTGTTAAAAACCTAACCGAACGGTCTATTCTTAGAGGTGGTTGGTTTATTGACAGTCTGGGGTTACAAGAAGTCTTTATCACGAAAAAAAAACTTTGAATCTGGCGCACAGTCTTCCCAAAATTTGACATTTACTGTCAAATTTTGTACTATAACTTTTAGTTAGCATAATTTTCAAGGGAATTTTTATTGAAAGAGACTCCAGATAAAACCTAAAGTCTTATGTTCATTAGTTGATAAACCACTTTTTATTACAAGACAGTACAAGTCCATCAACTGAATTAACAAATGTTGTCATTATATTCTGACAATCTAGCCCATATTTAAACACTCTCAAAAACTTTTTAAAAGTCCTAAGCAAGTAGCGCTAGACAGGAACAATCATATGGGAACACATTCACAACTTGCCACATAACAAAGAAAGGAACTATTTATTTATTTTATAACTTTAATTAATTACATTGGCGTTTGTTTCGTAGTATAATATGAAATAAATAATGAAAAGCAAAGAAGAAATATTAAGGAGTACTCATAGAACGCAAGTACCTGGAGTTTGATCCACAAAGGCACCAATGTGCATAATTGAATTTATGAGGCTGACTTATCACATGCTCGCAAATGAAAGTCTTCGCGAGTAAACCTACACGTTTCATTATCATCTTTACCACTTATCAAAGATATCTTATGAAAATAGGTCTTTCCATAGATGGTCTCACAAGCATTTACTTGAGATAGTTGAGATAGCTTAGCAGGCGGGTTGGTAATCGTATTTTTTCAATAGCTTCACGAAAACGCTTCTGCCGATCTTCTAGTTTATTTTCCTCTGTTGCTTTATACAACGCCCACGAGAAAATATGGGGTATCTAATATTCTTAAGTCTTTTTTTTTTTTTTTTTTTATAGAAGAGGGGGCAAACGAGCATGCGGCTCACCTGATGTTAAGTAACTACCGCCGCCCATGATCAACCGCAACACCAGGAGAATTGCGGGTGCGTTGCCGGCCCTTTAGAAAGGAGTAAGCTCTTTTCTTGAAGGTCCCCAGGTCGTATCGGTCCGGAAAAATCGCCGATGATAAACTATTCCACAGAGAGGTTGTACGTGGAAGTCTCCACTACTCGGTTTCTGCACGTTGCATAAATTACAAATATTACGGTGAAATGGGAAGCCCTCTCCGTGTTGTAGCGGTGCGGCTGACATTTTTCTATTTTACTCCCTACACTCACAAAATGAAAGGTGACCAACCTTCACATATACGTCATATGTAGAATCTTGAACATAATATATGAAGGCTATTGTTTTATTATTACAGAAATATTCACGACTTTTATTTAATGTAAAATTACAAGGCATGCAACCTCCTAACGACTGAGTCGCTGGCAATCTGCTGACTTCAAAATGGACTATTTCCTTATTCTTCAGCATCAGCCGTACCAGATATGCTATCATCTACCGACAGCTACATTTTTCTAGCATATCCCATATACTTATTTTACGACACCCATAGGACGAAATTGGTGGTTGATGGATTCACTAACGTCGCTAAATTCATAACACCAAAATGATCAAGAAAACTAAAATCGAAACTACAAACTGGTGATGAAGAGCAGCATAATCAATGTGAGAGTATATTCATTTTTGCCAGTGTCGGAAGTAGAAGACTATTACTATTCTTCTTACAAAAGTTCAGAATACCTTTTTATGAAAACAAAAACAATTAAATTCTTTTAGGCAAATATGCGAAGAAATAAAGTACAGACCAATATTAGAAAAATAACAAAAACTTCTAAATCATTTTTGTAGCATCTGTTCTTGATGAATGGTTCTTGTTTGATGTCAGTGCTTCCACACACTTAACGGGTATTTGCATAATCGTTTCCTGAAGTGTATTTAAGGTGACACAATGCTAAAATAGTTACGACGCCGCCGCTAATGAAAACCTTAACTTATTAATCTAGATAATCATTTAATATTTATAGAGGTGATACCTCGGTTAAATATTAATGTATCCATGACCGGTACTGAACACAAACTGACACAGCTTGGTTAGTAACCAGTCCTAAACTTATTATTCGCTATGACGTGCTAGTTGCACGATCATTCTTGGTAATTAGTTTCTATAAAAATCTTATTATTGCCACGTTTGGAAGGTAGATTTGCCATATGTTTTCCACCTTCCACGCCCTGGCGTGGCACATCTAGTCGGCCATCACCGCCGGCCATTGAAGACAATGAAATCTTTCTAACAATTCCCATAGTCGCATCTTAGAATACCTAAAAGACTAAAGGAGGGTAATTGGATTCTCTTAAGCTGAAATTACATGTGTGTTAATAACTACTGCTTGAACATAGTGAACAAAACTAACCCAAGATGTTTACTCGTGTGTCGTGACAATTTTCCACTTAGGAATTAATCTAAGTAGGTACCACTTCCTTGCTTATTTCTGCCGCCAAGCAGTAGTGCGTGAGCTGCTATATTCCGGTCTAAAGGGCCAGTATAATTACACATGCTGAGTGGCATTCCATCTTAACTAAGGGGTGACAGGTGACAGTGCATTTGTAGTCATCTTTTCTTGATTTTGGTTGAAGATGCATATGGGCAGTAGCCACTTACCATCGCGTGTGCTGTTAGTTTAATAGTTACTCCAGTTTTGTTAAAAAATGTTGGAGAGGTTAGCGGATGAAGAACTTTAAACTGTCGTGGAATCGGATCTACGTCGGAATGCACATACCTAAAAGAGTGAGACGTATTATTTACGAGTATACTATGTTACATACAGAACATATTATATACGTTATTTTCTGATGGTAGGGGAAGTAGATGAAGGAGGTACCGTCCCTGAGCGAGTGACCGTCTTTATATGAAGGTAGTATTTAATTTGAAACTGAATTTAGAAATGATCGGACATTACGCGATTGCTGTGATTCCAGAGTGGAGAAGAAAAACGAATAACTTGGCAATCTGGCAATCTTATATTACAGACTAATACATTTATTAAACAGTTACGAACTATACATTTTAGTTTAATTTCATAAAGTAAGTTTACCGGTCTTTTCTCTTTGTCGTATAGTGCACTTCAATTAGAAACATATCACTTTGCGTTAAAACCTAAGTTCATTATAATAAACTTAGTTAAATACAAATAGTGTGCAATGTGCGCGAAAATGTGTACATTATTTTCGAAGACGTTTTTCTAACACCCTTCAAAAAAATCTGTCCTATTAAGAAAGCGGTACTTTATTTTTAATTCTTCATTTTATTGATTCCAACCGAATTGAAAAAAAAATTGAATATAATTCGGTTCAAAATTCCTCTGTTCATTTTCTTTTCATACGTATGTGAATTTTTCATCAATTATGAACTGAATTTGATGATAATTATTTTATCAAGTAGACTATACTGGATGACTATATTTATCGTCTGGAAAAAATAGGGTGTATCAGGTGAACAGAGAAGAAGCCTATGGCACTGATATTTTACAAAAATAAAAAACAAAAATATTGAATTAAATAAATAAATTAATTAAAATCTATCAAAATTCAAATCATATCCACCCTAATTAACGAATTGCAATAAGAAAATTAGTAGGTATCCTTGACCTTGTAACTTAGCAGGGTTACAGGCTCAAGGACAAAGCCGCCCGCACTCTCAACTCTTTGGTTAATTTTTATAGGCTGTCGCGTGACGTCGCGTCGCCGTTGTATTGTTTGTGTTTACACGCGTGTATCGTAAACATGTACCAATACCCAATGACGAGACAATTTGGTGATAGGTCGTGACTGACCTGTAAACTGACCGGCGATATCGAGACCTAACACCTCTATACTTTTATTTGTGAGCCAAACTAAAACGATTAGTGTACAAAAAAGAAGTACAAAGGGTTAGTTATTTAAAGCAGCGTAAAATAGACACATTTAATGTGATAAAAAGGATAGACACACGCTTCGAAGCTTAACATGCAGTTTAAAAAGACGTGCTAGTCTGTGTTTAAAAGGAAACTGTAGATATTTTGAACAATTACTGCGGTATCTCCAACAAGGTAATCTTTATTTGTAAATAATATTAATGTAATATATTTTGTAAATATCAATCAGTATAGTTTGTAAATAGGTTTATTAAGATCTTTTGAATTTTCCAAAATGTTACAGTATAAGGTAGGCATAAAAATTATTGTTAGAAACTGTTAATCAATTCAATAAAATGCAAGATAAATTTAACATAAAATTCTACTCAACTACAACATATTAGAAGGCCCTATTTTCGTAAAAGTATGAAGGAAATATCGAAATAATAATCTGAATAGAAAAATATTAATTAAAGAAAATTAATATTTTTTTGCTTTTTAAAAATATGCGACATGCGAAGTCGTTATAAATGAAAGAGTGGCAATGAGAAGTGCTCCGTATTTTAAACCTTTTTCTTTTATTGACCGTGTATTTTAACGATAACCTGATCTTGCATTTGTAGGCAATAACTAGTACTGGGTGGTCTTCTTACACTGAATGTTAGAAGGTCATTGACATTATACGTGAAAAAACTACCACCAACCAGCGGCTTTACGTGTTTTCCGAGGCACGGGGGTGAAACACCGCCAACTTCCTTACTCCAGTCAGCATCTCTGAAAATTTCTTGACGAAAAAACTCAGTAATTTTTTTTAATTCCCAACCTGGGATTCGTGTCCAGGACCTTATGATAAGCTTTCACACTACTAAAACTACTAGACCAACGAGATACAAATCAAAAATAAAAATCAATAGTGCTCAAATACTTATAAAAGTAAAATAATTTTGTTAACGTAATGCGAGTGTCAGCTGATTCTATGAATATTGGCCGAAACGACGTGTCGGCCGCAGAACTCGGTCGCTTGGCGCCTACATTACGAAAGATGTGCATGAATCTCATTCGCTCTTACCACTCAGATATACTATGTAATCCTAAATATCCTATCATCATCATCATTACAGCCCTTCACAAGTCCACTGCTGAACATAGGCCTCCCCCAAGTAACGCCACAAAGCAAGGTCCTGAGCCACCTGCATCCATCGACTTCCTGCATGTCTTACCAGGTCGTCACTCCATCTAGTGGGGGGTCACCCTACAATACGCCTACCGGTACGAGGCTGCCACTCGAGAACCTTTTATCCCCAATGGTTATTGGTTCTTCGAGTTATATGGCCGGCCCATTGCCACTTCAGCCTACTTATCCGTTGGGCTATGTCGGTAGC